>CM076571.1:961423376-961972700 GCA_034641835.2 Pinus albicaulis | reverse complement strand
ATTTGATCAAGGTGGGGGCTCTCTATTTTTATTTTTATTTATTTTTATTTTTTTATTTTTTTATTTTTTTATTTTTCTGTAAATTTGGCAACACCTTTCTATTTTTCCATTATACAAAATAGCAGGTTTACATTATCATATTTTACTTGGTAACCTCAACTTTCCCGAAGGAAATCAAGTCTGTTGGCCACCTCATAAAGTTAAAAGCCAACCAAAATTGGAACATTTTCGTCCTATCTCTAGATACCTTATAAGGTCTATTGTCTACAACTACAATTGACATTTTGAAAAAGTAAATGTTGTCCGCCATTTGTATAGTTAAACAAAAACAACATAATTCTAAAGCCACTCATCTAATGATTCAATAGGTTCCGGGTCCTTGACACTCGAACCCTTCATATCCACTTGATTCATATTTTGAAGTTGGCATTCCATACAAATCAATCGAACATTCTGGTGATGCTACCGAAGGTGGATTTCCTGGATATCCCTGCACATTCCAGCCAATATGGAGGCTTATTTCATGTATCCTCCCACTTCCTTAACTGCAACTATGGATTTTTCCAATAAACATTTCATGGTATAATGCATATGAATAGATTTTTTAAACAAAGATAATCTTCCTCTAGTATTCCGAGGACCAGTCAGCATATCCATTTCTTCATCAGTGATATCTTCCTCCACTTTAGTTTTAATATCATTCTCCCATCCTAAAATCAAGGATTTAATGTGCCCAAGTGTCCCCACTGCATAGGTATGGAAAAGGTTTTGCATAATTCATTTTCCATGTTTTTTCTCTTTTTCTCAGTCCCACCTTTTCTTTACCTTTTTCCTTACCTTAATTTTTTCCAGCATTTCCTTTCCCTGTCTGAGATTTCACCATTTTCCTTTGTAGCCAGCCTGCCAACAACTATACCTTCACCCGATTCCACACCGGGATTCTCCCCCAATGTGTAAAGATTGGAGGGTGAAAGATGCTAGGATGGTCTATGCATGGAGACAGAGCAACATTATTTTTAGTCAGAGTAAATAAAATATTATCCTATTGTATGAAGGACATATGTTTCCTTCCCATCACTTCTACCCATTTTCCTTTTCCTATATAAGTACTCTTCTTCACAACTAGCTCTCCCTCTGAGTCAGACAAGGTTGAGTCATTCATTTCACATACTCTTTAAATGACAGGACATGGGTTTGCGAGGCTGCCTCTGGTTTCACCTTTTCATATTATTTCCATTTCTCCATGTCGACCTAGATTACAAATTCAACATGCAAAGGCCATGAAATAATAAAACCCAGAACTGACAACGAAACAAAGCTAAAGCAATAACTTAATACAGGGTATAATTCAAACGAGCCTATGAAACACAAAATACAATGACAAATTCTATGCTTGGTAACAAAATCGACAATTAAACCAAATAGAAAAATAGTACCCAAAAAATATAGCAGGGTATTCCAAACCCTAGCCATATTCCCAAGGCCTCTATCAAATCTCGAAGCGTGAACCAGGTGGTGATTGAGACAATTACCAGAACCCATATTGCTCATACAATCATTTTAAGACATACATTAAATTTCAAATAATTGACTAACATGACTGTGAAATTGACACGCAGGACTATACAGTTGACATAAATTATTATATAAACTACATGCAGAGATGTAATTCCAAAGTTGATGACAGAGGAGGTGAGCATGTAGGGTTATGAGAGGCAATTGTGGGAAAATCCTTTCCATGCTTCTCCAAGTTCCTTTGCCCTCCACTTCATCAGCCTTTCTCCCATGAGGAGTACAGAGGAAAACGTAAGGAACAAGATTAACCAAATTGTAAATTCTAGGGAAAACCACCAGAAACCCTAACACTGAGTCTTCCATAGAGATGCAAAGAAAAATATCACTCTTCCATTTCTAGTGCTTAGAGACAAAGCCTTCTTCCGAATTGTCATCATTACACTACCAGGACCACGATAGTAGGCCTCCATTTCGATTAGACGACAAGAGACCATTCCATACAATACTACCACACTCAGAAGAAGACAAGAAAGAAGCACATACCCAAAAAAACCATTTCTCAAGCATTGCAAGTCCCGTCGTAACCCATATTTCCTCTGCTAACTGCTCCACCTACATTTTCTCAGAGATAGTAACCTAGCCCAAGAACTAAACTTTTCTCCCTCGAACTGTGGCGATATTCCCAAAATCCTTCTGACATACCTCTTCGTCGACTGCCCGCAATGAATGTGGCCTTTTTTTGGCGTGGGTCGGGCCACCCACTACCTTCGCCTTGTGTCATTAACATAATGCTGTGTGGCTCGTGTGAAAATCTGCCACCTCATGCCTCCCTTCACGCCGTGACACCTCGATCGAGGAAGGTGGGTGCTCTCTCTTTACTTGAAAAGTGATAGTGAGATTATTTTAGATGTTTTAACTATAAATTTATTATTATTATATATATGACAATGAAATATTTTAGTTAATGTGTATAGTAAAATATTATATTTAGCCAGAAGCATCCATTTCACCTTGAGGTGAATGTACACTCGTTGGCTTTTTTGTTTTTTGTTTTTAAATTACAATAGACAACGAGATTAGATTAGCTACAGAGGGAATATCTTTCCAATATTCTTCGTCTAAATAGGGAATTCAGGGCTCAGATTTCAGCACGAATTTAATTTAATAATTAAGTTAAGTTTTCATGGCGGTTGGGGAAATCAGACTCATCAATCGGAAAGGTTCGCGTTTCCGCTTCTTAGAGATTTGGCTTCTCATTTTGTTGGGATATGCTTTACATCAATTGCCATATGGGAGATGAGATACCCATTATGTTCCTATGCGTAAGAATTTTGCACGATTTGCTCATTTATCACAATATCATGGAAACACACAAGTTTTCAGGTCATTTAAGCATTGTTTTGTTTTGGATCGACCACAGATGAGAATAAATTCTCGGTGAAATGGAATTTTGGAAATGCGAATTCATTTCGACGGTGGATCATTTAATGAAATTCCTTGTATTAGGGAAAATCTACAAATTTTTCTGACTCTTTATGAATTGCGCCTGAAACAATGAAAAAGAACACGTCAACAAGCTGGTCATAAATTTGGTAGAAAACCTTCTCAGCCAACCATTCTTTGCTAAATTTGAAATAATTTATTAATGCATATGTTATGTCGTTACTATGAGGACCAAGAGTAGCCGGCATGTGACAATCCAGTCACATTTGGATGAAACATAAACCTAACTCCGTGGACTAATTTGGACCCATACGATGACATGGTGACCTGTGGCATGCACAAAAATGATGCGTAACAAAGACATGTGATGAAACTAAATCCTGAGAGGATTTCTCTCATATATATATATATATATATATAATTTTGTATAATGCAAATTTATATATAGTATTGTATTTAACATGTATATTATTTATATATACATGTTTATTTTTGCAATATATTATATTTGTTACTCGTAGATTGTTATATATATATATATATGAAAAATCAAAATGCATTTATATTTTTGAATATAAAAATTAAAAGAACATATACATATATAATATTTAAATATATTAAAATCATGATACAAATATGTTAGTTCCACAAAAATGATAGATTCTTAAAACTTATGATGTTTTAAAAATAGCTTAACACTGTTTTTTATCATGGAATTCTTGATTTTATAATATAATTGTTAATGTTATAGACTAGAAAAATACCATGTTGATGTATGAAAGCCTTATGATACATACATGATCTTAGAAATAATTTCGAAGTTGGAGAAATAAATAGTCACTAGATAAAACTATAATTTGTTGTAAAATATAAAATGAATAGCCACTTCTTTGTATATATACACTTTTTAGAAAATAAGATAATAATCAAAGTATTAAGTTATTTCTCAATTGACATCTTTTAGCAAATGACATAATCTTCAGAGTATTGAGTTATTCCTAAATTTGACATGATATGAAAGTTAAACATTTTCCAACAGCATAACTTTTGATGTTCCACTCATGCTATGTTATTCCATGCAAATCTCTTGGTTGTCGATTACCATTCATTAGGTTTGTTAGAGTCAGCCTTTGCAGCCTTCCTCCAGTGATCAAACATGCTCTTACAAAGTGATTTTAAGGTGTCAAGGTCAAATTTTGTCATTTCAATGAGTCTTCAAGCAAAATTTGGTCACTAGGCATTAAGTCTAGGGGTTGCTTTTACTCCTGTCAAAGTTGTCCAAATGTCGGTTCATGTCACCATTCAGCTGAGTGCACCATCATTCAGAGGGTTGTCATCATCATGTCAAGTTCCATTGGGTCATTTTACATCTGGTTCATGCTTCAGTTGTGCCTTGGTAAGGTCCATTTCCCTCTCCTAGAGTTTTGGAGGTAATTTCTCTTGGATGGTCAAATCATCGAAAAAATTTGTATCCTGATGTTCATACACCTTCCCCTATCATTAATGTACCTTATTAAACACTTCCCATCACTGAGATCCCCCAAATTCCTCATTTTTGCACAAACCCTAGTTTCTTGCCACAACTTGGCAATTTTCTAGGCCAGGCCTGTGTTTTTCCCTTTTGGACCCCTTCCCCTCACTAAATCTCTGAGATTCCACTTTCCCCTGCTTCCTAACATCCCTCCCTACTTCCCAAAATTTCCCCAAGAATTTAGAAGCCCCTTATCCCCTTCATTTCGCTTCATTTCGACAAAATCCCTTGTTTCACACATCGGGATAAGTTTCACTCAAAAGATGTTTCAGAGCAATAAAAGATGAATTTTGGAAAATTGAGAGAGGTTTTTGTCCACAACATCCCAAGGAAGAAAAAAATCTTTCAATTTTTACACAGGTATCATGGTTTTAGAGAAATGTCAAAAATACCGTTGCCTCAGGAGAATTGAATGCACCTCTGAAGTGACCTTGGGAAAATCAAGATTTCTCCTAGCATGGTTGGCTAAATGACTTTCTTGATGAGTCAAAGGATAACTAGACACAAAGATATTTCCAATGAGCTATCATGAGCTCAATTTGGAGTTGAGGAAGACCTTCAAAAGTTGACTGCAACAGCGCTCTGCCTTGAGGCAGCCTCATTCTGCTCATTTTGACAAGTTTTGGGAGATTTGATTTTTGATACGGTAAATGAAATCCAAATTGAAAAATTCCATTTGTGTTGGAAATTAGACTCCAAGAGATTTCCAACGAGCTATCACACGCCCAATTTGGACACCGGGAAGGCCTCCAAAAGCTTCCTACAAAATGCACTATGTAGCTACTCATAGAAAAGTGCGTGCTACCCATACAGGAGGTGCGCTACCCACTTAAGGTGCGCTACCCACATAACACCAACAGCCAATGTTAATTAACACGGGCGCTACCCACTTGCCGTGCGCCGCGCGGTGGGCTACACCCATACAGTGACAGCCAAAAATTTTATTTTTCGTCCATTTTGTGCCCCAAACGCCCATCAACGGTAGTAGGCTTTAAATATTGCTTATTGCTCGTTGATTTTTGGAAGTGATTATGGTGTTTTTGAAAAGTATAAAAGAAATGTTTGAAGGGAGAAACGTGAAACTCATGTTCATTGCAAATTCATTTTTTAGGGTTTCTACACAGTGTTGATAGCCTTGTGAAGGATTTCCAAGCTTGTGTTGTTGATATATATGCTCATGCCTCTACTGTCTGTGGTGTCCCTGCTCATTATTTACCTCAGCCTCACGCTCTCTCATTGCCATTACATCACTTCTCTCATTGTTATTTCCATTGTCATTTTCACACTATTCATCATTCATGTTATGACATAGTCCCATTTTCACTTGTCCACTTCCTCCATTGACAAAAGCCTAATCTCCATAACATTCAAGGGATGTTTTCTTTGTCCTTGATTCCACTTGACTCACTGATATATTGCCATTTTATTTCACTCTTGTCTTTAAAAACTACCCCTATCACCATATCCCATTCCTATCTCACTTATAGGGGTTCTCAATCCTTCATTCCCCTTTGGCACGCATTTGGCGATTGGACACAAAGACACCAAGGTCTCATTTCTCATTTTCAACAAGCTGAACATACACATTGCAACACCATGACTGACAACAACACATCATACGACCGAGACAATGTTTTCACCACAGGAACTGCATGCACCAGGAGAGCACTAAAACGGCGAAAAAGGCCTGATCCACTCCGGATTTTGGCCGAGGCTTCGTTGGCTGGGCATGATACATGATGGAGGGTCTTCGCTCCAAATTTGAGTCAATTCGGAAAAAAATTTGTCATTTTGAAATATTTTGGTCTAAAAACAGGTTTTTCAGTTAAGCGGGTAGCGCGCCCATATGCTCGCTTTTTTTTGGGACACTTGCTGAAGAAAATATTTCCATTTTTGGATTTTTCATGGTAAGTTATGCATCCTCAGGCATTTCCGAAGCATTTCATCAGATTCTGGATGGTCAAAAAGCTCAAAAACCCCATGAAAACCACCTTGCTGCCACCTTTTGCACCAGCAGGAAGTACTTCTGGGAGAATGAAGTTTTGGAGGGGAAAGTGAGCTCCAAATTAATAAATTCCACTTGGGTTGGATATCCAACATCTAGGGCTTTCCAACGAGCTATCATGAGCTCAATTTGGATGCTGGGAAGTGCCTCAAAATCAGGCTGAAAGGCGCGTCATCATACACAGACGGGGGCACATACCCATATAGATTTTTAATAAATCTTCAACTCAGCCTCGACCCTGGCCGCTCTGGGACCAGTTTTGCTTGTGGATGTAATTTTGAGTTGTCTTGATGACTCAGGTTTGGCATGTAACTGGCTCATTTTTACCTATTCTAGAAGATTCACTCTCAAAAAAGTGATTTGGGGCTAAATGAACTGCCCACTTTTGCGCAAGTTGTTAACTCAGATTTTAGCTCCTTGATTGTAATTAAAGGAACTGACCCTCAAGAAGGAGGAATTCGACCCGTAGAGGTGTGGGAAGGGGTTATGATGGTCTATATGATGTAATTTCTCAATCATTTTCAGAGGTTGGATAGGTTGGACTCTTGGGAAGATTTTGGCACACTATTGTACATATTTTTCATATTTTGGCTAAGGAAAGATCGTGTTTTATGCTCCACCCGTTGGGATTCTTGTGTTTTGTTCTGATGGTTTCGCTATTGTGGGCCCCCAGCATGTTTAACAAGTGCCGTCCTTTCATATGCTTCTGAAACTAAAATGAATGAGTAGATGAGGTTGAATCCATTGTTTACAGTGCTCTGCCTTTGAATTCATTTAGTTCTATATGTTTTCGACTGTTTGGAGAGGATCCAAGTACTTCTTTGCCCTCTTCATATCCTTATTGTTCTAATCCGTCCATTATCCAATCAAAAGCATCAAGACAATCGCCTACCTCGCCCCAACTCGAATTTTGCAGAGATCTGACCTTATCCCCAGACCCAAAAATTTGTTTTTCCCATTTCTCCAACGAAAACCAAAAAATCAAAATCAAACTTTCCTATCTCTTTACTAGCCTAAAATCAGTTCCCATCGTAAGTCATCTCGCACCCTATTGCTCATTTTATCGAGATTGACGGAGAGAGCCCTCTCCTGTCCTCCTAGGGCTAGCTACGAGGCTGAGCGTGGTTTGATGTAGCCTTGAGTTTTACCTTATTTCAGCCTGAGGTAGATTTGAGCGCTAAATACAGAGGCTAATTACACGGTAAAGGTACCACTTGTTTAATACTCTGCCATTTACAGCAGATCGAGTCCGAAGTCACGCTGTGTAGCCTTCGAACTCACACGATCGTTTGTTGCTGGCAGACAAAGTCGGCTCAGTCGATCTCCGGTTTAGTTTGTGAATGTGTCCCTTGATTTGCGAATTCCCCCAGTACATGTATCGAGTTTAGATCTGATGGTTGATGGTGGACAACGATCAGACATAAGAAGGCTGAAATCATTCACCTGGTGACTCCAATTCAAAGTCTGGAGGACTGACTCTTTCTCTGAGAAAATGGAAGGATCTTACACAAAGTTCAGGTATCTAAAGTGGAATGGTATTCAGAATCTAGTATGCTTTCTTGTAAACTATTTCTTTGCTGTTCTTGAACCTGTCCTGAAAGTTTTTCAGAATTTGTTGTATGATAAAGGTGATCAAAATCTTCACTTGACCTATTCAAAAAGTGTAAATACTGAGTTTCCCTTTGATCCTGGCCTCCTTACTTTTCCCACATCTTATGATGACTCTCTTCAGAGTGATGAGCCTAAAGAAAACAAAACTGATCCTGCAGCTCTTGTACATACCCCTACACCTTGTAAAATTCCAGATCGGTACAAACCTCTTGTTTTACCTTCTGTTCTCCATGCTTTTCCTGCAAATTATGACCTATATCTACCAAGATTTGACGATGAATGTAACAATGTCAACGCTGAGAAACATGTGCAGAATGTTGAGACTTTTCTAGAGCTTTTTGAAGTTGATGATGAAGATGTTAGTATTAGGCTTTTTGCTCTTTCTTTGCAAGGCCAAGTGAAGAGTTGGTTCAAAGCCCTACCTGATGCGAGCATCTTAGATTTCCAGCAGTTTGTCAAAGTTTTCCTTGAAAGGTGGGTGATCAGACAAAACTTTTTGTTGATTATAGAGGAGTATAACCAGCTGAAAAGATTGCCAGGAGAGACAATACAACAATTTTCTGCTAGATTTAACCAAGTTTATTATTCGATGCCAGTTGATATAAGACCTTCTCCTAGATCTACTCTCTTGCACTACCCGGGTCCCTTTGATCCGGAAATGGAGTTTCAGCTGAGAGAAAAGAATATTGCAACACTTCACGAGATGCAGAACAAGGCAGTGAATGTAGAGGCTCATTTGCTGATCTTGAGGGCAATGTTGAAGGAAGAAGAAAAGAAGAATGTTTCAGAGCAGCTGACACTTTCAGAGGAAAATCTTGATCTTTTTGTAAATGCAGTAGAAGAGATGGTGCGGAAAATGAATACAAAAAATGAAAATGACATTCAAGAACAAGCGGCTGACCCAAAACATTTTGTTTCTGATCCCGGTTGTCATAGTGATTGTTTTATAGATCATTGTAAAGAAGAGAGAGCTGTTGATATGATGTGTAGGTTTGATGATGAATTGCCTCAGTTTGATCAGTATGATGATGATTATGTTCTCCAAACAGAAACTAATCTTGCAGACAAATCAGTAGCTAGTTTGTGTGAGGAGGAAGTTCACTTTCAGCAGCTCGAGTACAGTGATCAACCGATGCATATCAGCTATGGCAATGATGAGGAAAGTGTAGCAAATTTTGATGTAAGTGAAGGATCTTTGCCTTTTTGTTTTGATTCGTTTCAGTTCATTAGAGATAAATTCCATGCAATCAGAAATCAAACGTCAACAAGTCTTGATCTGGATCGTCTTGAGGGCAACGAAAACTTCTCATATTCAGATTTGCAGCCCCCAAAAGTCATTGATTGTCAAGTTGCAGCTGAAGACTTGGAAGTGGGCACACATGATTTAATGATTCAAGGTGACTCCGTACCATTCTGTTTTGAATCATTTCAGTTTTTGAGAGAAAAATTGCATAGTAAATCTTCAAATGAGCAGCCTGTAAGAAATCAGCAATCTCTCAGTGTTAATGTTGAGGATGAGACAGATAACGAAATTCTTGAGCAGCCTGTAGCATCAGATTTGCAGCCACCAAATGAAATTGAAGGTCAGATTACAAATGAAGATGTGGAAGATGAAATACATGATTTGATGATGCCGGAAAATTCTATACCCTTTTGTTTCGAAGCATTTCAGTTTATAAGGCAAAATCTTCGTAATAGATCTCAAGGAAAAGATGAACAGCTAGTGGGATGTCATACAGTTTCAAGGGATACAGTGCAGCAGTCTTCTCAAGTTTTTGATGATCCTATTGCTCGTGTGTTGGATGATGTTTGCTATAAAAATTTTGCTCCATTAGCTAACCATGTGCCTGAAAAGAATGTTGATAGTAATCTTGTTCAAAGGTCAATTTCATTGTGTTGTTCAACAGATTTTTCATATGAGGAGATTGATAAAGGAGACTTTTGTTCTGTTTGTAATCAACAACAGTGTTTGGTTATTCACGAAATTCAGGATCCTTTTGGCAGCTTGCTGCAATCACCAAAGAAAAGCACCGTAGATGTGACGAAAAGTTTAAGATCAAGGTATGGAGATTATCTGGACCAGAGCTATGTGTATGAAGATCCTTTTGCAGTATTCTTGAAGTCTTCTAGTCAATTCATGCTTTGCAAGTTTATCAGCAGTCAGCTTGAGTTCAAATTTCCATGGGAGTTGCCTTTCGATTCTTTCATTGTCCTTCGCATCAGTAAGCATGTGGGAAGAAATCAAACAGCAGCCAGGACGCTTACATGGTTGCATTGGTTGTTTCATTTCACTTGATCAGGTGATGAATGAAACTGTTAGAGTAGGTTGTTTTGAATAAGCTTCATTTTGAGCATCTTTTCCAGCTTGTCAGTTGTGTTTAAGTATCAAGTCAGTTCTTAGTTGAGTGAGAGTCAATTTGTGTCATCAATTCATCAGTTTTCAGTCATGCATTTTAGTTTTGAGTTTTTGATTCCATTGCCCAATGGATAAGGCGCTGGTCTGCTCTCCCAAAGATCTGCCGTTCTTGGCACCTCCAAGGAGCTACCATCCCCATTGGAGCCAATGTTAGAGCTCACTTCTTTTGGCAAACTTTCCCTTCTCCTCTCCAAAGGATCTAAACATACCATAAAGTGATTTTTATAGTGCTTACACAAATTTATTACCAATGAGTCACAAAATTTTGGTATTTAGTGTCAAGTCTATAGGGTACATTAGTTAACGTTGTCCAAATGTCGGTCCATGTCACCATTCAGCTGAGTGCACCATCATTCAGAGGGTTTTCATCATCATGTCAGGTTCCATTGGGTCATTTTACATCTTGTTCATGCTTCAATTGTGCCTAGGTAAGGTCCATTTCCCTCTCCTAGGGTTTTGGAGGTAATTTCTCTTGGATGGTCAAATCATTAGAAAAACTTGTATCCTGATGTTCATACACCTTCCCCTATCATTAATGTACCTTATTAAACACTTCCCATCACTTAGATCCCCCAAATTCCTCATTTTTGCACAAACCCTAGTTTCTTGCCACAACTTGGCAATTTTCTAGGCTAGGCCTGTGTTTTGCCCTTTTGGACCCCTTCCCCTCACTCAATCTCTAAGATTCCACTTTCCCCTGCTTCCTAACATCCCTCCCTACTTCCCAAAATTTCTCCAAGAATTTAGAAGCCCCTTATCCCCTTCATTTCGCTTCATTTCGACAAAATCCCTTGTTTCACACATCGGGATAAGTTTCACTCAAAAGATGTTTTAGAGAAATAAAAGATGAATTATGGAAAACAGAGAGAGGTTTCTATCCAAAACAACCCAAGGAAGAAAAACCTCTTTCACGTTTTACACAGGTATCATGGTTTTAGAGAAATGTCAAAAATACCGTTTCCTTAGGAGAATTGAATGCACCTCTGAAGTGACCTTGGGAAAATCAAGATTTCTCCTAGTATGGTTGGCTAAATGACTTGCTTGATGAGTCACAGGATAACTAGACACAAATAGCTTTCCAATGACCTATCCTAAGCTCAATTTGGAGTTGAGGAACACCTTCAAAAGTTGACTGCAACAGCGCTCTGCCTTGAGGCAGCCTCATTCTGCTCATTTTGACAAGTTTTAGGAGATTTGATTTTTGATAAGTTAAATGAATTCCAAATTGAAAAATTCCACTTTTGTTGGAAATTAGACTCCAAGAGCTTTCCAACGAGCTATCACATGCCCAATTTGGACACCGGGAAGGCCTCCAAAAGCTTCCTACAAAATGCACTATGTAGCTACTCATAGAAAAGTGCGCGCTACCCATACAGGAGGTGCGCGACCCACTTAAGGTGCGCTACCCACATAACACCAACAGCCAGTGTTAATTAACATAGGCGCTACCCACTTGCCAAGAGCTACCCGTTGGGCAGGGGCGCTACCCATACAGTGACAGAGCCAAAAAATTTTGTTTTTTCGTCCGATTTCGAGCTCAAATGCCTTCATCAATGTGCAAGTAGGTTTTTAAACATTGCTCAGTGATTTTTGGACATGATTATGGTGTTTTGAAAGTGGAGAAACAAATGTTTGATGTGGAGAAACGTGAAACCTATGTTCATTGCAAATTCATTTCTTAGGGTTTGAAAGACATGTTGATAGTCTTGTGAAGGATTTCCAAGTTTGTGTTGTTGATATATATGCTCATGCTCTACCGTCTCGTGTGTCTCGCTTTCATTATTTACTCTCACCACGCCCTCTCATTGCCATTACATCACTCAAGCTCTCATTGTTATTGCCATTGTCATTTTCACACTATTCATCATTCATGTTACAGCATAGTCCCATTTTCACTAATCACTTCCTCCATCAGATACAAAAGCCTAATCTCCATAACATTCAAAGGTTGTTTCTTTGTCCTTGATTCCACTTGACTCACTGATATGTTGCCATTTCATTTCACTCCTTTCCTTAAAAACTACCCCCCATCACCATATCTCATTCCTATCTTACTTATAGGGGTTCTCAATCCCTCATTCCCCTTTGGCACGCATTTGGCGATTGGAGACAACGACACCAAGGTCTCATTTCTCATTTTCAACAAGTTGAACATACACATTGCAACACCATGACTGACAACAACACATCATACAACCAAGACAGTGTTTTCACCACAGGAACTGCATGCACCAGGAGAGCACTAAAACGGCGAAAGAGGCCTGATCCACTTCAGATTTTGGCCGAGGCTTCGTTGGCTGGGCATGATACTTGATGGAGGGTCTTCGCTCCGAATTTTAGCAAATTCGGAGAAATTTTTGTCATTTTGAAATATTTTGGTTTCAAAACAGATTTTTCAGTTATACGAGTAGCGCGTCGACGCGCTCGCTTTTGATTGGGACACTTGCCGGGCTGAAATTTTGCATTTTTGGATTTTTCATAAAGTTATGCATCCTCAGCATTGCCGAAGAATTTCATCAGATCTTCCTCGAGGGTCAAACAGCTCTAAAAGACCATGAAAACCACCCCGCCGCCACCTTTTGCACCGCCACAGTAGCGACGAGAGAATGAAGTTTTGGAGGAAATGAGCTCCAAATTGGGAAATTCCACTTGGTTAGATAGCCAACACCAGGCTTTCAACGAGCTATCATGAGCTCAATTTGGATGCCGTGGAAGTGCCCAAAATCAGAGCTCTTCTAAAGGCGCGGCTACCCATACGTAAAGATCAGGCGCGCTACCCATATAGATTTTTGGTCAAATTTTCAACTTCCAAATTTCGTAATTTCGCCGCTGGGGACCGCTTGCTTGTGAATGTAATTTTTGTGTTTTCATGATGTAAATTGAGGGTTGGCATGTAACTTTGGCTCATTTTTACCTATTCTAGAAGATTCACTCTTAAAAAGGTGAAAATCATGTAAATGAATCACTTTCCACTCTTTTAGAGGCAAGTTGTTAACTGCCTAGATTTTAGCTCCTTGATTAGAATTTGGTTGAAACTGATCCCTGAAGAAGGAATTGACCCCTAGAGGTGTGTCATGATGGTGCATATGATGTAATTTTCAATCATTTTCGCAGGTTGGAGAGGTTGGACTTTGGGAAACTTTTGGCACTCTATTGTACATATTTTTCATATTTTGGCTAAGGAAAGATCAGAGGTTTTTCGGCACCTGTTGGGATTCTTGTGGCTTTCTGTTCTTGATGGTGTTTTCTCTCAGTTTATTGTAAGTTCCTTCATGTTTAATGTATGCCATTCCTTTCATATGCTTCTGAAACTAAAATGAATGAGTAGATGAGGTTGAATTCATTGTTTACAGTGCTCTGCCTTTGAATTCATTTAGTTTTACATGTTTTCGACTGTTTGGAGAGGATCCATGTTCCTTCTTGCCCTCTTCAGCTCCTTGTCGTTCTAATCCATCCATATACCCAATCAAAAGCATCAAGACTATTGCCTACCTCGCCCCAACTCGAATTCTGCAAAGATCTGACCTTTTCCCCGGACCCAAAAATTGTTTTTTCCCATTTCTCCAACGAAAAACCAAAAAATCAAAATCAAACTTTCCTATCTCTTTACTAGCCTAAAATCAGTTCCCATCGTAAGTCATCTCGCACCCTATTGCTCATTTTATCGAGATTGACGGAGAGAGCCCTCTCCTGTCCTCGTAGGGCTAGCTACGAGGCTGAGCGTGGTTTGATGTAGCCTTGAGTTTTACCTTATTTCAGCCTGAGGTAGATTTGAGCGCTAACAAGGTTTATACTATAATCCATTGGGTTTATAATATAAATTCTTTGAGTTTATTAATCTAATGGTTCATATTCCTAGGGTTTAATATAATTTCTTTGGGTTTATAACCATGGTCAACCATGGTCCAATGTCACATTGTGACAAATATTGTCATCAACCATGGTCATTCATGGTCAACCACAAATACTGTTTCAATATGAAAATTCATCATGGCCAAGCATGGTTAATCATGGTAAATATGAAAATAAACAATGGTAAATTATGGTCAACCATGGTCAAACGTCACATTGTGAAAAATATTGTCTCAATGTTAAAATCAACCATGGAAAACCATCATCAACCAAGTTCAAACATGTTTAATCATTGTCAAGCATGGTCAACTATGGTCCAACGTCGCATTGTGGAAAAGATTGTCTCAATTTAAAAGTCAACCATGGTCAACCATTTCCAATCATGGTCAATGTTCATTAATAACCATGGTCACAATAAGAAAAATATTGTATGATTGTTCAACGTCACATTGTGTCAACCATGGCCAACAATGGTCCAACATTGCATTGTGACAAAGATTCTCATTATGAAAACCAACCATGGTCAACAATGGTCCAACGTCACATTATGAAAAAGATTCTCTCAATATGAAAATTAATCATGGTCAACCATGGTCCAACGTCACATTGTGAAAAAAAAATTCTCACTATGAAAATAAGCTATGCTCAACCATGGTCAATCGTGGGAAACCATGGTCAACCATTGTCCAACATCGCATTGTAACAACGATTTCCTCAATATGAAAATCAACCATGGTCAACCATAATATCAATAATATCAATCCATAGGGTTTGTAATATCAATCCCTTGGGTTTACTAATCTAAGGATTCATATCTCTAGGGTATAATATTATCGATAGGTTTATATTATTAATCCTTGGGTTTATTATAAATCCCTTGGGTTTATAATCCATTGAGTTTATAATATTAAACATGGGGTTTCTATTCCTAGGTTTATTATTCGGCCTAGGGTTTACAATATAAATCCCTTGGGTTTATTAATTTTAGGGTTTATATTCCTCGGGTTTAATATTCAACCATCGTCAACCATGGTCCAACATCACATTGTGACAAATATTCTCTCAATATGAAAATCAATTATGGTCAACCATCACATTGTGACAAAGATTATCTCACTATGAAAATCAACCATGGTCAACCATGCTTTTTTAGGGTTTATAATATTTATCTAAGGGTTTGTATGCTTTAGGTTTACAATATTAATCCTTTGGGTTTTTAATATTAATCCCTTGCATTTATTAGTGCCTTGAGTTTATAATATCAATCCTTTGGGTTTACTAATCTAAGGGTTCATATTCCTAGGGTATGATATTATTCATATGGTTTATAATTAACCATAGAGTTTAATATAAATATTTTGGGTTTATAATCCATTAGGTTTATAATTTAAATTTTTTGGGTGTATATAATATTAATAATAGAGTTTATATTCCTGTGGTTTAATATTAAGTTTAAGGTTTACAATATTAATCCATTAGGTTTATTAATTTTAGGGTTTATATTATTATGGTTTAACATTCATCCTAGGGTTTAATGTTAAATGTTGTTGCCTTTTTTCAATGAGAAAAATAGAAAAATTTTCATTGAATATGAAATGTTTTACATATGTGTTGGTGTCCGGATATGAAGAAAATTCAACCCTTTTTTCACTTAAATTATCAAATCGAGGGCGTTAGTTATTTCAAGACTAACGACAAAGTATATGAAAATATAAGCACATGGTCCACTGTAGATCACAAGTTTAATCTATAACACACATACCACTGTAACAACAATGAAATGAACTGAAAAAATAAAAGGGCATCCAAAACAATTAACGTGACTGTAACAGTAAATAAAGAATCACACCAAACACAACACTGCAAAGAAAAGAAAGAAAAACGTAGCACCTGATCACAAGAGTAGGCCCAACTCTTTGATCAGGGCTGCGGAAACTCAAGAATTAGAGGAGAAACAAGAAGTTGATGTACATTCAATTAATGATAAAAATATTGATTACAAAGTCTGTATGTCCAAGGGCTTCTTCTCGATTCATAGCCTGTAGGCCTCTTTATACAATTTTCCTAAAACCCTAGATTCCTCTCAATGACTCCATTGTTACAAAAATACGTCTTGTTACAATGGAAATCAGGTTGCCCAGCAAGAAACCATAAGAAGGCCTAAGATAGTGCTGATATACCCATGGATGTCACGCTATAGCAGCAAATAAGGAAGACACTGGAGATGATGGGATTTGCCTTGACTCGCAGCTGCAATGCTCCTGTTGTAGACAGATTTGAAGAAATATTGGAGTTAATATGTAGAAAGGTAAAACCTCCATGATAAATACATCATTAATCAAATATCCCATAAAATATAAGAAGAAGGGTTTTAAATCATTCTTTTAATATTAATAATGGTACAAAGAGATAGAAATATAGGGTAAAATATGAGAGGAAAGTATAAAAATCTAATACCCAACATCTCCCCCCAACTGATCTATCTGCATGTCCTCATGTAGCTCGTCATCTCCTCGGATCTGGATTGGAATGACTATGATCGACATGAAGCTGTGTGAGGTCATATTCTGCAACCATTTTTGTTCCTGGTGGCTTATATCCTTCTGTCAAAACACGGTCCTTCCACCAGTCTGGTTCAATGTAATACACAGGAGTATACTGCGCAGCTGGCAGCCATAAAAGGGGAAATTAAAATCTTAATCCCATCCATATAAACCCATAGGTATGAATGCATGCCACGTAACGTGGCATTCACTCTAAGGCACATGCAAAGTTATGTGCCCCAAATGGTTCTCTTTCCCTAACAGTTGAGGAGGACAACATCCATCTTTTCTAACAAATGTCTAGTGCTTGCGAAATGTCATAATCTGGCGAATACATAGGTCAACACACCATTTCTGGGTTGCCAACACATGTTCCTTACGGCCCTCAATCTGCAGAGCTATATAATGCTTGTTATAAATGGTTAAGGATGGATTATGCTCTCTTCTCGTCATCAATGGCCTGCAGGCTTGATTTTCTTCAAATTTTTCTCAGGCCTTTCTCCATTTAATTTGATTGATGGTATAGGAAGTGAATGCTCTTAAATGGATGTCTCCCATGAATGGCACAGGGTTAAAGGACTGATCATGCCTTCAGTAATACCCATGCATATAGAGCTCACACATCAAATGTTGTCTGATAATGTCATGAATGTTCAAAACACAGAGAAATTGAATGGGATCTTCAATTTCATACCAAATTTCCTTATATATAATTTCAAGACAAAAGAAAAGAAATTGTTCAGGAATGAATAAGGCATAGCTATGTGTACGAGGTCTACAGGCCATTACCTACTGTGCTAGGGAGAACATCTCCTCCTTATCTGTCTTTAGCAACTGAACTTCTTCTTCCACCTCTTCTATCTTGGCCTTTTGTTTGGCCTGCTTCAGCCGTGCCTTGTATAACTGATCCATGTACCATGTGACCACTCCAATAGCCCGTTCTTGAACCCTAGTTGTTTCTTTCTCATGGTCGCTCATCGTAGATTTCCACTTTTGAATTTCAATGGCCAATACAAATTCTTGACCTTCAAAGAACTCTTCGATCGGGCCAGTTTGGGTAGCTTCAATGGAGACTTCAATCTTCGGCTTTATTGCCCTCCATTTGTAGATTTTTACTGTTCTTTCTCAACATGAAACTTTCTTCTTCAAATCTTGAACCTCCCTTTTCAATATCATGGTTTCACTGAACTGCAGCTGATACCTATTTTTGAGAGGTAACCTTATTTTCTCACATTTTTAGACCCATTCCTGTTTAACGATGAATTTAGTTTTTGGACCTATGACAGGCTCAGAAAGCGGCAGAATGCTGTCGGAATCCTCTACAGATTCTTTTGTCAAGCCCTTATGATTGGGCCCCCTATCCACAGGGGCTTCTTCTTCTACATTTCTTCTAGGAACTCCTACTGTTTGGTCAGAAATTTCATTGATCCCCTTATGTTTTGAAATTTCTATAGGAACTCTGACTTCCTTGTGAACCTCTAAGTGTTTTGGTTCGGTAGTGTGTGGGCCAGTCATGGTCGTGTCAATAAATTTTAGTACCGGGGGAACATCCTCTTCTTCCATTAACCATTTGGGCGAGCGGAATCCCCTCGCCCCTCTGGGCATCAGGGACTGGAATGGAGAATAGGGAACATACCCATCATCTTCATTTCCAGTTTGGACTGGGACTCCATGCATTACCACCTCAACCGGAGTCGATGCTGGTTCTTGTGGAGCAACATCGATTCTGTGGCTCAATTCCCTTCTTTCCTCTTTCCCTTTGATCACCATTTCTTTTTCATGGGTCGATACTGGTTCTTTTGGAACAGTATCAACTACCTAGTAAATTCCTTCTTTACCCTCCTTTTCCTCAAGACTCACCTTTGTTTCCACAGTTGGTACCAATTCTTGAGGTCCAGCATCAATTTTGCGGGCTAACTCCTCCTGTTCTAGCCGAATTGGGAGTGGTTCTTGTGTAACACCCCCACCTGTATCAACATCCATATCTGTCTGGGCAGGTGATGCTATTTCTTGCAAAACAACATCACTTTCCATTCCTCTTTCCACAATTCCATTCCTTTATTCTTCATTGACAAAGGTTGATGACTATATAACGGTATCAATTTCTTGCACGATGTCCATAATTCCTTCCTCTATGGGTTCTTCAAGCGAGGCTAGTTCTTATGTGATAGCCTTGTCTGTGTCGCCAACTATTTCCTCCATACTCATCTCTTCTTC
This sequence comes from Pinus albicaulis, assembly GCA_034641835.2. NCBI lineage: Eukaryota > Viridiplantae > Streptophyta > Pinopsida > Pinales > Pinaceae > Pinus > Pinus albicaulis. Next base: position 961,953,567 of record CM076571.1, on the reverse strand, counting down.
CTTGGGTTCCTCTTGAACAAGTTCCATTTCCATTTCCTCGGGTTCCTCTTGATCAATTTCTTCTGAATATTCTTCTTCCGCCTGACCAGCCGGAGAGGCTGGTTCTTCTTCTCTAGTAGCAATCATAGCTATTACCGCTTCTTTTTAGGATCCGCAGAGTTCCACCCAGGAAACCGCAGCTTGCCTATTGCATGCACAACCAATAATTGCACCAATTCGTGGTTAGAAAGTGGTTCCATCATCCGGCGAGAGCACCGAGCAGACTATGCCATATGCTGCAGTTGTTTCAATAGGAAGAATGGCATATTTAGGGCATGCACCTGATTCTGTGGAAATTGGAGGTATGTTAGAATTTTAAAGTGATACTTCAACAGAGGTAAGGGCCAACCCTCATAGGTAATGTATTTTATTATGAAACCTGCAACTTCGTTCCAAGGATACAGCACAATTTTGTGCTCGTATCCTCTGCCCAATTTAACAACACTTTCTCCTGCCTACAAGAACAATTTGGGATATTCTAGGAGAGAAAATTTTTGAGAAAACCATTGCTGCCCCTACTGTCTCAGCCTGCTAACCTCTGAAATTACCTCTTGTGTGACAGGAACTTCTAGACCTCTAACCCGAGAATAATTCATCTCTAAATTGAGTGCAAATTCCATTGTGATACCTCCATAAAATCCCTACAATCTGTCAAAGTAGATATCCAACCCTGCATCGACAAAGAATTGCCAAACCTCTAGATTGATGCGAAATGAAATTTTGTTTTCAGGCTCATGCCGCACAACCAACCCACCCATACTGTGGAGACTTGTAGCAGCACTTCCTGTAGCAGGAGACCGTTGGGAAAGGTGGTGGGTACCAAATTCGGAGGAACAACATTGTGAAAATGGAAAGGTGGTAACGGTAGATACAGTTGGTAACTGTCGAAAACTAAGAAAAATCATGAAAGAGTATGGTAAGTGTGGTAAAATATAAATAATAATTGTCCATACAGGGTGAACGATACATCTTATGAATCCCAATATGATTCGAATGATGATACCACATATTGATGGAAATTGTAAGGTGTACCATGAGCGGAATGTCATACTAAACTTATGAGGCAATTATTACACCGTCCTTAGCATGGCGACACACCCCCAACTTAATTTTTTTCCATCTGCTGCATTAAAATATTCACATGGGATATTTAATTAAATCAGTAAAAGTCACATGGAGGCATACCTGACGGCCTACCTGGATGATGTGATAGTTGGTAGGATGACAGCACAGTAATGATGTGGATGATGTAACAACATTGGTGTAATAGCATCGATGTAACAACATCCGGTGTAACAACAACAGAGTAACAACATCGAAGTAACAACATTCGATGTAACAACATCAGAGTAATAAAAACAATGTAACAGCATCCATGTAACAACATCGGAGTAACAACATCAGAGTAATAGCATCCGGTGTAATAGCATCAGAGTAGCAACATTGGTGTAACAACATCAGAGTAAAAACATCAGAGTAACAACATCCGGTGTAATAGAATCGGAGTAGCAGTAACCTAGTAACAATGACATGAGTAGCATCAACCGAGTAACAACATCATGAGAAGCAACAACTGAGTAACAGCAGTGCGAGTAACAACATCTAGTAACAGCACTTGGTGTAACAACATCATGAGTAGCAGCAACAAGAAAATTCCTTGATTTTCACTACTTAGTTGTAGCTCCTGCAAAAAAACAAGAAAATACAAATGTAGACTATTGATTATATATATATATATATATATATATATATATATAGGTAGGGTGAAGAGGAAGGATTCTCTGCGCTGATAATCTTCAAACCAGATTTCTCAGAGAGTTATTTAATAAAAGCATCCATAGAGGCCAGCTGGTGGTATAGTCTCAGGCGATGTCCATTGACTATAAAGGAAATACGTGTATCGTCAATTGTGACTAGCCTGATTGTTCCATTACCAAATACAACTTCCACCTCATAAGGTCCCATCCAACGAGTGAAAAGCTTTCCCTTAAAATCCTTAATACGAGAGTCATAAAGTAGTGCCCAATCTCCACTTTGAAACACCTTATTTTTAATAAACTTATCATGCCAGTTTGTTCTCTACTGCTGGATAGCAGTAGTTCGTTGGACAACCATTGAACGTATTTCATCAAGTTCATTAAGCTAGGCCAGTCGGTGTTTCTGGGCATATGATAGATCTAAATAAGCTTCCAGAGCTTTTCTGAGTGTGCTTATTTCAAATTCTATTGGAAACAATGGGGATTTCCCATAAACCAACTCGAATGGTGAAAACCTATTTGTATTCCGCCATGTTGTTCTCTATGCCCAGAGAGCCTTTGGAAGCTTCTAAGCCCAATCTCGACGATGGTATGCCACAGTTTTTGTAAAAATGTTTTCTAATGTCTCGTTTGTGCTTTCTACTTATCCATTTTCCTGGGGATGGTATGGAGATGTGACTCTGTGCTTGACCCCATATTTTTGCATGAGATTTGCTATTTTTTGTGATGTCAATTGTGCTCCTCCATCTCAAACAACCTCTCTTGGAGTACCGTAATGAGAAAAAATTTCTTCAAATAGAAAATCTGAGACTACTTGCTCTGTTGCTTTCACAATATCTCTGCCTTCCACCCATTACTTGTGCCTCCAAAGACATTTCATCATCTTTACCAGGCTACCCCATACGTTGGAAATTATCACACCTCCTAACATAATTATGAGCATCACGAAAAATGGAAGGCCAATAATATCCCATTTGTAGCACCTTATGGCCTATTCTTTTGTCTACAAAATTCCCTCCATAAGGGCCATCATGGGTAGCTTTCAATACTTCATAAATACCATCTTTAGGCACACAGTGCAGGATCTGCTTATCTGCTCATGTATGAAAAAGGTACCCTGCCATCCAATAATATCGGGCACTATGATGAATAATATTTCGCTGTTCCCTATATGAAAAATGAGGAGGCACTTTCCCTGTAGTAAGATAGTTAGAAATATATGCATATCACAGAGGTTTAGTAGAAACTACAAAAAGATGTTCATCGGGAAAAATGTCTTCTATTGGTGTGCATTCATCATTGTTATCCATTATAGATAGGAAATCAGCTACTACATTATCTTTTCCTGGCTTATCTGCTATTGTAATTTCAAATTCTTGAAGAAATAGTAACCATGTCGTAATACGGCCAGGAGTAATAGGTTTATTCATCAAATACATGATTTCTGCGTGATCAGTATGGAAAATAGTAGAGTACCTGGTGATGTAGTCTCAAAACTTATTGATAGCGTAAATGATAGCTAAGAATTATTTTTCTGTCACTATATAGTTTAGTTCAACAGGAATTAAATTCTTGTTGACGTAATAAATTTCATAAGGTGTTTTTTCTACCTGCTATCCTAAAACAACCCCTATTGCTATCTGAGAAGTATCAGTATGTATGTGAAACAATAATGCCCAATCAAGTCCTCAGAATATTGTGGCCGTGTACACTAGCCCCTTAATTTTCGTGAAGGCTGCCTCACAATCTTCAGTCCAAAAAAATTCTGCATCTTTTGTTAGCAATTGAAATAGAGGGTGTGCTATTTTAGCAAAATTTTCTATAAAGTGTCTGTAATAAACAACACAACCAATAAATCTACGTACCTGTGTGGATGTTTTGGGTACCGGGAAATGTAATATTACCTCTACTTTAGCGGGATCAACATGAATTCCAGCGGTTGAGAGAAAATGTCCCAATACTACTCCTTCTTCCCTCATCATATGGCATTTGACTGTACTCAATGATACGTGGGTCTGTTTACATCTTTTGAGTACCTTCTCCAAATTTTCCAATCCTTCCTCAAATGAGTTCCCATATGGAGTAAAATCATCCATATATATTTCGACACTATCATCGACCAAATCAGAAACAATTCCCAAGATTTCCCTCTAGAAGGTAGTAGGAGAATTACACAGGCCAAAAGGAAGGACCCTATATGCAAAGGTTCCTCATGGGCATGTGAAAGTTGTCTTGTCCTAGTCTTCCAGGGCTATATAGATCTACTTATATCTGCTGAATCCATCTAGGAAGGAAAAGAACTTCTTTCCAGCCAAGGTGTCCAGGACTTGGTCAATGAATGGCAAAGGAAAATGGTCTTTTTGTGTTGCCTTATTTAGTTCCCTGTAATCTACACAGATCCTCCATTTACCATTATTTTTGGGAATGATAAATAGTGGGGATACCCATTGGCTATCTGAGATGGGATAAATGAATGCTACATCCACCAAATTTTGTAATTCTTCTTTAACAATTTTTTGGAGAGCAGGATTCATCCTTTGTTGAGGCTATCTTACAGGGTGACAATCTTCCTTAATGTAAATATGATGAGTGCATAAGCTGGGAGGGATACACTTCATATTGGTATAATCCTAGGCAAAAGCTTCTTGATGATCTTGAAGACTTTCAAAAGCTGCTTGGTATGATATTTAGACAGGTTCACATTGATATTAAGTGTTTTCCTTGGTTCAATCTCAATTGGAGTACCATCCTGGAATGGGGTTACAGGAATGTCCTCAATGTCATCTTCTCGTTTAATGTTTTCCTGTATCTCACAACTCGTAGCAAATTCTATAATATGTCGAGTTCGATTAGGAACAGAACTGGAATCATTAATGAAGGCATTAATGGCACCATCTTCAGTTTCTGTTTTAAATTGAAGGGCCTAGCCAATAGTGAGAGCTAGTCTAACATCTTCATTTTTAGGTTCAGGCTCTTCTGCAAGTAGAGGTTTCTGGCTGGATAATGATTTTTCAGATGGGCTTGGTTCTGCAGGAGAATATAGCTTTAGATTCTTCGTAATTGTCCCATTTGATATGATCATGTGTCCAGACCGGAATCCTATGTGGGCATCTGCAGTTGCCAACCAGGGTCTTCCTAGAATCAATGGGTGGCCACCTACTGAAGATTGATTTTGCAATATAAGGAGGTCCACGGGGTAATGCCATGAGTCTACTGAAATGATCACATCCTATAATTTCCCTACTAGTTTAATTGTGGATCTATCTTCAAGTTCCAGGATAGTAGGGGTTGGTTTAATGTTTCCAAGTCCTAACGTTTTCATTGTTTCAACAGCAATAATGTTAATGGCTGCTCCCAAATCCACTAGTACATTTGGGATTTCAATCCCATTAATTTATACTATTAGAATCGGGTTCCCAGGGTCTCCGTATTTTACAGGTATGATCTTTCCTAACATGATATTAGATATTCTGCCCATTACATGAATAGTTAATGGATCCTTGGGTTTCCTCCCTGGTTTCTTTGAGTAATATTTTTTTAGAGTTTTTGCATAAATATGTACATCCCTCATAGCTTGTAAAAGGGGTACTTTAAAAAAAAATTCTCCATTTCCCCTAGGAAGTCAAATATTGCTTGAGGGTTGGGTTTGCTCAAGGTTAATCTTTCTGGATATGGGGGAGATATTAAATGACCTTGATTGGGAGCAACTTGGGGAGGTGTCTGATTTATTAGGTTTTGATCTGAATTCTCCCTCATTGTTCTTTATTCTGGTTCTATATCTTCACTTTCAAATTGTTCTATAATAATGGGTCAAGCAGGTGCATTTACTACCTCACCAGACCATAGATTTATCTCATTGAGTCCTATGGTAGAAATTTTGTAGGATGGGAGGTTCAGAGTGTCTGTTTGTTGAACCCCTTTATTATTCAGATTTGGGTTGGGCTGGATAGGAACCTGGGGTGTAATGGCTAGGTTTCCTGGGGGCACATTGGAAGGCAACTGAAGTTGTTTTTGTAGCATAGGCTGAGGAAACTATCTAGTGGGAGGGGGTCCATGCCAAGTTTGATTCCATGAAGGATTGAGACTGGCTTGAAAAACCCATTTTTTCCAAGGGGGATAATGATATTGAGGCCACATGGCTGAAAATGGTGCAGATTAGGGACCCATACTAAAATTATGAAAGTACTGGGATGGGTCTTGAAACATACCTGGATTCACCGCCGGTGGTCGAGGTTGCCATGGCTTATTCTGCCCATAAACTATAGGTTGTCCACTGTGCTTTCCTCGCTTGCTCCTTGGAAAACCAATTTCATCCCAGGCATGGAAGGACATGCACTGGTCGCTTGAGTCTATTCGCAGATCGCGCAGGCTTCCACCGTGTTCAACGGGAATTCCTTAAAAAAGTGTTTCTTTCTACACTGAGGGCAGAATATGGCCATGGTTTTTTCCAACTTGATCTACTTATTTTTTTCTTGTAGAGTGTCTATTTGGGTTGATAGCATGCTCAGGATATCAATCCTCATATTATCTAGTAGATTTCCAATCTCTGCTTTTGTGACCCATCCACCAGAGGTCTTCGATGACCGAATACCCTGTCCACTTCTTGCAGCCCCCCACGAAAATTTGATACAGTAATCACAAATAGTTTTGAAGTTTTCTTTCGAAATATCCCCTTTTCCCACTATATTCAGGAGTTGCAGAGAGTCTTCCCTGAGTGCTCTGAGAAGAATGATCTTTAGAATGTCCGTATCCAAGTCACTATGTCCAGACCTCTGCAATATGTATTTAAATCGTTCTACACAGTCCTCCATATTTTCATCCTCCTTCTGTGAAAATTTAAATATTTCCTCCTTAATGTCATGGGATTTACAGTAATCTTGGTACTTTTCCAAGAATTTTTTTTTCATTTCTTCCCATGAGGTAATTGTGCTTCCCCCTAAACCCATGAACCATCTCAGGGCTGTCCCTTTTAAGGTAGAAGGAAATATTTTTAATTTCTAAGCATTAGTAATATAGTCATATCCTCGACAAACAATATCAAATTTTTAGAGGAACATATAAGGGTCTTCAAAAAAGAGCCCATGAAAACTAGGCAAGGCTATTAAAGGGATGGGTCTCATTAGTGCATCACCTACAACATTTCCAATGGGAAAATCAATAGAGGAACTTATAGGTGTCATAAATATCCTCCAATACTCACTTGGAGTTTCGACTGGTTCCACAGCTAGTATCTAGGGTGATTCAACCGAAGATGGTCACACCACACTCCCCCGGTCCCTTGGTGAATCAAAGTACTTCAAAATTTCCTTTATTGGATAAAAATCACTTAACTAAACAATGAGAATTTTTACAGTGCTACCTTGGTCTCTTGGTGATGAAAACCCTTTTTTGAGGTTCTTCTTCCTAGTTAGATTTGCTCAATTCTTCTGATTCCTTACTTACCACTTCTTCCACTTCTGTTGTAGAAAGAACACCTTTTGGTACCGTGGATGACATTGGTTGTTCCATAGACTTCCCTTCATACTTTGTCTGAACACTAACCCTAATAGCAGCACGGGATGATGCCTCAGATCTATATTTTTCAATAATTTCCTGAATATATGTCTTCCTTCCCAGATCCTTCCCTTTCTTTGGGGGTCTTCCTCTTCCCCTCTTGTTTGGATATTTTCTCATACAAATTGTGGAGAGGGTTCATCAAAGAAAATCAATCAATTGCTCAGGACCCAAAGTAGGACATATAAATTCCTCCGTGGGACAAGAGAAAAGATTCACAGAAAACAAAACAAAAGGAAAAGGAAAAAAAAATTGAAGTTGAAGACCTGGAGAAGAGTAATAACATACCCTCCTCAGGATGAGAAATTGGCCCCTAGAGGGAAACAATAGGAAATAAAAATAGAAATATTGGAATACGCCCAGGACTTAGGGAAAGGCTTTAAAAACACCTTCCCTAAGATGAGGGTTTAATTCTACAGAAAACAAAATAATAAAAGAAACAGGAAAGAAAAAAATAAAAAATAAAACACAAGACGCTTACGCTCAAGACGAGAGATTAACTTTGAGATCTGTTGCAGATCCTGTTCTTGCACCTGTTATCCTTCCCCGACAATGGTGCCAAAATTTTGGTGTTCGGATATGAACATAATTCAACCTTTTTTCCACATAAATTATCAACCTGAGGGCGATAGTTATTTCAAGACTAACGACAAAGTATATGCAGATACAAGCACATGGTCCGTTGTAGATCACATGTTTAATCTATAACACACATACCACTGTAACAACAATGAAATGAACTGCAGAAATAAAAGGGCATCCATATAAATTAATGCGACTGTAACAACAAATAAATAATCACACCAAACACAACACTACAAAGAAACGGAGGAAAAACGCAATGCCTGATCAGAAGAGTTGGCCCAACTCTCTGATCAAGGCTGCGGAAACTCAAGAATTACAGGAGAAATAGCAAGCTACTATACATTCAATTAATGATAAAAATATTGACTACACAGTCTGTATGTCCAAGGGCTTCTCCCCGATTCACAGTCCGTAGGCCTCTTTATACAATTGTCCTGAAACCCCTGATTCCTCTCAACGACTCCATTGTTACAAAAATACGTCTTGTTACAACGGAAACCGAGTTGCCCAGCAAGAAACCGTATGAAGGCCTAAGCTAGTGCTGATATACCCATGGCTGTCACGCTGTAGCAGCAAATAAGGAAGACACTGGAGATGATGGGATGTGCCTTGAATCGTGGCCACAACGCTCCTATTGTAGCCAGATCTAAAGAAATATCGGGGTTAATATGTAGAAAGGTAAATCCTCCATGAAAAATACATCATTAATCAAATATCCCATAAAATATAGGAAGAAGGGTTTTACCTCATGCTTTTAAGATTAATAATGGTACAAAGAGATAGAAAGATAGGGTAAAATGGGAGAGGAAAGTATACAAATTCGATACCCAACAATATGCGTGCATCCTATTCACTTAGAGCTATAGGAAATGATACACATATAAATATTTTGATAGAACAAGTATTTTTCCTCATACAAAATCGACAAAACAGAGAAAATGGCACATCAAAAAATAATTAGAAATATGAAGCACTTTAGGCCATCATAGGAAACAAAAGAGAAAAGGTTCAAGAAAATTAATAAATCTAGAAACTTGGCATGCCCCCTAGTAGGCCAAAATGAGACCCAAGTGGATGTAGAGAGAATCATAAAAATTCAAAGGAGCCCTGGATTCGATTGGAACCATCCACTATACACTCAAAATGAATATAATGAGGAAAGAGAGACATAGCACGCTTTGAGAGGGCATTAGCTTTGGCGTTATGACCTCTGAAGATATATTGAAAAGAAACCTCTGTGAAGAGTGCCTTAAGGTATGAAATGTGTTGCATCTAGTTGAGAAGTGGTGGAACCTAGAAACAAAACATGTCTTGAATCCATCAAATCGTAAAAATGGAGTCCCCAACAATTAAAATGATTTCAATACTAGGACAATGTGCCACATGTAACTCTCCCCATAAATCCAACATATCAGCCCTACAGTTTTCATGAAGGCCCCCAAACCATATGAAGCAAAAGAATAGAGTAGGATCAAAATGGAGTGAAGCTCCACACCTGCGATGCCCTCGAGAAGATGCCCCATCAAAGTAACAAATAGGAAAAGTATTATCTAGATCAACAGAAATGACAGAATGGGAGGAACCCTTGGGGGTCCATGGACCTATCTATATAAGGAATGTAATGACGTGGAAGGAATTGAACAAGGAATCATGGCAGGATCCTTCAAAGATGTATTCATTTCGGGCTTGCCAAATACCCTAGAAGACATAGAGGGGAACACCTCTATAAGCTTGACTTTTTAATTCCCATGAGAATATGCATGCAACCACTCAAGATTGGTCAACTTCAATCTATAGTCCCAAGAGATAAATCACCCACTTCAATATATCCCTAGAGAAAGGTTAGAGGATGAAAATATGGAAACAATCCTCCTCCTCTAACTTACAGAGCAAACATCTACCAGGCCCAACAAATCCTTTCTTCAAAAGGGTGTCCTAAGTAAGAATGTGATTGTGGAGAATTAACCATGAAAAACATAATATATTAAGTGGTACATCCCAAATCCATAGTCAAAAAATAAGACCAGTAAATGGAGGAGTTGAGATTAGTAAATGATGTGCTCATATGCTTCCAAAGTTTTGACTCTTCCATCAAATAATAGACTTCCCCACACAAGCTATCTACATGAGGGGACAAGGAAATACCAACCTGGCATAGATTTCCTCTATATGTTTCCGATTCAGCCTCCAGGAATGTCGATAGCCAAAAATCTCATTTGTGAGGACAAGAACATATGGAATTTTTGAAACTAATATCCCCTCCTAATACTGACTAAATTGTTGAGTCCCTACAAATTGAGAAAATTGATTAACATAACCAATAGTATATGGAATCCTAAAATTCCTTTAATGGCATCCAACCCCACTTGAATTATCTGTCCATCCCCAAAAACCCAATGTATATTGTTTCATAGCCATGGGATCACAGTGCTTAGAATCTGCCAAATTGCTGAAATGAATGACTTTGATGGAGTTCATGCTTGGATCCATGCCTACAATTCACCTTGAGGAATATATTTGGTCATCATAATGGATTAGAAGAGACCTTTCTCCTCAAATACATGCCAGATATTAGTCTTCAGGAGAGCTTGATTAAATATTTTAATGTTTTGGATGCACCTACCACCTTTTTTTATAGGTCTAGAAATGAGATTTAGTCCAACAAAGGGAATATTTCTTTTGGAGCTGGATCCAGACCACAGAAAATTTGCCAAAATGGACTCAATATTGTCCACTCCAATGAAATCAAAGACAAATATGAATATAGGGGCACTATCATGGGGTATTATAGTGCATGGTTCGATACAAATTCATAATTATCACCTCACCATTATTGGAATATTATATACCATACAAAAAATGACCATGGCCTTAGTTACAATTTCTTCCGGGTGTTAGTTCTACATGTGTAGCCTTCTATGCCTTACTCTTTTTGTTCATATCTTATTATACCATGTTGAGAATAATTTAATGTAAACATTTTATCTATTGAGAGGAGAGGCTCTCTCTAGCGAAGTATGGTAGAAATGTTGTAATGTTCTATTTGACTCAGTAAAATCTATTAAAAAAAAAATGAAAAAAAAATTTAAAATAAACAAATTAATAATCATAATTTCTAATAAAACTTTTTTACTCTCATTTATTGTATCAATTGAAAACCATTGGTCTATTTGGTTGGTTGAACCCATTGGAAAAAATGAAGAGGTGTGCTAAGGTTTTGTTGTTTTTTAGTGATGAGCATGGTGTTGTAAAAAATATTGAGTTCTTTCCTAGTGGTATCAACATCTCATGGCACAGGGAGGTAATTCTTTATTTCGTTCATGGAGGTGATTGTCTATCGGCATTTTCTATGTGAATTAGATTGGTTTTGTATTGCTATGTGTCAAAGGATATAGACAGTAGAGGGGGTCTAACTCAGAACCCATCCTATACTTTTCTCAAAAATATAAATGGGAAAACCAATCTCTTCTAGATTGAGGGATTTGATGAGGTGGTTTCTTTGAATTAGTTGATTGAACTCAGATTAAGAATCCCTATTAAATTCCAATGTCTATCTTTAGAAGGGAAGGTTCTCGAGGACCCATTTCAACTGAAGGATTATCACATCATTAGAAAATCTACAATTTTTTGTCCCTGAGATTACGCAAGACCAAATAAACTGCAATGGATCAGTTTCCTTCAAGGACACAGTGCAAGGGAATACAACTAATTCAATATATCAACTACTATTTAATATACAACCATACATTGTAGAATAAACAAAACAAGCACCAACCATGGAGTTGATTATCCTAGATGTAAATTTTCTTTTTGTTTCTCTTCAATCCAAGGCTATTATTTGCAGGTTATATGAATTTTGGTATAAATATAATGCTTTACATGAGTGGTTATTTTCCTCTTGGACCCTAGATTATGACATCTATTTATGCTCAAAAGTATTTTTTAGTTTTAATTTGATACACTAAAATATTTGGAAACCATTATGAATGATGGGCCATGGTTTTGGGGTAGATTGGGGCTCTTCATCACTCAATGGTTACCATATTTTGATGCCACAAGCATGGTGGTCTCAATAATGTCGGCGTGAGTGAGGCTTCCAATTCTCCCTCTCCTATTTTGGCACCATAAAATCCTAAAGGAAATTAGAAACACCTTGGGGGAATATAAAAAGATGGACCTAGAGAGATCAAAGAAGGCTTATTTTCCTTTTCTAGAATCTATGTAGAGATTAACCTCAACAAAAGTCTACCTGATCACATACAAATGAAACAAAAAAAATTTCAATGGAAACACGTATTAGACTATGAGAATACAAAATGTATATGTTGAACATGTTGTCAAACATTTCATCTGCAGAGCACATGCCCATAGGAAAAAATATCCCAAAAGGGTAGATTCATAAAAGGAAAGGTTGGAAGACCTCAAATCCCTACATATCAAAAGAATAAGAAGAGGTAAATATGGAGGCTTCTCCAGGAAAAGTAGTAATGGTTACTCATGCCCATTATGAGGTTGTGATCCATGAACACAAGGACACTGAAATACGAGAGAAACGGGAACCAGATCAACAAAAAAATGAGGCTATGATAGAAAATGGACTGGGTGTACTAAAATAGTTCAAACCTCTGAGAGTTCAAATTCATATAAAGAATCCGTGTGTTTCCCTCAATCATTTAGTACCAGTTGACCCCAATCTTGTGATTCGAAAAAGGTCTTGAAAAAGAAAGACAAAAAGGAGAAGTTAAGCGATTTTTATCACACTTAACTTCATTTTTATATGTATTTATATCTTCAAGAGATGATAGGCCTACCTTATTGAGTTTTTTAAGCATATACAAAATGTAATTTTATTAATTGTTTCAAGTTTAATCAAAATAGGATTTTTTTCCTTGGAAAAAAAATAAAACATTTTAATATTAGGGATTTGGCTTCTGTGATCCATAAATCATGTATAAAATTTTTCGGTGAAAATCACATTCAAGAAGAATTTGTCGACGCATTTCGAACCAGCCAGTGTGGTTCATCATCAGGACAAGATGAGAGATCCGATCTAAGACCCAGTTTAAATAGATAAAGGAGCTCCAAATAGCCGTTGTATAATAACCACTAGTTTGACTGGAATAAGCAATTTAATATAAAACAAATTAGCAGTTGAATTATTGTTATTAATATTATTAATATTTATTTATTTTTATTTTATTTATTTGTTATTTGTTTAATAATTAAAGATTTCAGTATAATGCTATATATTATTAATTAATAATAATTTAATTAAAGGATTTATGATTTTGGTAAAGTTATCTATAATAATAACAAATAAATAAAAAATAAAAATTAAATAATAATAAAGAATAAAGAATAAAAATAAAAATAAAAATAAATAAATAAATAAATAAATATTAAAAATAAAAATATAAAATAAAATAATAATAATAATAATAATAATGAAAATAAAATGAGTAAATAATAATTAAATAAATAAATAAATAAATAAAAATTAAATTAAAAATAAATAAATAAATGAATATTAAAAATAATAACAACTAAATAAACAAAATAAAGAAATTAGTAAAGAACGGAGAGGGAGAAAGAAACCGAGGATAAGAGGAGAGGAAAACCAACACTAAGAATGAAGGGCAGGGATCCAACATCTGCTAATACTCCAGCCATCATCCCTGTTAAGGTTAATCGACCTCTTTTCAATTTGTAAGGCTTCCCTCAACTTTTGGTGGTGGAAATGGTCAATTCTCACAATCACCTTAGCATCTTCAATGCAAATGTGATGCTTTGTCTTTTCAGCATGCTCCGCTAAGGAAGAGGAGTGAGATCTATTATGTTTTAGGTCAGCGACATGTTCATGAATTCTTTGACTGATGGATCGACCAGTTTCACCGATGTAGGGAGTCCCATAGGAGCACAAAATCAAGTAAACACCCTTACCATCCTTAGGGTAAATTGGATCCTTAACCAATCTAAGAGAACTCCAAATGGTACGGAGGGGATTGAAGGTTGAGGAAACATTATGTCTCCTTAAGATCCTAGCATTTTTATCAGTCGTTCCTTGGATAAAATGAAGGTGAACTCCAGATAACCTGTCGCGGTGGTTATTCTTAACCCTAGGACCTTTTTCAGCTTTTTGAAAAGCTCTAAGACACTAAACCTTACTATAGCCATTCTTAAGGAAAACATTGAGGAGATGAAATTTCTCTTCTTCAAGGTGGTGTTCATCAATTCTAAAGGCCCTGGTGGCTAAGGTACTGAGAACCCCTAACTTTTGAGTAGGGAAATGATGAGAACCAGCATGTAAATACTGCTCAGTGTGCGTCTTCTTTCTAAAGACTTGGTGAGAGAAATAACCTTCTACATTTCTAGAAATAAGGACATCAAGAAAGGGAAAACTCCCATCCACTTCGAATTCCATGGTAAACTTAATAAAGTCAGACTTATCATTAAGATGTTGCAAGAAAAGATCCAATTTCTTTTTTCCATGAGGCCACAACACACAAGTGTCATCAACAAACCTTTTCCAGTCAAACTAGCCGTTATTCTACAACGGATAGTTGGAGCTCCTTTATCTATTTAAACTGGGTCTTAGATTGGATCTCTCATCTTGTCCTGATGATGAACCACACTGGCTGGTTCGAAATGCGTCAACAAATTCTTCTTGAATGTGATTTTCACCGAAATTTATACAAAACATTTTAACTCGGTCAAATTACATAAAACTAAAACTAAAAATAAAATAGAATAAAAAATTTCAAATTAATATTTATATTTAGAATTATAAATATAATTAATTACAATTAATAATTAAACCACCCTAGATCCATCTTAATCGTGGATCTACCAAGTGCCTAGAGGGATCAAATATCTTCAGTGTAGATGGTAGTTCCAAAGTTAATATGGAACTAGACTAGTTGATATTACAATCATATGTAAAAATTCTTCACTCTCACTCTCAACGACAAATGAAATATTTAGATATCCATATGAAGTAAGGTACTTGCATATCAAATTTGGAAAAGAAATATATATATATATATTCTCTTTTGAATGTTAAAAATATATATTTTCTATATATTATTTTTAAAATATTTCAATACAAAATTTAAATAATTATTTGAATATTAATACCATTAAAAGTAAAAAATTTCAATTATTTCCTGATAAAAATAATAAAAATATTACAAGGTTACGATGTGTTCGAGGGAATTTTCAAAGCATTAGATCCATTTATGCATTCAAAAAAACATTTTAAACAATGATAGATTTCATATATATATATATATATATATATATATATATATATATATATGAAATCTATATGTGTGTGTGTGTGTGTGTGTGTGTGTGTGTGTGTGTGTGTGTGTGTGTGAGAAAGATCTATCAAGCACCAAGCATCCATCAAATATTTTAAAGCTAATATTTTTTCATGTTTTACACTATAATAGTTGTTTTCACCTCAAAATATGTGATTCCTCTCCGAGAATACTAAATCTATGTTTAAAATGTATATATAATGGTTTACTAGTACAAGCTATTAACAAAATCACCATAAATTCATTAATCAGCAACTACTACATTTGTGTGGCCTAGTTAGTAACATTTAACCTCATTTCTGTGTAACAACGCCTCGACACCTCTTCTTACTCTAGTTATTAAAATTATGATCTTAAAGGTGATTTCATGCTATTGTAATTAGTTTTTTCATAACCGTGGGCCATATTGCAGTGATAAATATTTTGAGGCAGTTGGAAATCTATGGCCACTGTGTTGTTCTGTAGTGTACAACAATATGTTATGGCCACCGTGCTGTTATGTAGTGGACAAAAATATTTTCTATATGCATGTTATATGCTGTTAGAGATTAACCTAGTTAACGAATCTGTTTCTATTAAAGCATTGGTTTCTGAAATCAGTTAGGAATTAGTTTAAATTTAACTGTTTGTGAATGTATATATATATTTCATTCCTTAATGAAATTCCACGCTTCAGTGTTCTGCTGGTGTTGCTTCTTTTCATTCTTAAATTTTTCATGGTATCAGAGCGGAGAGTAGATCTTGTCGATCTTGTTTGTTAGTTGTGAAGCCAGTGAGGATGTGTTTTGTTTGTTGTGAAGCCTATGAGGAGGTGTTAGGGCATGCATGTTTGCTGTTGAAAGAGTAGAAATCTAGAGACTACATTCAGCCATTGAGCCGCTCGTTGGAGACAGTTGCCGCTGCCTGTGTGAAGAGGACAGGCCCACCAGAGAGAAAGCAGTAATGCAAAGGAATGTGACTCTATTCCTCTGTTGGAGAGAAAGGGACATTTTTGTTGTTGCATTCAAGAGAAAGAAGCATGGCCACTGATTGTAGATCTTACCTCAATTGGGATTCCATTCTCAGATTAGATATGTGCAGAAAGCACAACATTTGTTCTACTTTTTTGAACTACAAGCGAATGGGTTAAATCTTGGCTGACATGCAAAGAGTTTTGTTGTTGACAGAGAAAATGTTTTGTTGGAACTTTTTCATCAGATATATATATATATCTAGTGATATTCAACAATATTAAATCTGAGTTGAGGATTATCATACCTAGAATATTTGCTGAGTGTAAAAGGACATTATTAAATATATTCTTCGCAGCCTTGATTTGGCGGAAGGGTGTAATTTATTTATGATAATTCTGTGAGAAAAATATTAAGTTATGATATAATATCAGTGTAGAGGCTCTTTCTGTAAAGGGGAAAGACTTTTTTTTTCTGTTTCTATAAAGGGGAAAAGAGAGTGCAGAGTTATTTAAAAGGTGTCAGATTTATTATTGCTTTAAACATGGCTTCGACAAGTGAGTTTGCAATTTCCACGCCTCTATTTAGTGGGAAAAATTATGATTTTTGGAGCCTTCAGATGCAAGAATGCTTACAAGGTTTAGGTTGTTGGGAATCAATAGAATTGGGGTTCACAAAACCTGACAAATACAGTTGTTGGAATGAGTGCTGCTCAAAGAAAACAATTCGATGAACTTAAACAGAAAGAAGGTAGAGAAAAGTTGTGATTTTTAAATTCCTTAGATGATTCTATATTTCTTAAAATCACTGCTGATAAAACTGCTAAATCAATTTTGGATATACTTAAGGTTTCTGATCAAGGAAATGATAAAGTAAAAATGGTAAGATTACAGACTTTCAAAACACAGTTTGAAACACTTGAAATGACTAAATCATAAACTGTTGATCATTTTATGACTAAAGTTATGGGTGTTGTTAATCAAATTCGAATGAATGATGAAGAACTAGAAGATCAAAGAATTTTTGAAAAGTTCTTAGATGTTTGCCTAAAAAAATTGACATGATTGTTACTATTTTTGAATCAAGAGAATTAAAAAAATTATCTGTGGAAGAATTAACTGGTTCTTTTTTGGCTCATGAAGCATGAATTAATTTAGATGTCAGTACTTTAGAGCATGCTTTCAAATCTAAAGCTTCTATGGATAGAGGTAGAGGCAGAGGTTTTCATGGCAGGAGAGGAAAAGGTAGAGGACAGTCTCAGTCTGATGATAGATCACAGGTAACTCAAGCACATTCAAAGAAGTCTCGGACTGATCATGGCTGTAGGTAGATAGATAAATAAAAAAATAAATGTCACTATTGCAAAAAATATGGCCATTATAAGTATGAATGTCAAAAATTGTTGTATGTTTTAAGTAAAAACAAAGTCAATGTCACAAAAACTAAATGTGAAACATTAGATGCTTTATTTTTGGCATGCCAAGTGACTGTGTAGGTACCTGATAAAGATGTTTGGTTGGGAGATAATAGATGTAGTAATCATATGACTGGTCATAGTGATTTCTTCTCTCATCTTGATACATCTTTTTGTTCCTCTATTAGTTTGGGTGATGATCACCATGTTAAAGCTTCACGAAAGGGTGTTGTACCTGTCTTAACCAAACAAAATGTTGTGAAGAATATCTATGATTTTTATTATGTACCCAATTTCAAGAATAATTTTTTGAGTGTTGGTTAGTTAGATGCACATGGTTATGATGTTAGCTTTCACAAAACTACTTGCACGATTTCTGATAAACATAAGTCTCTTGTTGCAAATATTCCTATGAAAAAGAACAGGTTGTATCAATTACAATTGAAAAGTGAGAAGTTGCACGCAAAGAATTTTACAATGCCAACTGACTTTGATCTGTGGCATTTGCGATATGGTCAATTACCTACCAAAAGTATGAGTTTGTTGCAAAGATAGTCTATGGTGAAACGTTTGCCTACTTTGTCTGATCATATCTCTTCCTATACAAGTTGTATAATGGGTAAACATAAGTGAGATAGTTTTGCTTCAACCTCTAATAGAACCAAAGAACAACTAGAGTTAGTGCATATAGATTTCTGCGGTCCAATGCAAGAAAAATCAGTTTTTGGAAGTCTTTATTTTCTTACTTTCATTTATGATTTTAGTAGGAAAATTTGGGTGTATTTCTTCAAATACAAGTCTGAAACATTTTCCAAGTTTAAGGAGTTCAAAGCCGAGGATGAAAAATAGAGTGGCAAGTTTATTAATGTTCCAAGGTCTGATAAAGGAGGTGAGTATGAATCTAATGAATTCATTGATTTTTGCAACAACATGGCATTAAAAAAAAAACAACAACTAGTTATACTCCCCAACGGAATGGAGTTGCGGAAATAAATAATCAGACAATTATGAATATGGATCGAAGTTTGCTCAAAAAACGAAATTTGTCTAGAGACTTATGGGCTGAAGCGGTTGCATTTTTGGTATATATTTTGAATAGATCACTAACTTCCAGTGTTCAAAGTTTTGTACCCAAAGAAGCATGGAGTGGACAAAAGGTAACTGTTTCACACTTTCGCGTATTTGGTTGTATTTCTTTTGCTCATTTTCCAGAAAAAATTGAGAGAAACAAATGGTGATAGGAGAGAAAAGTATATTTTTATAGGATATAATGATCAATCTAAGGAATACACATTTTTTAATCCTATAACTAAGAATTTTTTCATAAGTCGAGATGTGAAATTTCTGGAAGACAAATCTTGGAATGAAATGGAGAAAAATACTTGTCCTAATCCTTTTATTTTGTTAGACGAACATCAAGCACCTATAAAAAGCACTTCAATATTACAGGTTCAAGACAAAACGAGTAGTAGTTCATCATCTTTTGAGTCTGATTATGATAATCCTAAAATGAGAAACTTAAGTGATATTTATGCACAAGACGATGTTGATGATATTTTAAATTTTGCGTTTCTTTCATTTCAACCTACTTGTTTTGAAGAGGCTATAAAGGAAAAAGAATGGGCAGATGCAATGAATAATGAAATTGATGCTATTGAAAGAAATCAAACTTGGGATTTGATTAATCTTCCTGATGATCAAAATTCTATAGGTGTCAAATGGGTTTTTAAAACAAAGTTAAATGAGAGAAATGAAGTTGATAATCACAAAGCAAGATTAATTGCCAAAGGTTTTTTCACAGCAACCTGGTATAGATTATTGTGAAACATTTTCACCTGTAGCAAGAATTGATACTGTTTGATTTATATTAGCTATTGCAGGACAAAACAAGTGGCCTATTTACCAAATGGATGTAAAGTCTGCCTTTTTGAATGGTGTTTTGAATGAAGAAGCGTATGTTGATCAACCGCCTGGTTTTGAAATAAAAAATCAAGAACATAAGGTGTATAGGTTGAAGAAAGCATTGTATGGCTTGAAGCAAGCTCCAAGAGCTTGGTACAAATGAATAGACCATTACTTGCTGAATAATGGTTTTAGAAGGAGTGACCATGAGCCCTCTTTGTATATCAAGAATGATAATCAAGGTAATATTTTGATACTGTGTCTTTATGTTGATGAAATAATTTATACAAGTAACATGCAGTTAGATGAATTTAAAGCTACAATGAAAAATAAATTTGCAATGAAATATATTGGATTAATGAGATACTTCTTAGGTATCTAAGTGAAAAAAACGCATGATGGTATGTTTATGAGTCAACAGAAGTATGCTACTGACATTTTGAAAAAGTTCAAGATGGACATGTGTAAACCAGTGGATACTCCTATTGAAGTTGGTACAAAGTTAAGCAAAGATTATTTGGGTACTATTTTTAATGCGATTTTTTATAAGAAATTTGCTGGTAGTATTATGTATATTACTGCTACTAGACCTAATATAGCATTTGCATCTAGTTATATTTTCATGTTTATGGAATCTCCTAAAGACTTTCACTGGAAAGCTGGAAAAAGGGTGTTAAGATACATTGCATGTACATCTACATATGGTTGATCATATATAGCCTCTACAGAAAGTAAGCTTGTTCGTTATACAGATAGTGATTAGGAAGGTTATATTGATGTTCAGAAAAGAACTTCTGGCTATGCTTTTCTATTTGGTAGAAACTTGATCTCATGGTCATCCAAAAAGCAGCCCATAGTTGCGCTATCTTCAATGGGGGCCAAGTACGTTGCAGCGAATTCAAAATCATGTCAAGCAGTGTGGCTAAAGAGACTTCTCTCTGAATTCGGATCAGATATACATAAATGAACCTGTTTCAATCCTTTGTGACAACACTTCCGCTATTTCATTGTTAAAGAACAATGTATTTCATCAAAAGATAAAACATATTGACACTTGTTTTCACTTCATTCGTGAACTCATCAAGAATGGTGATATTGTTCTCAAATTTTTTGAATCTAAGGAATAGTTAGCGGATATCTTCACCAAACCGCTAGGAAAAGTTAATTTTGAATTTCAATGTCAAAAGTTAGGAATAAACAATGTAACCCTCAAAATTAAGGGAGAGTGTTAGAGATTAATCTAGTTAATGAATCTGTTTATGTTAAAGAATCGGTTTCTGAAATTAGTTAGGAAATATTTTAAATTTAATTTTTTTTTCAGTATATATATATATATATATATATATATTTCATCCCTTAATTAAATCCCACACTTCAGTGTTCTGCTGGTGTTTCTTCTTTCCGTTCTTAAATTTTTCATATGCATGTTACTACTTGATCAAGGAAAACCATGAATTTGATGGAACTAGGGCATTTATACTTTTGTCATTTCTTCTCTGAGTTTTAGAAACCAAAAAATCTCTTCTACATGAACATCTTATGCATGTCATTGGTGTCAACTCAACCTCTTTGCAATGGCCTATGGTGATTCTACGGCCACAGAGTCTAGAGTTTGGTTGGACTCTATTGCACAAATCTCTTGCATTTGGGTGCCTTACTTCTTTGCAAGCTTCACATAACATGAGGCATTGTCATCTTCTTCCATGTTTTGCCAATTTTATAGAAGGATTTTTACAAACTCAAAATATTGTTACTCATTAAGCTAAGATCTGAATCAGTTGGCTGATTCCCGTAGTTATTTTAGGAAACATGAACCACATCAATAGATTGAGATATTATGAATAAATAAATGGCTTGAATGAATCACTTTGTTATATCATATTTCTTTGGAAAACCTTCATAAATTAAATGGATAGAATGTGGTTAATTGGGATCGACGGAAGTCAATGTGTTAATAAAATTTTAATTTTATCTTTCTTGTATGAACCATGGGACAAGTTGGTCCATTTTCTGTCATCTTAAAAATGTTAGTTGTCAATTGATTTTATAAGGTTTCAATCCACTAAATGATTTCGAATTAACGTGTTCTAACAAGAGCACAGTTGACTCGAATGTGCATTCTCATATTGTGATGAAGGATTTTTTTCCCCAAATAATAAAACAAGCAATTTTCCCTAAAGGAGAAAAATAACATTGAAGAAACAGAAGTTTTGGGAAGTTCATCTCGCCATGAATGAGGCTTAATGATAAATTCATACACATAAGGTCTTCCAAACTTTCCAATTCAAGTGCAAGGAGGAAATCCCACTATTCACAAACTATGCAGGAGCACAAAGCATTGACACACCTTGCCCCATGTCATGGCCTTAGATGTATTTTCTCCACAACAGATTGACACCACTCATGGATTTCCACTAGGGGCGAGATTGATCTCCTTCAAAGTCATAAAACCAACTATTTCCAAGCCTCACAAAATAATAATTCCATTATTACAATTATATTAAGACATTTATCTCTTTAAACACCTTAATTAACATTTAAAAACATTATATATATATATATATATATATATATAAAACTAAACTAAATAACAATACCAAATAATATATCATAAAAATAAAATTAAAAACATAAACATTATATTAACACATTAAATATTACCGCTCTAATTATTTACAAACACTAATATAACCCATCTCACTAAAGAAAATTAAATAAATACATTTATTAAACCAAATATATATATATATATATATATATATATATATATATATATATATATATATTTACAAACACTAATATAACCCATCACATTAAAAAGAAATAACAAAATAATATCAACCCAAAAGAATTTAAAAGCCAACCTTTAACTAATAAAAAAAATTAATACTTCCAATCAATATTCTTATTAACACCAATATAACTCATCCCATTAAAAAAATTAAAGAAATACATATATCAACCCAAAAAAAATTAAACAAATATATATATGAAAAACCAACCTCTAACTAATAAAAAAAATTAATACTTCCAATTAATATTTTTATTAATAGCAAAATTTTATTATTAACGCATAGCCATACAAATATTCTTATTAAGAAAAATAATACTTTCATGAATATTCTTGTGTTAAATATTCTTATTAATACAACACTATCCTTATAAACATAAAAACCATGATAATTAGTTCCATGAATATTCTTATTAACTCAAGGCAATCCTATCCTCATTCACGCAAAGAGACATGATAATATATGTAGGCTTATATACTCTCCAACCAACATAATAATTCCATATTTGATAAGATCATTGAGGTCGCAACGTAGAGATGGTTGTATTGATAAGTTGTAAGTTGGCATGCGACATAATAACAAATGTTGGTGAGAGACACATGGTAAAATCATTATTAATATTATGATTCATTCATAAGGCTTCCCTGTAACGCAATAAACACTCATCACCTCATGCTATTCCAGGTTACGTTTTTCGTGCAAGGAGATGCGGCACATATCTTCGCTTCAAATTTTACCCATATCTGAATAGCGCTTAAGAAAGTTGGACATATTCGAGCTAGAAAAAATGAGGAGCAAGAAATTCATGAGAACTCTCAAGGCCATGAAGCATTTATGCCTTTTGAGTAATGATGTCTCTCCCGTCATGAAAGGTTTGCTGAAAGTATACTTGCATTTTAGAGATGTATACATCCATGTATGATGGTTATTGCATTTCGATTTTAGGCGTTCTGGTACAGATATATGACAAGGAGTTGCCTTTCATAGTGGTTGAAAGCTACAAAGTTTTGGAAAATGGCGTGTTCAAGTAGAGGGAAGAACAAGTTCAGGTATGTGATATGTCTCTATGCAAATATAGACAAATCTACGACTGCTAAGATGGAGTTTTGATCATTTGAGAAATCCAAACATTCAAAATTGTTTTATTTACTCTGCTATGCATCTCTAAAATCAGAAAATTTAGGTTGATGAATTGGTGCAATTCTGGATTGTTGAAGGGTTTGTTAAGACCAAAGAGAGAACCTACTCAATGGACATGAAGATCAGGTATGACGATGTACGGATTTTTATTGATCGTGGCTTGTTGTAGAATTATAATTTTGGACATGAAGATCAGGTATGACTATGTACAACTTTTTATTGATTCTGGCTTGTTGTAGAATTATAATTTTGAAAAGCAGAGTATGCTCAATGTCAATAAACTTGTGAATGTTTGGAAAATCAGGTCAATAATAGTGCATGCCATTATTCTAGATATGGAAATACACATTGGGGAGGAGGGAAATTATTTATGCCATGCAGGCCAAGGGTCCAAATATTTTCCCCAAACTTTGACTCAAAATTGCAAAAAAATATCACTCTTCTTTAATCAAATCTAGTATCTGCTGAAAGACTTGCTACGCCCACAACTTGTGAGTTTGCAATTACGTAAAAATCTATTAAGTTATGATGTTGCAGAGAAATTTTTGATCGAGGAACAAACAATCACATTTGAGTGGAAAACACTTCAAGGAACTACCTCAAGACATCTGCAATCTTTCTATGCTTCACTTTTTTTACTGTGTCAGTGTAAAAATATAACATTATTACGAGATACAGTAGCAAATCTTATACCACAATTCCAATGAACTGGCTTATTTTGTTGTAACAATTTTGGTGCTTCCAACTGATATATCTCAAGTGACTTGATTGAAAAGATCGTGGTAGGATGTTGGTACTGAAACATAAGATTTGAAGGATCGCACAAATGTAATAGCCTTGAAGGGTCTCACAAATATCGTAGAGATATGTATGTCTATATTTCTAGAATTTGGAGCTCATGTACTAATGGGAAGCTGCATGGAAACGAGACATTTAAAATTGAGTTATAATAATTATGTAAATAATACTCTTCCTCCTCAGATGATGAATATGAAGAATTTGGAGTTGTACAACCACATGCCACTATAGAACTAAGAGAGTGTGGGAAGGAGTTTCCCTCATTGGAGTGGTTTCCAAATCTGAAATTTCTAAAGTCAATGCAATGCCATGGTTGAACTAACTTAGGATGGGGCTGAGTTCTCAAAATCCAGGTGGATTCCAAAGGTTACAAACCTTGGTTTTTCTTAATATGGGGCACCTGCAAAGAGTGGATGACATGCCCATCATTGAGGGAGGTGTATTGAAAAAAGTAACGATATTCTAACTTTGTGTTTTGAGGATTATATATTTTCCAACATTAAAATAATTGTGTATTGGGATAAATAAATTATCTAATTTAAAAAACATTATATCGTCATAAAATGCATTATAGGGTCATAAACTCCATTATATGGTTATAAAATTTGGTGGGAAAAGATAAATTGGAAAGACAATAACGCAGAAAAATGCTTGTACAATTTATGTAAATAAATTTAAATAATTATTAAAAATATTAAAAGTGAATATTTTAGAAACTTATGAAGTTCCAATATTCCATGTTCTTGTGACTCAATTCATCGAAGCAACGTCAACCTAGCTGTTGTCTCTGCCTCGACCTCCCTATCAGGTTGACACGGACATTGGTACATCCAAACCTTTCTTGCTGTAGGCACCTAAATCGTTCACGTTCATTTCAAATTTTCATTCTACCTCTCGTGCCCATTCTTAGTCCTCTTCTCTGGTTGCATTCTTCCGACTCTAAGGCATGAACTTTACTTGAAACTTCCAAGGAAATTCTTCAAGAGTGAAATTGATTGAATCTCCAAATAGGTCTCTGTTTAAAGGTATGTGCATTGTTCTCTTTCTACATCAAGAAAATTTCAGTCACTCTCGTATTCAAAAAGAGTTTCATTGGAGAATGTCGTTAAGATAGCGGAAGTGTTGAGAATCTTCAATTTAGATGACTTCATAAGAGAGTCTTGTGACCACACTACCCCATTACCATATCATTCCACAAAGAATTGGAGGGAGTATTTGGGTTATACAACTTGTATGCAATCCATGATCTTTTACTTCTTTGACCATATTGAGATGAAAGTAGCTCAACATCTGTTTTTCCATGCTCAAGAACATTAGGGGAGAGAGGATGGAGATGACAACTAAAGAGTCTCCCCTTGTGAAAAATCCTGTATAGATTGCAGGTTTTTTTATTGGTGTTGTGATCAACATTATTGCAGTGCTTTCATTGAATTATTTTTGTCAACAAAATACCGTATAGATTGTAGGTTTTCTATTACTGTTTTGATCAACATTATTGCAGTGCTTTCATAGAAGTATTTTTGTCAACAAACTCTTTAGAAAATTCGTCATGGTTATTTCAAAATATGTTTTTAAACTTTTCTGGCATGAAGTTAAGAGTTAAGAGCATATGAGAGGGAAAATTTTTGGTTTCATAAAGTATTCAGTCCATCTCCAGATCTGAAGAGCGACTGTGATAGACAGATTGCGGAGTCTACAACTGCACTGGACAGACATCAAGTTTGCACAACCTCCAAAGTCTATGTTAAACACCATGTTAAGCACACACATGGTGTATGAGGAGGATAAGCGCGAGGCTTTCTTATTTTCCATTATACAAAGATGTACATTTATAGTACAATGGTGTGACTCTTGGTTTCATATTCCAAGGTCACTTGGAATCCATTGTGACTTTTCATATTCCACACCTACCCATGGAGGATTAGGTGTTCCAACATCCCCCTTAATCCGAAGGGGTATGTGTGAGTCCAAGAAAAGAGTTGTAATACAAATCTGCAAAGTATACATGGCAGCACTTGGGCTGAATCAACTCTCTGAAATGTTGGAAAAAAAGAGGTGGTTTTAGGATGACCACAAACACTGGAACGCAAAACTTGTTGCAGTTCCCGGAACTCTTCCAAAACTGGCAAGAAGCTGAAGGCTTCTGCTAGAGGAATTGTCCCTCATAAAAAGGGGAGACCTTCGACCTAAAAGAAGGGAGGTCTACTACCTGTGGTGGTTTTAGGTTGTCCACCAACCAAAGATGATGGTTTTAGGTTATCCACCAACCGAAAATGATGGTTTTAGGTTATCCACCAACCGAAGATGATGGTTTTAGGTTATCCACCAACCGAAAATGATGGTTTTAGGTTATCCACCAACCGAAGGTATGCTCATGGGCATCTGTGTCTCTGGCTACATCTCTCAATCCGGAATGACGAATTGTGGCTCAGGCTCGCTTGAACTGCTGGCTACAACTCTGAACATGGAATGAGAGATTGTGGCTCAGGCTCGCTTGATCTGTCGTCGAAGCTTGTACATGACCACCATTTTCCCCCCTGTCAGGGACAAGGTGAGATGATGGCGAAAACTCAACTCCAAGTTTGCTCAATATCCGTGAACAAGTTCTAACATGTGTCGTAAACATCTTCTTGGCTGTTGATGCCCATTGCCAAGAAGCGATCCATCCAAGATGAATCTTGGTTCTTGCAGGAGGCTTGTGTCTGAAGCATCTGTCTGAAGAATGAGTGTGCCGACCACAATGCTTACATGGATGAAGATCAAAATAGTGATCTTTCATATGGCCAACTCGATCACAGTGTTGGCATTTTACGATCTATGATTGTTGTTGTGGAGCAGGATCTGGGACAGCTGCAGGTGAACTATCATATAGGAATCCAACACTCTGAAATATGATGGGTTTTGTGTAGTCTGGAATATGAAAGGACATATCCTTGTCATATCCAAGACCAGTTCTGTGCTTGTTGTGGACAAGCTCTTCCCAAGGTCTGATGATGGGCTTAGGAAGTGCAGGTTGAGCTTCTGCATCTGCATGTACATCTGCTCTTGTGCAAGGAACTGAATGGGAATCAACTGCAACTTTACTGACATGCTGCTGATGGGAGTCAATCTCAATCTTCTGAACAGAAACAGGTTCAGAATGGTGACTCTTTTGCTGAATTTCGTCTTGTTGAAGCTGAGATTCCAACTGTAAAAACTCAATCTTTTCTTGTGCATCTAGCAAACAACTCTGAATGTTACAAAGAGCATGCTTGCTCATTTTTATCACATCATCAACATTTGAATGAATGAGGTCACTCAACAACACTAATGCCTCATTGATTTTGGCCATTTTCAACAACTTAGGCTCAAAAATGAAAGGGTGTCGACTTCAACCAAAAATGCACCCGTTTACAATGTGATTCAACAAGAAATACAAATGACTCAAGAGAACTTCCAACTATGGAAATCTCAAAGTACAAAATCTGCTCCTCAAATGATGGAGGGCAATCAACAATGACTTACATCAACAACTCAAATTCACTGATTCCAACTATGAATGAAGAGGCAAATTCCACTCAAAATACAATGTCAGCTCAATACACATCCCTGCAAAATATTTGTAAATGTGTAGCTGAAAACACGTGCAAGAATCTTTTTATGGCAGCTGAATTTTCTTCTTCAAATAGTTGTTTTAAATGATGGCAAACTTGTCTTCAAATGTCAATTCTTCAAAAATTCACGCTCTTGTCAATGCCACAAATCATAGAATGTAAATCTGCAAATTTTAGTCCATGTCCTCCTCATATGCCAT
The DNA here is from genome assembly GCA_034641835.2 of Pinus albicaulis. Classification (NCBI taxonomy): domain Eukaryota; kingdom Viridiplantae; phylum Streptophyta; class Pinopsida; order Pinales; family Pinaceae; genus Pinus; species Pinus albicaulis. The sequence goes on along the minus strand of CM076571.1, from coordinate 961,925,525 downwards.
TTTCCATTTTCTGCTGTTCAAAACTCTCTTTCCTCTCTCTCTGTTGTTTTTTTTTTTTTTTTAAATTAAAAATTAATCAAAAAAAAATGGGAACAATGAAAAATGAGGGGAATGGGATTAATTAAAAAGAAGGGAACTTTGTTGGGAGGGTATTATATGGAGGGAGAGTGGTTTTATAGAAATTAAAATATCGAAATTAAAATTGGTGGAGTGGAGATGTATTGAAAATGGAGGGGGGTTATTATATATGTGGGAGGGGAATTAAAAAATTTAAAAAACGAATTTGAAAAGAGGCTGGATTTTGAATGGGCGGTATTGTTAAAATGAGAAGCAATGGTATTATATGGAGCGGAGGCGCATATATAAAAAAATTTAAAACACGAAATATGAAAAGAGAGCGTAATGGATGGGAGGGAGTTTATTAAAATTAAATATAAAAATCGATTTAAAAAAAAATGGATGGTATTGTAACTGGCGGGAAGGCGGAAGGAGCAGGTGCAGCGTTGAACGGAGGAGCGTAAGGGATTTGGCTGCGTAGGAGCAGGAGGTGAGGGAGCTCGGGTGTGTATAGCATATGGGTAGCAGTCGAGGTAGAGTGAGGTGGGTATCGAGTAAGGGATGTAGGAGTAAAGGGTGTGAGCGGAAATTAAGGGCGAGGGAGCTGTGTAGCGTTGTTTGCATAGAGGGGAATTCAGAGTTGTATGGTGGAGAGAGGCTGGTAAGGTTTTGTGTGAGGGCGGAGTTAAGGGGGCGGAGAGGGTAGACAGAGTGGAGATGTCGTGGGGAATTGCAGATGTGAGGGGGGCGTAGGGAGTTGGACGCGTGAGGAGCGGGGTGTTGGCAGAGCGCAAGGAGAGGAGGTGTGAGAGACGTGGAGAGGGGAGAGTGTTGAGCTTTAGATTTAGATTGAGGGCGGAGTTGAGTAGTGAACAAGTGTAATTCAGGCGAGGGGAGCGTTGGTTGGGATATGGCGGAGCGCTGGAGTGATAAGGAGGTGCAGGGGGCCGAAGGGCCGAATTGAATTTTTCTTTTTATTTTTATTTTTTATTTTTTATTTTTAAATATAACAGTAGAGAGCAGAGAGCAGGACAACAGCAGAATTTTTAAATGTATAGCAGCAGGATATTGAATAAATGCAAACTCAGAAATCTTCCAGTAATCCAGCAGCAGGAAAATTGACTTCAAAAATGTAGAATTTTCCAGAAGATTTCAGCAGTAAAACCCAGAAATTTTTCCAATAGCTCAGTAGCAGAAAAACTCAAAATTCTTTTCCATTAAAAATCCAGAAACTTCTACTTCATAAACCCTCTTTAAACAGTGTTTTCCAGCAACTCTTCAATGCGGAAATTAATAGAAATTGCAGGAAAAATGAAAAATGAAAACCTTCAGATGGGCAGTGCTGACTTTCTTCGCCAATGCCTGAATGTTGCCAATTTCTGAATGCTGCTCCTTCTCAAAGCCAACGCTGCTCTTCTTCAAAACACCTCTGAATGGCAGCAAAAACACTGCTGCAAAAAGTCTCTTAATGCTGCAAAATTGTCAAGAATTTTTGCAGATTTACACAGGCCATAAACACAAAATGGCTCACTCAATTTGGAGCAGGGCCAGCAATCGCCCGCTCTGATACCATGTTAAACACCATGTTAAGCACACACATGGTGTATGAGGAGGATAAGCACACACACAAGAGACTCAACACACAATGAAGGATAAGCGTGAGGCTTTCTTATTTTCCATTATACAAAGATGTACATTTATAGTACAATGGTGTGACTCTTGGTTTCATATTCCAAGGTCACTTGGACTCCATTGTGACTTTTCATATTCCACACCTACCCATGGAGGATTAGGTGTTCCAACAGTCTACAACCGCGCTGGAAAGATGGTAGAGTCTGTATGATGTCCACCACACTGATCAGATTTTTGAGTCTGCAAAGTGAAGAAGTCGCGGAGTCGGAAAGAGCCACATGTTCAATTTTAATTTGTGAGAGTGACGAAAAGAAATAATTGCTATTGGCTGGGGTGAAGAGTGTGTGCTCACCCCAAGCTCGCAATGAAAACACCTTCACTGTAATAATAATATTCATGTGAGTTCGGTTAATAACATAGATTTACGTAAAGTTGACAATAGCCGGATTTTTTTCCAATAAACATTCAATTACATGTTCTCATAACACGCTAAATACAAATACCTTTTAAAAGCTTCAATTTCGAGTCAATTTTGATGCAACTTGGTTCCACTAGCGAAAGTACATTAACAATCTCACCAATGACTAGCCATATACCATCCAAATCTAGTTCATATGATATAAACTAAGGTGGTTTGGAGAAAGTGTCTTCATAATCTAATATCTCTAAAATTGACGAGGGCGAATGTGTTAGTTTTATCTATAGAGCCTATGGAAGAAATATTTGTGTTTATGTTGGATCATTGTTTTCTTGAGTTCTAGTGGAAAAATGTTAGTTTCTACCGATGAGTCGAGTTATCCAATGAGCCATGGGAAAGAAAACAAGGGAGCGATGTCGTAGCCGTAGTCCTTGCTGGAGATGAATGAATACAATATTTCCATTGGTCAGAATAAAATATTTCCAGTGGTCTTAGTTTAGAGATATATGCTGGGTAAGTGTCATATCAGTCCTCCAATTCAACTGGATTTCAAGGAAACACCTGCAAGTGCAAGGGTAACGTATTTTCGAGGCTATCATGGAAATTTTAAAATCTTAATTCAGAGATATATGTTGGGTATTATGCTGGGTAAGTGTCATATCTGTCCAAAATGAAGTATAACTAATCATGAATATAGTCCATATTCAAATATATTCAAATATATAACATCATTTGATATTAAAATATATAACATTAATTAAAAGTCTCAAATTCAAGTTTCAAGTCATATTTAGCTAATCCCCAATACACCGTCCATATTCAAATATTAAAATATATAACATTAATTAAAAGTCTCAAATTCAAGTTTCAAGTCATATTTAGCTAATCCCCAATACCCTGTCCATATTCAAATATATAACATTAATTAAAAGTCTAAAATTCAAGTTTCAGGTCATATTTATTTATGACAGGTCATATTAACTTATTAAACAGTCATGTTCAAATATAGACATCAGTCCATATTCAAATATATAACATTAATTAAATGTCTCAAACTCAAATTTTAGGTCATATTTATTTATTAATAAGTCATGTTCAAATATAGTAAATGTATCATATGTTCAAATATAAGTCTCAAATTCAAGTTTCAGGTCATATTTATTTATTAACCAGCTATGTTAAAAATATATAACATTAATTAAAAGTCTCAAATTCAAGTTTCAGATCATATTTATTTATTAATCAGTCATGTTCAAATATAGTAAATATAGTATATGTTCAAATATAAGTCTCAAATTCAAGTTTCAGGTCATATTTATTTAGTAACCAGTCATGTTAAAATACAACATTAGTTAAAAGTACAAGATTCCTAGAGGAGCCTAAGATCTCAATGTTTTTAACAACCACAATGTATCTCAATATTTTTAACAACCACAATATATTTCAGTATTTTTAACAGTGACAATATATTAAAGACTATATAATGACACCAAGTGGGGAAGAAAACAGTGAATTTTGGCATCTCAACATGAATCTGCTCTAGTTTGTAAATAAGGAATCTGCAGTGTTTATGTAAAGATGGGTAGCATGACCAAAGAGTTGATGATCTCATGGGAGTGCATGAAATTAACATATTAATCTTAATTATTCATGGATATGTAAAGCCTATCCTTTAAGAAAAAAATTGGGCAATCACCCAAATATATGTGTGTGTTAATATATTTTAGAAATATTTGTTGATGGATCTCATGGGAGTGCATGAAATTAACATCTTAATCTTAATTATTCATGGATATGTAAAGTCTATCCTTTACGAATAAAATTGGGAAATCACCCAAATATATGTGTTAAAATATTTTAAAGAGATAGAATATCAATCACAAAAAAAAAATTCTATATGTAGTATGACCAGAATATCAAAACATGGTATGCACAGTAAAATCCTCAATAACATCTTTAAAAAAAAACAAGGACCTTAATTTACATAGAAAATTCAATTCAAAAGAATGTAAATAATTTCCAATGGAAAAAACTTCACATGTTTTACAAGAGAGTATGTTAGATACATAGTACCGATGAGAAAGTAGGAAGCATGTTATGAAAAGTTTACATATCCCACATAACATATTACTGGAAGTCAAATACAAAAACAAATGGGGCGATAGTCTAAAATGAGGCCATAGGCCGCTTTCATGACTTTCCGAACCATTAACATAGTAAAAAATTTCCTAAAGTCCCTTTGCATTAAGATGGGAAGGCTGATAACAGTCCCTCTCTATATTGAGAGTTATAAAAGGCTTGTTAAGCACATTTCACTACGTCTTAAGATGAGAAGGCTGATAGCATTCCTTCTATATACACATCAAAACTTACCTAAGCGAAATCCAATAAGGAAAAGAAAAACTTATTGACCTGAGTGACATATGGAAAAACCAATTTCAGCGACATATCGAAAATCCAATTTCTGTTTGAGATATGGATGTTATTTCCGAAATAAAATGGAAATTTGTATCATTTACGTAATAACAGTTGATAAAAATGGACGTCATAATGCTTTTCCAACTGTGGATATATCTCTCTAATAACACTTTGGTTTCCAACTCTGTATTCATTAGGTCTTGCCTTACACTTAAGTCAAAGCTATACTATATTTGAAGTTATCCTCTTTCTTCTGGGATTACCTTCCCTCGAATGATGGGTTCGATCTTGCTAAAAGAAATAAGAGTTGGAAATAATCCATGGAGCACAGCTACACTTGTTCCCCTCCAGTTGGTTCCATGCCTTGGTGCATCAACGTAAGTTCCTCTTGGTCAACTGCTAATGCTTTATTTCCAGATACAACTTATTGAGTTCTTCCTCGGTGGGTCTGCACCATATTCCCCTGTGGCTGGGTCTACTTGAATTGTTTGTGATACTGATCAAATGGTCCGTAATAAATGAAATGCTTCCTAAAGTTAAGGCATTGAAGACTTCAACAGCCATTTGGAAGCAATTATAGCAAGAAGCCGAGAAAACGAGAGGTTTTTTGCTAGTAAACAAGGCAATATGCACGTGTTGAGGTAGTAGACAAGGCAAGATGCAGATGTCGAGCACAAACGAAGCAGGTGTTGAGTGACAGCTGATGTCACCATAACTTTGTATAAAAACAAATTCACCCCTCCATAAATTTGTATAAAAAATGTTCACATTAAATGTTTCAGACTAATGCTAATTAAGTTAGCATTAGTTCAAATTCATAAATGTTTAAAACTCTTCAGTGCATGTTATTAAATGCAATAAGACATGCAAACTGAAACTTTGGCTAAAATTTTGGTTGATGAATAATTTTAATAAAAATTTGGTTAAAAACCTGAGTATGTTGGTTTGTCAACCCAGATTAATACTTGGTCAATGTCTACCGATCACTATAGTCTCTATAGGCCTTAGGTGGGGACTAATAAAGAACTAGGATGTGAATACTAGAATGTATCGTAATTATGACATGAATTTATAGTAGCGATAATATTAATACGAGACTTTGGCAACGATATAGAAAAATGACATATATTTGAATGGGGTACAATTAAGTATTTTTTATTAGCACATTATTTTTTTTATATATATAAATTTGTTTTTAATATAAATTTTATGAAATTAAGAATATGGTTTTGAAAATTACTTGGTTGCCTTTAAATATCACTTAGTGCGAGCTATTTCCTCACCACCCATGGTTTTCTTCAATTATTTTTATTTTATTGTAACACAGTATATAAAAAATTGTGGCAAGGATCTTATCCCATGAGCTTTTCAGGAAATCCCACACATTTTGAATGAACAACTTATACTTCTTCTTCTGCATAGGTTTGTTGGGTAAATGCGACATTAGAGGTTTGTTGAGTAAAATATGACACTTTAGAGTGTTGAAAGATGATGAGACATCATACAACCCAATCATCTTATTACAACATCATCTTATCATAACATGTAGATTTGAGAAATATCCTAGAATCTAATTGTAATCGGAGGTCTGACTCTCTTAACCCTCGGATTCCTAAATATTTCTCAAATATACACCTACACATTTAATAAGGGTTTCTACCAATCACATTATCATTACATAAATACCTACGTCTTGATATTGCGTTCCACTCCATGATACGAATAAAAAATGAATTGAAATAATGGAAGGGGTTTGGGCATTAGGGGAGTTTTGAGGTCTAAAATAGGTCTCCTAAGGAAATTATAAAATAATAGTGGAAATAATAAAATAATATTTGATTACATCATCAAATTTTAAAGGGAAAAAAAGGAAAAACTATTTTTTGAACATGTATTTTGAACTTATCTCCCTATGGGTTTACTCAAATTTCGAGCGGAAACACTCGTTGGATGAAGAATTTTATTTCCCATCCAAGAACTGCCCATGTTGGATACTTTCGATGGACATTGCTACATGAAAAATAAGAAATACATGAAAAACGTGGTTGTAAACATGTTTTTTCATGTATTTCTCATTTTTCGTGTAGGAGGGTCCATCGAAAGTATGCAACATAGATACTGCTTGGATGAGGAATTAAATTGTGCATACAATGAGTACTCCCCCTCAAAATTTGAGTAAAAAATTAGAGAGGTAAGTCAAAAATACGAGTTGAAAAAGTAGTTTTATTATTTTAATATTTTTTAATATTTTTATTTTTTTACTCCAAAAATGGTGAATCATCCCCCATGGTCGAGATCATCATCTTGAATCCTATTTGTTCTTATAAAGTTTATTTTTGTAGTACATTTTTCATAGGAGGCCCATTTTAGACCTCAAAATTCCCCTAATGAATACCCAGTTATGGATTATGGTTCTCCATGATATGAATAGTAAATGAATTGAAATAATAGAAAGGAATTGGAAATACCTAGTCATGGATTATGGTTTGAGTGGCCTAATTACGTGTGAACTAGTCAGTATCTTTCTTCTTATTCATAAACATTAACCAAATTCCTTAATGAATAATGAATAACAAACAAGGAATTAGTAGCTTTGGTTCAACGATCGATTGGTCAAATATAACATCTAATATGGCATCTGCAGGTAGAATGGACATGCCGATGGTTGGGCTAGGTGGTTTTAAATCACTTGAGGTTACATGGATGATGAGGATTTAATCATTTATGAAATTGTTTTAAATAGTCAAGCAGGAAGCATGGATGGTCTATGTAGCATTTAAGAATGGGATGGGCAGTCTCATAGTAATAATATAGGACTTGATATCCTACATGCAAACTCACTTCACCATCTGAAGTTGAGTGTCGATGAAATCACTTTATGATGCACATATATTGAGTGAATATTCCTATAAAGATTAATCACTACACAACAGCAAGGTAATTTATTTGTGCAAGTTTTTAACAATATTAATGTAGGTTACTTAATAAGTCATTTGAGGATCAATCACTTTATAATAGTAAGAGCTATATAGTACATTGTTAGTGGTGAAAATATTAATATATTAAAAAAATTAATTATTATATTTTGTAAATGTAATTGTAAAATATATTTTTGGGGTGTATGTTTGATATGGGAGATATATATCTATATTGTATTAGTTGAAAACAGAGTCATGGCAGTAGAAATTATACAATAACTAAATTATTTTAAAATATGTTTTTATAAGATAAACAATTAACATTATCGGTTAATTTTTAGATTATGTCATTTATTATTTGATAATTTTTATGGTAATTTTATAATTATTTTATGTAATTGTAAAAAAATAAACATAAGTTTAAAAATACAAAATTGTTAATATTTAAAATTTCATTAATTAAACAAAAAAAATTAACCATAAAATGAAAATTTGAATTTTTGAAATCAATTATGAGATTCAATTGGGTTTTCTTTTCGGTTTGAATGGGACTGAAGGGTAATTTTTTCAAGGACCCTTGATGAAGCCTTCCCTTCAAATTTATGCTATCTAGTTGGGCAAGCCTTATTTCTCAGGCTATCCAGTAATAAATACGTTTGGGCATATATATGCCCACAGTTGAATGGTGTATTTGCTTTAATCCTATAGTGAGCATATATTTATTACTGAATGCCTGGGAAATAAGGCTTGCCATGTAGTTGCATCTGTAGGGTATGGGTTGTCGAACATTGGGATTGCCACCAAGTCTTGCTTGTTTTCCAAACAAACGTTTTAAGTTCTCATGTGGTCACCTATCACACAGTGTGTTCCTTTGACGTTGCAAAATCGATTGTTCATGCTTCCTCCTTTGGCCATGAATCATCATAGAAAATACTTGTGTTGCAAGTTCCTCTTCATCTTTTTCTGCATTCAATACAAATCAAAATCGTAGAAATTATGACCTTTTTACATGGAAAAGGAAATATAATAGTGTTTGCATTCAATCTTGACGTTTTAATTAAAATCCAAAACTATTAGTTTTTGTAACATCACTTTCAAACTCTCAAGTGGTTGCGGTAGAATTTGACGGATTTTCTGGTGTTGGTGGTACTGGTGCTATGTAGAATCCTCGTTGGGATAAGTTCTCGGCATATAAGTTCTTTGCTGGAATATTATTATTGGGCTATATTTTGGGTTTTTTTTCCAAAGTACATCTCTTTAACATTTATGTTCCTTATTTAAATAGAGGGCTTTTTTGGAAACTGATAGAAGACTGTGACATTCTTAAAATTGGTTTTCTTATTGCTAATTTAAATTTTACTTTGTCCCGGGCGGAGAATCGGGGCACGCAATGTCCAAATGACCCCCTCGCAGATTTTATTGGTGACATGTGCACTTCACACCACCTTAAAGAAATGTGTTCCCTCACCCTCTGCCCCATTTGGTATCACAGAAGACGGGGATGGCTACATTGTAGAATGATTTGATCGATTCTTGGTAGAGGAAAGCTTGTTGGAACAAATGGGTACAGTCAAATCTTGGGTGATAGAGTTAATGATATTGGATCACTGACCGATTTTTTTATAGTGGCATTTCGAAAGACCTCTTCATGGTATCCCTTTGAAATTTAATCGAACATAGCTGGGTGATCCATATTTTATAACATTGGTGACTGATTTGTGGAAATCATTCATTCGAAATACAGACACCTCTCCGATGGTTCACATGTCCACTACTTTACAAATTTTAAAATCCTGGGTCTGGATTTGGGAAAGTGAAAAGAAAAAAAGGATGTTGGTGGAACCTAATGACATCATATTGGAAACTCAGTCTACATATGAAGTTTTGGATGGGGGTTGTACTCAAAGAATGTTTGAGAAAGAAGTAAAATTTTGGAATATAGGAAACAATAGATACTCCTTCATCAAGAACAGACGTGGATTTTGAAGAGAGTTGTGCTATATGGTTGCTGGAAAGTGACAGGAATAGGAAATACTTTCACAATTTTTCCAACATGAGAAAATAAGGCAATGTTATATGGGATATCAAGAATGAACATGTTCAACTGGTTCACACAATTGAGGACATCTAAGGGGCTATGGCCACACATTTTGAAGAACTATTCCAGAAACATCAGGGTTCTTATGTGGTAGGCCAACTATGGGGTTTAACGAAATCTCAACAAATTTTTATTGATGAGGTAAATGATCATATCACATGTCTTGTCTTACTGGAGAAATTTTCTCGGGTGAGATGTGCTTTTGTTAAATTCAAAGGTCCTAGACCAGAGGAGTGGACGATTGAATTTTTTTTCACATTTTTTTTATTTTCTCATGAAGATATACTACTAATGGTGGAGGAATCACACAAGGGGGATATATAGATGGCATTATAAATTCTACATTTATGGCTTTAATCCCGAAAGCATAGATGACAAATAATTTCCAAGATTTTCGACCCATATCTCTCTGTAACACTACATACAAAATCATATCAAAAATTATAGCAGAGCACATCAAGATTGTTTCCTCTAAGAACATCACTCTAGAAAAATATGGTTTTTTACACAATAGGCTTATTCATGATGTTGTTGCTTCCACCGAGGAGATAATCCATACTATTCACATGTATATGTTGGATGGAATGGCGATGAAAATAGACCTCCCAAAAGCTTATGACTGCATTGATTGGGATTTCTTGCGACTCATTCTTACAAAAAATGGACTCTCAATTTCATCCATTGAATGGATAATGGGATGTGTCTGAAATGTACATTTCATAGTATTGATAAATGGGAAGCCGTCTCATTTATTCAAAGTTGGAATAGGCCCGCAGGAGGGCTATGCAATATCCCCATTGTTATTTCTTGTGATCATGGATTTCCTTACTCTAAAGATCAACCATGTTTTCGTGGAGGGACAATTCAGGGGTATCAAGGTGATGCAAGATAGAGAGGCATCATATAATTTCTTTGTTGATGACATATTAATTTTTGGCATGTTACAAACTCCATAGTGGTTATATCTATGGGACATAATAGACCGGTTCAGTTGCACATCCAGAATGATTGCTAACAGGGGGGAATCCCAAACATTATATTCCTTTGGTCATTTGGGGTTTGATTATCCAGTTGAGTGATTATTTCAATTTTTGTGGATGAATTTACCTACTTTGGGTTCCATTTGAAGCCTAATAATTACACTATGGCAGACTAGAGTTGGTTGATTGATAAGTACTGGCAGAAACTTAACCTTTGGACCCTTCGTTGGCTTACCATGAGTAGCAGATGAATTTTGGCACAAGCCGTATTACAACACTGGGAAGTATATTGGGCTCATATTTATAGTCTTATGGTGGCTATCATTAAACATATTCGATCTATTATGACTCAATTCATATCGGTGGGTCAGATGGACGTGGGGAAATATCATTTGTCTAGCTGGGAAATTATAACTACTCCAAAATATTTGGGTGGATGGGGATTAATAGATATCGAAATATTTGGTCAGGTGTTATTGATGAAATATTTGTGGTAGGGACTCAACATTTCTGATACATCGATTGACATTATGAAATTCAAATATTTGTAGGGAAAGTGCATCAAGGAGTGGTACAGTTTGGGTACTCTTGGAATACCATGGGGCTCACACATCTCAATTAGTTTCAAGAAGATATGGGGTTTTTTTTCCAAAATAATGTCTTGGTATTTTGGTTGAGGTGAGAAAATCATTATCGGCTTGGATTCCATACAGGGACTTGTAGGTTTTATTATAATGAGCAGGAACTTATTATATGGTATATATGGTCGGGGTATTTTCTACATTCAACACGTTATTAAACAATGGTATGATGGATTGTCAATTTGGATGTATGTTTCTGATATGGGACTTCAGGGAGACATAGCTCGAGAGTGGGATTATTTCTGCAACTATTTGTGGAGTGCAAGTCTACACCAGACAAACAGTGGCAACATTTTGACCCCGGGTGGCACTTTGCTGGGAAAGATAGTATAGACTGCTGAAACATCCAGGTATATCTTCCCCATAATCTGGGGCTCGATGATACTCCATTGGTTCTCTAAGGTATGGAAGTTGAATGCTCCTATCAAAATCATTATTTTCTTCTGGCTCGTATGGCGAAATAAAAACCTAACTTGGAATAACCTTTACAAACCTAGACATATTGATCAGGGATGATTAATTTGTGCGGAATAGCACTGGAGAACAAGTTTCATCTGTATTTTCAATGTCATGTGGCGGTGAAGATTTGGAATTATATTTTCAAGTATCTTAAGATGCCTGGTAGGAATTTCTATCAGGTTTAGGAGTGCGAAGATTGGTGGTTGGCTACTGGACTGCATTATGGAACTATCCCACTATATTATTTTTGGAGAGTATGGACAACAAGGAACAAGGAGATCTTTCAGGATGAAGAAATGTCTTCACCCTTGGTGGCTATTGATATTATACATTTTTGGGGTGGGATCTGTCCTAATATCCCACCTCCACATGATCTATCCATTTGACAATGGCCACATCCCATATCATACCTGATCGGTTTTTTTTGATGGGGTGACACAACAAAATTGTTGTGGTTGTGGGTTCTATCTCAAAAAATGGATCAGAACTGTCACTACAAGATATACTAGAATGGTGGCCATGGGGCCAATACCCCGGCTGAGGTACTCGCATTATGGGGTATCTTATTATTTTCAAAACATCTCTACATTAATGCTCTATCTATTTTTTGGTATTCACTGGTCATCATCAACCATATGAAATATATCTCTGCATTTCCCCCTCCTCTTTTATCACACTGAATGGAAATGATCTACATTTCGAGGGACTCTATTAATCATATTACTTTTCATCAAATATTTTGGGAGAAAAATGTTGAGGCTAACTAACTCCCCAAGAAGGGTTTGGAGAGATATTTGGATATATGAACTACATGCTTTATGATGCTGGAAATATATGTGCACAAGGCACATTACAAATTCACTGATACTAGCTGGACCGATTAGCTAGAATACTATTTTTTGAATGATCTTATTGTCTTTTTGATCTTTTATGTCACACAGGTTGTTTACATACAATGTTGGTTTATGGTTATCAATTTACTGGTCGTAATATTATATCATCTGGGTGACTGGTTGACAATACTTATCTCTCAGAAAGCTATATTTTTCATTTATTTGGAAACTTCTCCCATGTTTGTATGTTTTGGCCCACCGTTTCTACAATTTTGGGGTGGAATTTGTTGGATTTTCACTGGAGATTATGTATTTTCTGATATATTTCACTACCCGTTGTACTTATTCATGTAAAATGATTTGAAATATGCTATGGTACATAATATAAACTAGATAGTTTTTTTCCTCTGAAAAACATCACTTTCAAGTTTATCTCCTTATCTGAAAAACAACTTGCAAATACTAATGGATGGACTCATTATAATTGGATGTGATAACTCTAAGTAGTCATGAAAACCATTGAATTTATGATCAGGGTGAGACTTTGGTCAGTTTTCTTAGTTTCGTACCATAAATAGGACACAAGCCATGATGGGACCATTTTACTGAGGCTTAAAATCCAAGCCTTTTTACATGTTTTTATCTTTTTTAGCAGTCAAATATAGTTTATTTCCAAAAAAAGTACATCATTATTAACTTGTAAATAATTTAGAAAATAAATATATAAAACCACAAAGACATTGTCAATTGAGGTACACATTTGTTCTTTATTCAAGTGACCTTCATTATTTCATTCCACATAAAAGTACATGTTCTCCAGTTATGATCAGTGGAATTACTTTAGAAATCAATAAATGTTTTCAATATTAATTGTCCCATTCTATAAAACAATACATCTATTTTCACTTATCACCAATATGTGATTTTACAAAATAGAGAAATCAATAAACACAAAGTCTAGACTCATGAATGTTACATTCGAGGACTATGTATATATTAAAGAGAGTGACACATGTATTCAATGAGGTACATGGCACATGAATTTTGGAGGATCTGACAAGGTTATATAGTCAATGAACATAAGGGCTCCCATAATTTTGAGTGGGAAAAAAATTATATTCACATTTTTAGAGTGACACTTAATTTTATAGTTTTGTAATGTAGTATCAATAATGAATGGATACAGTAATAAAACTAGGTGATGAGTCCAATCAGATGGTGGGAAAGAAAACCTTTACCTCCCCTCTCAAGTGAGTCTAAGGTTTATTTTTATTTCACATTCTTGGTGGGTCTTGCTTACTATTTCACTCTTCAGGAATACCCTCATGGATCAACATATCAAATTAGAGTTTAGCCAAAATGGCTTCACGCTAGATGATGGGGATGACATATTACAGAAATGTAAGTAATATTATATGGTGTTTTTTATTTTTCAACAAGGTTGATGGCTAAGAGTGACATGGGCTTCTATGAGAAATTAAATATATGAAGCAAAGTTTGGTGTAGTTGTTGACATAATGAGTTATAGGATTCAATACTCACAATTTGAGTATACAATAAATTTTTCATCAAGTTTGGGATGAAACCTTCAGAATTAGTATCAAGTAGGAGATTTACTACTTAAATATGTAAGTTTTGGGTTGGATTTAATTATGCCTTTTCTTGGTTGGGATTTATAAATGCAATGTTGTCAAACATTATCCATTAGGATTAGTCGTATATTGCTCCAGGTAATAATTCACTTGTTTCTAAGTTGTTTCAATGTTGGAGAGAGGTAAAGGTATGATGAGGCAATTTAATTACCTATCATTTAATTGTCAATCCCGGGGGTTTCGTAAAACTTGCGAAGTGTGCATGCGCTATATATGTTATAAATTATCCTCCAATCTAGATTAATCTAACTATGAAATTAAATGATGACAAACTAAAAACATAAAGAAACTGAAATCAATCTACGTAAAGGAAAAAATTAATCTACGAACGGCAATTCAAATCTTATTCACAAAATTTGTGCACACAATCTCTTAAAAATTAATATTTTAATCTAGGAATGAAAATAAATCTAATCTATTTGCATGAAATGAAAGGTTGATCTATACGCATACTTGCATGATTGAAATGAGTCTTAATCTAACGAAATCTATGAAACTAGGAAATCTCATCTAGGAAAGCATTCACAGCACACTTACTAGAATTGAAATCTTAATCTACTACACACACTTGCATGAGTGGTAAACTAATCTACTTGCATGATTGAAATCAAACATAACAAGAAAGTAAATTTATGCTAATGAAATAAAATCTAGTGAAGGAAAGCAATAAATCTTTAATCTATGAAAAATAGGACATCTAATCTACCATATATGTATAAGTGGAAATCTAAACTATCACACATGCATAAATATAAATATAAACTACAACACACTTGCATAGAATTGGAAATCTAATCTAGGCACACTTCATGAATTCAAAATCTAAACTTCTTGCAAGAATTGAGGAACATGAATTGAAATCTAAACAATATTAACTACAATGAAAGAAAAGTGACCAATCCATCTAAACCTGCAAGCGAACACAAAAAAATGAGCATATGAAAACTTATGAAAGCATGTAAATGAACATAAATGAAATAATAACAAAGAATGAAATGAAAACTAAACTAAACATAAAGAAATGAATGAAATTATGATACAATCTCACACTCGTTCAGGTGGCCAATCCAATGATGCATGAGGATGGAAAGTGAAGAAGCTCCATATGCAAGAAAAACCAAATTATAGTGAAAGAATACTCATGAGTATGGCACCAAATCTGATTCTTTATTCAAAACATGAGCATAAATCCAAACTTTACACATGCCTTTGAGAGGAGAAGGCTCTCCTATTTATATAAAAACATAAGAAGCTACCTCATTAACGAGGATCTGCTATTCTCTCCCTAGATCCTCAACCAATTAGACATATATCCCTTTTTCCATGATTTTTCTCCATGAGATATGGTTGATTACTATCCCATATCTTCTTCCAATCCTGAAAATAATTTAAAATTGGTCCTTGGAGGCCACATCATAGTGTCTTGGAAGCTTCCAAATGACCTACAATTGTCATAAATATCAAGCCACTTTTAGATATTAGAAAGTATATTTCATTTTTCTAATTTTTAATCATTAATTCACTATAAACACCTGAAAAATATAACTTTAGGAAAATAAAATTATGAACCCATATGATGATAGAGATGTAGGTTATATAGTGAAAAAGTGATGAAATGAAGGTGATAAAGGTGAAATGAGGTGTGAATGAAGTGAAAATATATGTCATTTTAAAGACATTTTGGAGACCCAACAAGTTACTTGAAACTACCATGGCTAGTTTATTGAGGACAAGGGGTGCATGTTGTGTGAGTTAACAAGTTAACATTATAACTAGTTTCTTGTTAATATCCTCCACAAGCCAATTTATTGAGTCAGAAATAATATGGGTAGTATATATAATATCCTCTAAGGGAATGAACTACACAGGTCTAATTTTCTTTGGCTTAAGTGCTATTATAGGGGTGTCTTAAGTCCTAGTATAGGGATAATGACTCTGGAAAAATTGTTGCAGACTCCACTTGACCTTATCCATTTAAAACATGTGCCATTATGTTGGGGTGCATCATATGGAAAATAGAACCCTGATGGAGGGTTTATGCTTAGAACTTGCTAGATGACAATTTTTTTTGGTAATATTGAAGTCCTCTACCTTGGAATTTTCTAACTCTTAGGTGACCGTTGACTTTGTTGCTACCTTCTTAGGTTTTGCGGTTAGAAATTATGTTGGTTTATGGATCTTCTTTTGTTGGAACTTGTTCTGTCGAAGATACTCTTTACTGATTTTCTTCACCTTGTTTTTTTATTCTCTTTATTTTCTTTTATTTTAATTTTGGTCTATCTTATTTATTAGGAATTACCTAGTCTCATGTAGTTCATTCCTCTTACTTTGGTATTCTACTCTTTCCTTTACAAGATACCTTTTATTTATTTCATGGTTCTTTATCATAATATACTTTCTTTGGTACCTTCTGTTAGCCACTTATAAAATTTGTTATATAAAAAGGTGGCTAAGAATTTTTGAGCCTTCAAGGAACAAATTTTATTGCTAAAAAGTGTTGGCTCTTCAAGACTCTTGAAGGCCTCATGCCTCTGTCAAAACTCTTCACTGTTGTTTCCTTTTCCAAACTCAGAAATTTCTACTGATTCCATTAAGAATAAACTGCTGCAAAATCATCATTTTCCCCTTTCCTCCACTCAAAAATAACCTTCATTTGCTCCCCTTTTTCTCCATAAAACTCCTCTATTTTCATGATCCCTCTTTTTCCCTTCACAAAATTCATTTTTTACAAGGTTAAGAACTCACTTTTTAGCCTTACTGAAACCCCCAAATCCATTGAAAACTCTGAAAATTTTCATAAAAAACAAGTTTTTAATACTAAGGATTTAAGCCCCCTTGGGCTAGGTTTTAAACCACTTCCCCTCCACGTGCCCCAGTGCTAGAACCAAGCATTAGACATCCAAGCTCTTATCGCATCGGAAAAACATAGCGAGCACAAGTCTTTTTGTTGTAGAAAAACTCCGATGCGATTGACCCTCTTTTCCATAACCCCCGATCATATTGTTTCTCCATAAAAACCGTGGGCCCGCAATCGGGTGCTAAATCATTGTGAAAATCCATTCCCGATCACCTTTTTTCTTTTGTAAAGTCATAAAACCCATTTATCCAAAGTTTTCATCTAATGTGCCAAAGTAATGTGTTAAATAAAAATGGTTAGATTAAAAATACCTGATCACGCAATCGCATCAGAGAAATTCACAAATGGGTTGATTGAAAGACCCGCATCAAAATTTCTGATGCGATTGGGTCATATATACATAAAATCCAACCCCCGCCTTTTTACTCCATATAACTTTCACCCAGGACCAAGTGTTAAAGATCCCAAGGCGCTCAAATCGCATCGCAAAATTCCAATGGGTTGATTGAAAAGCCCGAGCCTAAGGCTCTGATTGTGGTTAGCTCTTTGATATATATAACCCGGGCCCATCATGTTCCATATAACTAAAGGCCCCGAAGTCAAGTGCCTATCCACTTCATATGTATAAAACCGGCCCCCAAAACCAAAAACTTCGTATAATATTAAACTTTGGGTTTTATAAAGTTTTAAAGGGTTTTCTGCTGATTTGCTTTAAAAGAAATCCCCGCCGTTGATCATAAGCCGATCAAATGGCCAGCGCTCATCGCATCGGATTTTTTCATCGCATGCCTTTTTTTCTCCCTCCGATCGGCTAACCGTCTGATTCATTCTCCACCGTTGATCTAATCCTTAGATCAATGGCCCGCGCTACATCGCATCACAAGTTTTTTGCCGAGTGCATTAACATGATTCCTCCACCGATTGCGATCCTCTGATTGGATCTGGATCGTCCACGTGTCCAGATCGGATGGTCCCAAATCATTCCCGTCTTATTCTTCCCCCTGCTCTCCTTTTTTAACCTCTTCTACGCAGATCTCCACCGTTGGATGCTGCCATCCAACGGCTACGCTCCTTCCCACATCCTCTGTAGCAATTAAACCCACAACGCACGATTTCTTGATATTTTGTGTGTTTTTACAGGATTAATGGTTTTCCATTTTGTTAAAAGAAAGGACCAAGGTCCGGGAATGACGATTCCCACACCTTTGATTTATCAAAGAGAACCATTCACGGGGCTCTACTCCATGTCTCATCATTTCTTCATGAGGCAGTGATGGCATATGAGCCCTGCGTGGCCCTGCACATTGACAAGACACTGTGTTATTAAATCACGAAACAAAGAGTATCAGTGTTTGAAGATTTCCTAGCATAGTTTGAAGGATTAAGGCATACATTCAGCAAATCAAAAGCATAAATCCATGGATTAAAGCATCATAAAGACCGGAAGACACAGGATAAGCCTGATCAGACCTAAAACACAGATCTCAAGTAACTTAAAGGTGTTTTGGGAAGAGACGAAGACAATTGTCGATCCGAGAAAGCTTCCACTGCCCCAAGCAGAGGCTAATCGAACCCTCTTCAGCTCCTAAAGGCACCTGCAGCCTCATAGTAATCAAAGAAGGCTTAGTAATTATCTGAAACAAGAGGTGTTTGCCTGAAGACAGCTGAACAATTAACACAAATCAAAGATCTTATCTTTAATTGTCGGCAAAACTATTTTAAAGATTAAGAACAACCCAGAAGTGAATATTTTCGATCATTAGGCCTTGGGAGAGCAGAAACAGAGTTACTTAAACATGACACCAAGCCTCAAAAGTCAACAAAGGCTCTCACCGAGCTTAATTCATAAATGTACATCAATTTAATACAGACAGGTCATCTGTAAATTACTTCATCGAACCCCTCAAAGGCCGAGGAGTCATTAGTCTATATTAATTGACCCAGGAGATCTTTTATCAGATCCCACCTCCTCATTATTCTATAAATACTTCTGTAGAAGATGAGAAAATGTTGGTCTCTGGAAATCTGAATGCATGTAATTGTTTCTGAAGATACTGATGCCCTGTTTGCAACTTGAAGATACATAAGCTGATATGAGAAGTTTGAAGTTGTAGAGACCCACCGGGCTTGCTGATTGTAACTAGTTTGAACATCAAATACAAGTTGCTGATTTATGGGATCCTGATTTGTGTCAATAGTGATGTGTTCCTCACTGTCAATTGTTATTTTCTTTAAATGTTTTCACTCTGTCCACATTCTTTGATAAAGAGCAGCAAACATAGAGCTAGGATTTACTCTCAACAGTACCCTACTCTTACTGAAAGCTTTATTTCTATGTTTTCTTCATTTGAACGTTCTCTTTGAAGAGTATATTAAAGCAGGTTGGTTTCAAAGCACTTGCCTGATCTAAATTAATCTTTATGACTGTTATCTGTGTTTTTCTTATAGAATATGCTGAAAGCAGGCTAGTTTGAATGCACTCACCTGATCTTAAGCTATTCCAACTATTTTAAAAAATGTTTTCCAACTAAAATTACTTCAATACAGGCTGGTTTAAAAGCACTTACCTGATCTCAGAATAATTTTATGTTTTCCCTAAGTACATGCCGAAGCAAAATAGTTTGAAAGCACTTATTTGATCTTAGGCTGTTCATTGTTCTTCATTTGTTTGTTTCTCCATTTCCTATCTGTTTCATTCCATAAATCACTTTAAGAGATCCTTTGACATAAGTAACTTGCCCCATAGATCCTTCTTGAACCTTTCTGTACAATTAAAATCCTCCCATGACTCCATAGCCCAATGGGTTAAAACTATCCTTGCCTTTTCTGTCAGCCAAATCATTCCTTCACTTGTAGACATCTTCACCCTTTATTTTGAACTGTCCTCATCGTCATCATGTATTTTTCCAACGAAAAACAAACAAAACCCATGCTCTTCATAACTAGCATAATGTCACAGTTCAGGTTTTAAAGATTACATCTTTTAACTCATTCATAGAGAGATCCCTCTCTGGATTCAGGAGGGCTAGATCGTTGAATCCCAAAGCGGTTTGATGTTGTCTTATCTTTTGGTTTTTCCAATCTGGCCAAAACATGGGAACCCCAACATAATGGTGACTCCACTGGGGAACAAACCCAATTGGAATCTCTGGTTCCCTTTAGAAGTTCATTACAAACCTGGTAAGTAAAAAGCATCCTTTTCAAGCACTACCAAATAATGGTAATCATGGTGAAACTTGTTTGAATCAGTGACAAACTAGGTAAACCCTAGGATTCTCATAAGACTTTATCTAACCTTGAAAAATCAGCTGGCTTAGCCGTAAGAGTGGACTGTCTTTGTCTCATGACCGTAGCTAAGTTTTGAAACAGAGTTAGGATATTCTTAAAAACCACACAACTGAAAAATAACTTAGAAAAACCTAAAAAAATTTCAGATTGGTATTCAATAAACATGGTGGTGGACCATAAAACCTTTTACCTCTGAAAAGAGCTAAAAAATTCCACTTGGTGACTCCACAATCCTTAACAGACCTTAAGACTCCACTGGGAAGAACCTTTGTCATTGTAATATCATTCAAACTCAGTTAGAGGACTGTAGGATTAAATTTTTTGTAAATAGATTAGTTAACCTCTCAAATATTGTCATACCTGGTTGAAATTTTCCTGTTTATTTGGGTCTAAAAAACACAGCATAGTGGCTCCTAGAAAGATTCACACTAGAGCCCATCCTGACCGTGATCCACCTGAGATAATAGATAATCTAGAAAGTATCCTTAGGAAGTCTCCTAAGATTAAATTATCAACTATTTGCAGATCAGCCTTGAGAGCTAATTCAGTTCCTGAAAACCTTGCAGCTCTACAAGAAACACATGGTGGTGGAACCATAAAACATTTTACCTCCTTACGAGCTAAATTTATTTTCCACCTGGCGACTCCACACTCTGAAACTCCCAGAAGACAAAATGACTCCACTGATAGAAGACCCTGAACTAATTGACCAAACACAATGACCTCTTTCTTGATTTACAAACATGATTCCAAGAATACAACGAAGATATGCCCCAACGAGTAGAGATCATATCCCTGGGTTTCCACGTAAGATGCCCCAGGTGAATTGGGATGACAACCTGCCTATTTTCAAGGTGAAAATTTTGATGACCCTTTATTACATCTTATCAAATTTCACATACATGTATGGAGGCTGAAAGTTGAATGGCATGAAGACTACCTAATGAAAATGTTCATGTTAACATTAGAAGGAAAAGCTAGGGATTGGTATGAATGCTTGAGATCTAGTAGTTTGTTTTCTTTAAAAGATCTTGAAGATGTGTTCTATGAGAACTATAAAGAAAGCACTACATCATTATCATGGGGTGCAATATATTATGATCCATCACAAAACATCTCCCAACACATCATAGATAATGATGAAGCTTTGGAAGAGATGCATCCTGAAGATCTTTTAACATCCATTCATGAGTTTAATATCCTATTGAAAAATTTTAAGAACATAGATGAATCACTTGAGGAAGAAAACAACCAAGAAATACTGGACATTCCTCAAGATATCCCTGAAAACTCAAATATTGATTCATCATCCCTTATAGCTAAGGCTCAAGAAGGCATCCAACCTCAAAATCATTCTTCACAAGAGACAGAGAACTGTTGTACTCCCATTCAAAGGAACATAGAAACATCTTCCCCTTTGACAGAAAAATAGATAGGTCAGACTATTTATAAACAGTCAGTCTCTGAAATTTTCTGCGAAACAAACGCTCTTGCCCATTCACATAGATAACTTTGTTGTACAGATTTAGAAATTTATTTTGTGGATCAGAATGAAGAAGGACCTACTGATATCCCAATATGTTTGACTGATGAAAATGTTTATCCTAATAAATTTTCAAACTTCAATCAGTCTTATGATGATGATGATTTCCAAGCAGAAACTAATCATGCAGGGCAATCAACATTTGATTGGTGTTATGAGTTTCACCATCATCAGCTTGAAAGCCGCAATCATCCTTTTCGATCCATCATAAATGGCTTTCACTTAATTGGGAATCACCAGCCTTTCAACTCAGAAGGTAAAGAGAAGAGTAATGAATAAATTTTTGAGCAAGAGGAAACCATTGAATACACCCCTACTCAAGAATATAATAACCCCTTCACAGATTTCAGCCCAATGAAACCAAGCATACTAGGGCTACAAGAGGACAACACTGCCAAATATGATGAGTCCTCCAGTTCAAATGATGATGAATAAGAGGGAGAGAAACATATATAAGAATTTCCTACTAAGGATATACCATTTTCTCAAGAATAATTTTTTTTTTTTTTTTTTTTCTGTTAAGAATGATGATGCTTCCAAGCAACTTTCTAAAGATATACTCCTCAAAGCTGAAGCCTTGGAAGCAAAAAATCTACCAGACATGGAGGGACAAAAGGAAGAAAGCCTTTATCTTTTCTTTGTTGATCCTATGGAAGAGTGTGTGGAAATCTCAACTGGCTCAAATGATCAAGAATTGATCCTTTGCAAGAGCCAGAGACATGAAAAGCTGTCACCTTCTATGATAGTTTTTATTTTGAATATTAATCTTCAAAATATACTATGGATACCCCTGAAAAGAAACCAGAGTTTCTTCTTCTTTATGACATTACTCAACTGGCTACATTGGCACTTTTGTATCATATGAAGATGTAAATATTCCAAAGTAGAATAGTTTAGATAGGAATGTCAATAAAGCTCACTTTTGAGCATGTAGTTAGTTGTTGTTTTCTGCTTTGAAGAAAAATAAAAAATTCAAAAATACAAAAATAATGAAAGAAAGAAAAGAGGGCAGATTGTGAAAATAAGAAAGGTATAGCCCCATGCCAAAAAAGAGAAACAATTCTGAAAGTGTGCAAGCTCAAATGCCACTCCTGAAGAACACACTTCTAGTTAGTCAAACAACTTAATCTTGACTAATTATCTTTAAATTTTCTGCTGATAGGATAGTGAATTCGATTTTCCAAACTGTTTAATCTTGGCTTATCAGTAGATAGTTTAGGATAATTATTAAAGGTTCAAACATGCTCAAAATCTGAACCTAAATTTCCAAGCAAAAGAATGACTCAAATCTGTTTTAAATCCTGAGTCACAAAAGATGTAAAACTGGTTCTAATTAGCTCAAAATCTGAGCCAGTCAATAGAAGAAAAATAGCTCAAACAAATTCAAAATAGAGCTGTAAAGAAAAGAGAAGGCCATGATGAGAAACTTTCAGATATTAAGCCTTCCATTTTTTATTTAATTTTCTACAAAATAAATGTCTATGTGCATCTTATTTTTATGCCATAGATCACAGCAAGTCAAACAACTTAATCTTGACTTGATTGTTTTTAAATTTCTGTTCTAGAATTTAGAGAATAAAAATCTGTTAGACTGTTTAATCCTAACAGATTAGTAGATTAGGTAGAGAATCATATGGGCTCAACTGTTTAATCTGATTCCATGGAGAAATAAGAAGTAGAATTAGATTAGTTTCTTGCTTTCAAAAGAATAAAATGCTGTGAAAGATTTTTCCAATCCAAGTGCACTCTAATGAAGAAAAAATGTTAGATCAGTAGGATTGGGTAGGTAGAAATCTTGTTGATGAACGATCCATTTTTTTTTATAGCTGCTAATGTGTTTTCAGAGCAAGATCATCCCAGAAAAGGAAGGGCAGCCTAATGGATGAGGCATAGATCAGCCTCCCAGAGAACACAATGGATGTGGCACAGGTCAGCCTCCCAGAGAATGCAAGTCTAAAGTTCTTGATGCCTTCAAGAATGCACCATCCCCAAGTGGAGCCACTGTTAGCCACCTATAAAATTTGTTATATCAAAAGGTGGCTAAGACTTTTTGAGCCTTCAAGGAACAAATTTTATTTCTAAAAAGTGTTGGCTCTTGAAGGCTCTTGAAGGCCTCAGGCCTCTGTCAAAAATGTTCACTGTTGTTTCCTTTTCCAAACTCAGAAATTTCTACTGATTCCATTAAGAATAAACTGCTGCAAAATCATCATTTTCCCCTTTCCTCCACTCAAAACTAACCTTCATTTGCTCCCATTTTTCTCCATAAAAATCCTCTATTTTCATGATCCCTCTTATTCCCTTCACGAAAATAATTTTTTACAAGGTTAAGAACTCACTTTTTAGCCTTACCGAAACCCCCAAATCCATTGAAAACTCTGAAAATTTTTATAAAAAACAAGTTTTTACTACTAAGGACTTAAGCCCTCTTGGGCTAGGTTTTAAACCACTTCCCCTCCACATGCCCCAGCGCTAGAACCAAGCACTAGACATCCAGGCTCTTATCGCATCAGCGAGCAGAAGTATTTTTGTTGTAGACAAACTTCGATGTGATTGGCCCTCTGTTCCATAACCCCCGATCATATTGTTTCTCCACACAAACCATGGGCCCGCAATCGGGTGCTAAATCATTGTGAAAATCCATTCCTGATCACCTTTTTTCTTTTGTAAAGTCATAAAACCCATTTATCCAAAGTTTTGATCTAATGTGCCAAAGTCACGTGTTAAATGAAAATGGTTAGATTAAAAAGACCCGATTGCGCAATTGCATCGGAGAAATTCACAAATGGTTTGATTGAAAGACCCGCATCAAAATTTCTGATGCGATTGGGTCATATATACATAAACTCCGCCCCCCCTGCCTTTCTACTCCATATAACTTTCACCCGGGACCAAGTGTTAAAGATCCCAAGGCGCTCAAATCGCATCACAAAATTCCAATGGGTTGATTGAAAAGCCTGAGCCCGAGGCTCCGATTACGATTAGCTCTTTGATATATATATCCTGGGCCCATCATGTTCCATATAAATAAAGGCCCCAAAATCGGGCGCCTATCCACTTCATATGTATAAAACTCGCCTCCAAAACCAAAAACTTCGTATAATATTAAACTTTGGGTTTTATAAAGTTTTAAAGGGTTTTCTGCTGGTTCACTTTAAAAGAAATCCCCGTTGTTGATCGTAAGCCGATCAACAGCCCGCGCTACATCGCATCGCAATTTTTTTGTTGAGCGCATTAACATGATTCCTCCACCGATTGTGATCCTTTGATTGGATCTGGACCGTCCACGTGTCCAAATTGGACGGTCCCAAATCATTCCCGTCTTATTCTCCCCCCCGCTCTCCCTTTTTAACCTCTTCTACGCAGATCTCCACCATTGGATGCTGCCATCCAAAGGCTACGCTACTCCCCACATCCTCTGCAGCAGTTAAACCCATAGCGCAGAATTTCTTGATATTTTGTG
This sequence comes from Pinus albicaulis, assembly GCA_034641835.2. Lineage (NCBI taxonomy): Eukaryota > Viridiplantae > Streptophyta > Pinopsida > Pinales > Pinaceae > Pinus > Pinus albicaulis. The sequence goes on along the minus strand of CM076571.1, from coordinate 961,900,271 downwards.
TGTTTTTGCAGGATTAATGGTTTTCCATTATGTTAAAAGAAAGGGCCAAGGGCTGGGAATGACGATTCCCATGCCTTTGATTTATCAAAGTGAACCATTCACGGCGCTCTACTCCATGTCTCGTCATTGCTTCATGAGGCAATGATGCCATGCGAGCCCTGCGTGGCCCTGCACATTGACAAGACACTGTGTTATTAAATCATGAAACAAAGAGTATCAGTGTATGAAGATTTCCTAGCACAGTTTGAAGGATTAAGGCATACACTCAGCAAATCAAAAGCCTGTATCCACGGATTAAAGCGTCATAAAGATAGGAAGACACAGGATAAGCTTGATCAGACCTAAAACACAGATCTCAAGTAACTTAAAGGTGTTTTGGGAAGAGACGAAGGCAACTGTCGATCCGAGAAAGCTTCCACCGCCCCAAGAAGAGGCTAATCGAACCCTCTCCAGATCCTAAAGGCACCTATAGCCTCACAGTAATCAAAGAAGGCTTAGTCATTATCTGAAACAAGAGGTGTTTGCCCAAAGCCAGCTGAAAAATTAATACAAATCAAAGATCTTATCTTTAATTGTCGGAAAAACTATTTTAAAGATTAAGAACAGCCTAGAAGTGAATCTTTTCAATCATTAGGCCTTGGGAGAGGAGAAACAGAGTTAATTCAACATGACATCGAGTCTCAAAAGTCAACAAAGGCTCTCACCGAGATTAATTCATAAATGTACATCAATTTAATACAGACAGGTCATCTGTAAATTACTTCATCGAGCCCCTCAAAGGCCGAGGAGTCATTTGTATATATTAATTGACCCATGAGATCTTTTATCAGATCCCACCTCCTCATTCTTCTATAAATACTTCTGTAGAAGATGAGAAAATGTTGGTTTCTGGACATCTGAATGCATGTAATTGTTTCTGAAGCTACTGATGCTCTGTTTGCGACTTGAAGATACATAAGATGATATGAGAAGTTCGAAGTTGTAGAGACCCATCGGGATTGCTGATTGTAACTGGTTTGAACATCAAATACAAGCTGTTGATTTATGGGATCCTGATTTGTGTCAATGGTGATGTGCTCCTCACTGTCAATTGTTATTTTCTTTAAATGTTTTCACTCTGTCCACTTTCTTTGATAAAGAGTAGCAAACATAGAGCTAGGATTTACTCTCAACAGTACCCTACTCTTACTAAAAGCTTTATTTCTATGTTTTCTTCATTCGAACATTCTCTTTGAAGATTATATTAAAGAAAGTTGGTTTCAAAGCACTTTCCCGATCTAAATTTCTCTTTATGACTATTATTTGCGTTTTTCTTATAGAATATGCTGAAAGCAAGCTAGTTTGAAAGCACTCACCTGATATTAAGCTATTCCAACAGTTTTAAAAAATGTTTTCCAACTAAAAGTACTTCAATACAGGCTGGCTTAGAAGAACTTACCTGATCTCAGAATACTTTTATGTTTTCCCTAAGTACATGCCGAAGAAAAATAGTTTGAAAGCACTTATTTGATCTTAGGCTGTTCACTGTTCTTCATTTGTTTGTTTCTCCATTTCCTATCTGTTTCATTCCATAAATCACTTTAAGAGATTCTTTGACATAAGTGACTTTCCCCATAGATCCTCCTTGAACCTTTCTGTCCAATTAAAATCCTCCTATGACTCCATAGCCCAATGGGTTAAAACTATCTTTTCCTTTTCTATCAGCTGAATCATTCCTTCACTTGTAGACATTTTCACCCTTTATTTTGAACTTCCCTCACCTTCATCATGTCTTTGTCCAAACAAAAACAAAAAAAACCCATGCTCTTCATAACTAGCCTAATATCACAGTTGATGTTTTAAAGATTACATCTTTTAACTCATTCATAGAGAGATCCCTCTCTGGATTCAGGAGGGCTAGATCCTTGAATCCCAAAGCGGTTTGATGTTGTCTTATCTTTTGGTTTTTCCAATCTGGCCAAAACATAGGAACCCCAACACCTTCTTCTATTTTCCATGGAAATTCCTTTGGTTTCCTGTTTCATGATGCCCTTTTGTTGGGAGACTGTCCTTTTTACCAGCTTGTTGTGCCAATTTCATTATCAATATTATGCCTTACTATATTAGTAGTGTTAATTTCCTTGTCATCTCTTGCTTTAACTTCCATTGTAATATTTTTTTTTTTTTTTTTGTATTTCATCCAATGATATCCTTGGTTGGAATACCCTTCATCTATACCAATCAAAACAACTGCTATTTATTGTTACTTATTCTGTAATTCTGATGGTAGTGGAACCCTTTACTTTTGTTGTATTTCTTTTATGAATCTGTTGGCTCCATGTTGTTCAAATACTCTAGTTATCCTTTATTTGGATTTCCATTGTCATATGTTTTAATGGTTATTGCTTCTTCTTGCTACCATATTCCCTTGTCTTTGATTATGATAAGAGCACCCTTATCAAGTTATTTTGTAGTGTTGAAAATTGTGTTAATTCTATTTGGTCGATTGGAATTGCAATAATCACAATTTTTATTGAAACATATTTTGTTTTGGGCTATTGTCAAATTTCTCCACCATACCCGTATGATTTTCCATAGGAATACAAAGAGTGTAATGATCGATATTTTGAACTATCTAGTACAAAAATATCATTGGTCTTTGTTAGATTTATTTTATTTTTCCTTGTTCTTGCTCTCTGTCTTAGTATCATTTTATGTAAACATTGATATTAGTACATTGGGAGTACACACTGTAATATCCATTCATTTTTGTAATATTCGTTTCGTTCAGACTTATTTATGTTTTATAATATTGGTGGAAAGGTTGTGCAGTACATTGGAATATTCACGTAAATAAATATTTTTATTAATAAATAAATGAATGGGATTTAATTACTTCATAATGAGACACTTGGAAATTAGCTTCTTGCCAAAAATATGATGGGTAAGTGAGATTGGGATTATTCTTTCATGATAAGGAAAAAAAATCTAGATAAGATTCTAGATAAGTTTAATGGATAGGAGATAAAATCTATTAAATTGATTAGCTGGGGAAAAATGCTAAACTTGGATAAGAATAAAGTGTCGTGGGAGAAAATGGTGGGATTTTAAGGAAAAAAGCTTAGGCAAGTTGTCACTAAATACCACCAAAACAAGAAACCACTAAAGGAAAAAGTTATTAGGAAATAAAGGTTTAAAATACCTATGGAGGGGATCAAAAGAGGTTATTGATACCTTGTCAAGATCATCTCAGCTCGGGGGCGAGCTAGAGGAACTCAGTTCATGGTTGGGTTGAAAACACAAGTGGAAAACTCTCAAGTGAATTCCTGACAACATTTCTAGTTACATTATATGTGGTGTAATTATTTATATGTGGATCATTAAAATATTTGTTATATTTTGTCAATATTTGTTTAATGTTATAGTATCTTCCATGTTATCTTGATCTTTTGGAGATGAGTAAAGAATTTGTAGATGTTAGATTCTTAAAATGCTGATAAGGTGAATAATAACTCGATTGGTAGTTAGGTAAAAAAGGGGATATGTGAATGTATTTTTCATTAATTAGAGAGTGCCGGCTCTATGTAATTTTACAGCTCACAAATTCCTTGAAAATGTTAATATCGTAAATCTTGTCTTAACTTCTTTATTATAGTTTGATTCTAAAATTGAAATGTATGTTGATTTAAGAGGTCAAAGTACATTGTCTTCAAAAGTTTGATCAAAATATTATGATTAAGTTACATTGAATATTAATTTAGTAGACGTGGAACTTATATAGTGTTAATAGTGCGCAATCAATTCATAGTAAGTTAATGGTTTAGAGAAAAAAACGTTAGCAACTGTAGCACAAGTATGGGGGTCTAGTAGGAGTAAGGAACTTAAATATTAATGTTGAATTACGTTATTATAGAAACATATAACTAAGTAAAATTATTGAGGATATCAAGGATCCTATAGGTAGGAAAAAAAATAGCAATTAGGAATAAGGAAAGAAGTTGTTATATCAAAACAATTGTAAGTCAATAGCTAGAATCCAAATCAGAACAAGGCATTATGAAGAGATTGATTTAATAATTTTAAGGTTGAACTAGTTGCCAATGTAAGGTTTGTAATAAAATAAAAATAAGATAAAAATCACACTGAATTGAAAAAGGAGTTGCAGCTCACAGGTGAGTACTGCACCTGGAGACTGCACTCAAAAAGAGAGAACACTCTGAGTTTACTCTACATTCATGAATGAAACATTACATCATTAAGTACATCACTAGGAATTATGGAGTTGCAAACAAACTCCTAAATTGTAGGAACTAATCCTAAACTAAGGAGATACATTACAACTTGTGTAACCATTTCTCCATTAATATAAAATAATATTAATTATTTTCAACTCCCCCCCTTAATGGAGAAAGGATTATCCTGAACTCCTAGCATCCTTCTAAACAATTCAAACTTTACACGCCTAAGAGGCTTAGTAAAAATATCAGCCATATTATCACAAGTTTTACAATATTCAACAAATATCTCTTTTGACTGTAGTTTCTCTCGAACAAAATGGAACTGAGTGTCAATGTGCTTGGTATTTTTATGAAAGACTGGATTGTATGCAAGCTTGATGGTACTCTAGTTGTCAGTTTTGATGATAGTTGATTCTTTCTGTTCTTCTCCTGCATCGTTGAGAAGTCTTCTCAACCAGATAGCTTCACATGTGGCTGCACACAATGCTTGGTACTCAGCTTCACATGAAGATAAGGCTACAGTACTTTGCTTTTTGCTGCTCCATGCTATGACCCCGGATCCAATGCTGAAAGCGTAACCTGTGATAGACCTTCGATCATCCAAGTTACTTGCCCAATCTGAATCTGAAAAACCTGCTAGAGTAACATCAGAAGTGTCAGTGTACAAAATACCATAATTATTAGTACCACTAAGATACCTCAACACACTTTTTGCTGCGACCCAGTGACTTTCGAGTGGTTTTGACATTAATTGGCTCAATGTACTAACAGAGTATGCCAAATCTGGTCTAGTTGTAGTGAGATATATCAAACTGCCAACTAGCTGTCTATACATAGTGGCATCCACCTCTTTAGTACCATCATCACTGCTCGACTTTAAGTTCTGCTGCAATGGTGTTTCTGCTAATCTGCACTGCTCCATTCTGAACCTTTCCAGCAAGCTTCTGGCATACTTCCCTTGTGTAAGAAAAGTCTGTCCAGAATCTCTCCATACCTCCAATCCCAAGCAGTAATGTAGATTTCCGAGATCTTTCATCTCAAACACTTGTGACATCTGCTGTTTGATTTCTTTCAAGCTCCTATGAAAGCCATGCTGTACAAAAAATGAGTCAATCTTCTCATACCACTACCTGGGTGCTTGTTTTAAACCATAAAGTGCCTTTTTCAATTTACAAACAAGATGTTCCTGCCCCTTTTTCACAAAACCTTCAGGCTGAACTAAATAAATTTCTTCTTTCAAGTCACCATTTAGAAATGCAGACTTAACATCTAGCTGGTGTAGCTGCCATTTATGTTTTGTTGCTAAGGAAATTAGCATTCTAATGGTGTTTAATTTGGCTACAGGAGCAAAGGTGTCATCGAAATCTATTCCCTCTGGCTGTGAGTAACCCTTTGCTACCAGTCTAGCTTTAAGTTTTTCTATACTCCCATCTGCATTTATTTTAGGTTTGTACAGCCATTTGCATCCTATGGGGGTTTTACCTTCAGGAAATTCAATCAAATCCCAAGTATGGTTTTTATTGATTGATTCAATTTCCTCATGCATTGCAGCCCTCCATGCATCAGATTGACATGCTTCTTCATAATTTGCAGGTTCTAAAATGTTTAAAATCTTTCACATTAATGCATAGTCTTTCAATTTAGATGGTAATTGAGTCTTCCTACTTGATCTCCTTGGTAGGGAACTTACCTCAAATCTGTCTATTTCAGCCTTCTCCGGGCTTGCATCATTGATTACATTACCTGTTACTTCTTCTTCTTGTTTCTGCTCCTGCACTTCATCATCCTCACTGTTTTCTTCCATTAGCAATGGAATGTGCCAATCACTGTTAGAGTCATCCTTTCCTTCTTCAACCTGTTCATGAAATATGACATCTCTGCTTGCAAAAACCTTATGAGTCACGGGATTAAATAACTTATATGCCTTGAACTCAGTGCCATATCCAACAAAGATACATTTCAAGGCTTTTGGATCTAACTTCTTCCTATCTGCCTTAGGTATATGAGCATAAGCTTTTGACCCAAATATTCTTAAATGACTCACTGCTGGTTTGAATCCAAACAATCCCTCAAAAGGGGTTTTGAAGACTAGACATTTAGTAGGACTCCTATTCTTTAAATATACAGCAGTGTTAATAGCTTCTACCCAAAAACCGTTTGATAGACCCTTACCTTGAAGCATGCTCCTTGTGCACTCCACAAGAGTTATGTTCTTTTGTTCTGCCACTCCATTCTGCTGAGGAGTGTGGGGCACTGTGAACTGTTGAATAATCCCATGCTGCTTGCGGAAATTCATGAATTCTCCCAACCTGTATTCTCCCCCTTGATCTGAGCGGAGAATTTTTATGCTTTTTCCTGTCTGGTTTTCTACCATAGATTTAAACTCTTTAAAATAATGAAAGGTCTGACTCTTTTTACTTAGAAAGTATATCCATGAGAACCTAGTGCAATCATCTGTAAATAAGAGAAAATAATATGCACCTCCTAGTGACCTAGTCTGCATAGGTCCGCATATATCTGTATACACCAGTTCTAAGATATCTCTTTCTTTTCCATTAACATGCAAAGGGAACTCTTCTCTATGCATTTTCCCTAATGCACATCCATCACAGTCCAAATTAACATTATGGAAAGCAGGGAGTCCATCAACCATACCTTTTCTCTGAAGTAAGATGAGGCCTTGCAGATTAAGATGGCCAAATCTCTGATGCCAGAGATCTTCAGCTGTCGATCCAGTTGCAACTATTGCTTGCTTTGTCATACTTTTCACGTCTAATCTGTACAAGCTCCCCACACGCACTCCTGTTGCAACTGTTTCCATCTGGCTATCCTTTATGACACAGTTAGTCTTAAAGAATTGAACTTGCATGTCCTGATCGGTAATCATTGAGACAAAGATCAAATTTTTTTTAATTCCGGGCACATACAATACATTTTTATGGCGTCTAATGTTACCACTAGGTAATTTTACCGAAATGTCACCATATCCTTTGATCTCATATCCACTATCATCCCCTAAATAAATTTTCGACCCACATGAAGTTTCTTCAAGACATTCAAACCAGTCCTTCTTACCTGTCATATGTGAAGATGCACCAGAGTCGACATACCATATGTCGTCCTCATCTCCCTTTGAAGCTGAAAGAGCACAATCAGTTGTGAATAATCGAAGTTCGTGGCTTTGATCCTCATCTTCCTCAACGAAGTAACCTTTGTGCTTTCTTTGTTTGTTTCTTACTTCGTCTGCCTGCCTCTTATAACACTCTTTAATCTGATGACCAGGTTTTCCACAGTAAAAACATTTCTTGCTGGGAAAATTATTGGTAGACATACCTTTAAACGGTCTCTTCTGAAATGTGTTGGCTCCTCTCTGCTGCTGTTGTGGTTGTTGTTGCTGCTGTGGCTGCTTCCCTCTATATTGTCTCCTTTTCGCCATCAGAGCAAGGTCATTGCTCTACGATTTCAAATTTTGTCGTCGCTCTTCTTCCTGTAGCAGAATCCCTGTCAGCTCTTCAAATGCAAAGGATTTCTCCCTTGCTACCAGCCCTGTGATAAACATATGGTATTCATCTATCATTCCGTTCAACGTGATCGTGACCAGATCCGAATCGGAAACTTTATCTCCGATATCTCCCAATTTGTCCTTCAGGTCTTTGACTCTCGCAATGAATCCAGCAGCGGACTCATTCTCCTCCATCTTCATCGCAAACAGCTTGCCTTTGAGTGACAAGACACGGTTTGTATTCTGCGTCTGGTATAGGTTTTTAATCATCATCCAAATGTCAGTGGCCGATTTACAGTCTCTAATATGCGGGATAATATTGTCCTTGACAGACATCTTTAATATGACCTTTGCTTTTGTCTCCCTTTTATCCCAGTCTTGTTCTTGTGCAGCTGATCCTGGTCTCAGCTCACTTCCTGTAACGATCGACCATGCATTTGTGCTTTCAAGTAAAGTCTGTATCTTGAATTTCCAGTTGGAGAAATTCGATCCATCGAGTTTGCCAGACTCGTGGAGATACGATTCTATACTGTTATTCATATTGGACTGATAAAATTTCTGATCCTCTGATGAATAATTCTACCCAACTGAATAATTGCAGGATACTAAAAACAAAATCACCACATACCAGATCTTGACCATAACAATCTGATCTGCCTCCTCCGGACGAATGAGAAACTTCACTGCGCCACCACCGGGCAAGTCTGATCTGCTGCCACCAAGAAAATCAGGAACTTCAATGCGCCACCATCGGGCAAGTCCGATCTGCTGCCACCGAGCGAATTCGAAACTTCAATGCGCCACCACCGGGCAAGTCCGATCTGCTGCCACCGAGAAAATCAGGAACTTCAATGCTCCACCACCAGGCAAGTCCGATCTGCTGCCACCGAGAAAATCAGGAACTTCAATGCGCCACCACCGGGCAAGTCCGATCTGCCACCACTGGGCGAATTCGGAACTTCAATGTGCCACCACCGGGCAAGTCCGATCTGCCACCACCGGGCAAATTCGGAACTTCAATGTGCCACCACCGGGCAAGTCCAATCTGCCACCACCGGGCGAATTCAGAACTTCAATGTGCCACCACCGGGCAAGGTCGATCTGCAAAAAAAATTGCAGACCTTCCCAAAGAGAAAGAGGCTGGCGCTTCTTTGATGCGAAAAATCCGTGCCCAAATCAAAATGCGTGCGAGTGCCAGCCCTGGCGCGACTTTTGCGTGTAATTCCGCGCCAATCGCGTATTTTGGTGCGCTGGCGCGCTTATCTCCCTAAAACCCGCGCCAATGGCGCGACTGTTCGCGAAAAAACCGCGCCAATCCTTTCTCCCGCTCAGAGATGATCAGTCATCTGAGACTTGTGTTTCAGATGTTACTGCAGTCCACCTGATTCTATGAAAGCTTCTGTAAGCTCCTCCACCACTATAGTTCTGTAATCAATGATGCATCCTAAAAAACAAATTAAGGTTCTCCCTACTCTGAGCTCTGATACCAAGATAAAAATCAAACTGAATTGAAAAAGAAGGAGTTGCAGCTCACAGGTGAGTATTGCACCTGGAGACTGCACTCAAACAGAGAGAACACTCTGAGTTTACTCTACATTCATGAATGAAACATTGCATCATTAAGTACATCACTAGGAATTAGGGAGTCGCAATCAAACTCCTAAATTGTAGGAACTAATCCTAAACTAAGGAGATACGTTACAACTTGTGTAACCATTTCTCCATTAATATAAAATAATATTAATTATTTTCAACTAAATATAAAATTAATATGATAAATAACGAATAATTGAACACCTTTCAGTTACATGTTACAAACAAATATTATACTAGTCAAGGTAACAACGAAAAGAGAAACATTGTATACGATTAGAGAACTCATTTCATAAGTGCAACACATGGCATCTCCTAGAAAATTCCAATAATACGCAAATGTTATGACAGTAAAACAAGTAATCATTTCATCACAATGCCCATAAACATTATGGATTGTAATTAATGAATTCCATGCTAGAAATATAATACAAAATTGGACAAAATAGCTCATGTAATAATTTGATAGCTAACGTAGAAATATCATGGAAACAATAAAAAGCGTTGTATATTATAGGAAATTGAATTAAAAATAAATAAAAAATCAGTCGACATGATGGACAGACCTAGGCGCAACAACAATAGTCGTCTAAACTGTTTACAAGTTTAAAAAAAAATATAGCACAATTTTCACAACTGTGTAATAACGATAGGTCTATGCCCTCAAGCCATAGGGCCCTCATGATTTAACGAGTTAAGACACCGAAATTAAAAAGAACGTATTGACATACAAACAAGGGTTTATAAATATGAGAAGGAGAATTCCAAAATGGTAATTATGTCGACCCAAGAATTTTTCACTCAAGAAAATAAATAAGTATAGGGTTATGGTAAACCCAAATTTATAATCAATCAGTATATCTGGAAACAGTTCCATATCCCAATAGTGTAAATTCAACCGTCCTGTAACAAAAAAAATCAACGAGAACGAACATCAGAGACAAATGTTAGAGTCCCGCTATCCCTAGAATGAAATTATATGTGGACCACGGTCAACCAAATAACTGTACGATAGGGGAGAAGGGAAAAAATTAAAATTAGAGAATTAAAAGGATCTCATATTCAAGGTAAAAACAAATAGAATAGGACGGAAGATAGTTTTTATTGTTTTGGAATAGAAACGAAAATTGTAACTATTCACACTAACTGAATCTGTAGTTCAAAGAAAATAAACAATTGGGGTTAAACTCTGAGTATGAAGGAAATAAATTAATATAGAGAAAAGTTTAGCCCACATTGCAATATCAAGGACGAGCCACCAAGGAAGGATTATTTGATGTTGTCTTTTCCTCTTGTTCTTCGTGAGACAAACATGTCTTCACATTAACTGTTTTCTCTAGGCTTCCATCCCAAGCTTCTTCTTCAATAAACTGCACATCTCTGCTTATTATTACTTTCTTGGTGGACGGATTATAGACTTTGTATGCCTTTGAATCATCACTGCATCCAAAAAAGATACACTTCTCCCCCTTGCTATCAAGATTATTTCTCAATTGATCTGGGACATGTGCATAAGCTACACATCCAAAAAATTTCGTGTGAGTGACAATCTGCTTTGTTCCACTCCATTCTTCTTGTTGAACTCCGTTCATAATAGCTTTGGTTGGGCATCTATTCAAGATATACGTTGCACAATTGACAACTTCAGCCCAATACTTATTTGACAAATGTTTTTCCTTCAACATACTTCTGACCATGTCCATGATGGTCTTATTATTCCTTTCTACAACACCGTTTTGTTGAGGTGTGTACCTTGTGGTAAACTGTTTGTGTATGCCATTCTCCCTATAGAAACATAGGAACTCTTTGGATATGTATTCTCCACCTTTGTCAGTTCTAAGCACTTTGATTTAGTGCCCACTCTGCTTCTCAACAAGAGATTTGAAGTGGCAGAACTGTTCAAACACTTCACTCTTCTGTTTCAAGAAATACACCCATGTCTTTATGGTGTAATCATCTATGAATGTCAAAACATATTTGCTGCCAGCTAAAGATGGCGTTTGCATTGGTCCACACAAATTTGAGTGGACAATCTATAAGGGTGTCTTTTCCCTTATACTCTTCCTTGCTAGAAAGCTTTCTCTGTGTTGTTTGCCCAAGGTGCAGCCTTCACATAGGCTGTCTAGTTTCTCAATCAGTGGTAATCCTTTTACCATTCCCTTTATGTGCAACAAGTTTAGGCCTCTGAAATTGAGATTTCCAAATCTCAAGTGCCTTAACCAGTTTTCATCTTTCACTTCCTCTTGAAAGACCTCTTGTGTTACAACTGCTACATTTCTTCTTTCCTTCAAGTTTGATCTGAGCTTGAAAGGAAACATCCTATTTCTTGTCATCTGCACCTCTGCAATTACTTTATTTATTGGAGGTATGTCCATGATTGTGCACACATCATATTTAAATAATACACTGTAGCCCTTGTTTATGAGCTGTCCAATGCTCAAAAGATTACATTTCAAGTCAGGTATATAAGATACATCTAGCACAAGCTTCTGTTATCATTTTCTTGTCAAGATACTTACTCTTCCTTTTCCGATGATAGAGACCTTACTATCAGTCCCTATTGTTACTTCAGATTTAACATTTTCATCTAGATTGGAAAACATTGTTATGTTTCCTGTCATGTGGTTACTACAACCTAAGTCTAAGAACCATACATCATCTTGTCTATCTTGTGCTACATTACATGTTAACAGCACATTCTTCTGGTTCTTTTATTCTTTTGTAAAATTAGCATTCTGCCTATTATTCATGTCATTTTGATTTTTCCTACATTCATTGGCATAGTGCCCATATTTTTTGTAATAATGACATTGGATTTGGGATTTATCATACCTTTGTGCATGACCTTGCTGTTGGCTTGAGCCTTCATTCTGGTTTTGATTGTTTCCCCTTCTACTCATGCTTGCAGGGTTGTTTCTTCCACCTCTTTGTGGGTTTCTTCCTCTTCCTCTGTTGCTCGATCTTCCTTGACCTCTGCTTCAGCCAAAAATACATTTGAGTCTTGAAAGCTTGTTCCAATGAGAAATCTGTTTCTCTGTTCAATCTGGGTTCATAAGAAATGAGGGATTCACAAGCTCATCCAGTGTAAATAGTGAGAGATCCTTTGTCTCTTCTATTGCCACTACTACGACATCAAATCTTGAGGGTAGACTTCTCAAGATTTTCTCCACTATTCTTATTTCTTCAAGCATCTCTCCATGAGACTTTATCTTGGTAACCAACCCAATAAAATGAGTGAAAAATGAGTCTATGGTGTCAGACTCTTTCATACAAATAGTTTCAAAATCTCTCCTCAGCATTTGTAACTTTGTTGTCTTCACCTTCTCCATGCCTTGATAGGCTATTTTGAGAATATCCCATGCCTCCTTATACTTTGTTGTTGCTGCAATCCTTGCGAAAACACTCTCGTGCACTGATTAAAAGAGATAGAAGAGGGCTTTGGAGTCCTTATTCCTATTATCCCTTAACAAGTCTCTTTTTGCTGCTATCAACTCAGCCAGCGCTGCTGCGTCTGCTGGTTTTGGGTAGCCATTCTCAACTAGCTCCCATATGTCCTGTGAAGCAAATAGGGTTCTCATCATGATTTCCCAATATTCATGGTTCTTTCCATTAAACTGTGGAAGTTGGGGATCCTTCAGGCTGGTGCCTGTTGCTGCCATCGTAACTATGCAAACACGGAAATTTTCTTGACTGTGTTAAAAAAAACAAACGAAGCAATCAAACTCTTTTGACTGTGCAAAAAAATAGAAGCTTTCTCTCTGCTGGAGAAATCTGCTTCAACAACCTTCTTATAGCTTCTACAGTGAATAGCGATCTCTGTTTCGTTCACTAAGTGTCTAGACTAGCTCTGATACCATGTTGGAATTTCTGAACAATTCCGAGCACACAGTGGAATAAAACAATTCCTCAACTCAACATAGATATTAAAAATAAATTGTGAACAAAGATGTGAGACAAAACACTCTATTTCATTAAAAACAAAAACTCTGTTACAAATGAAATTCTTTCTTCAGAATGAAGTTCTGGATTCAAAAAAAAAACTTCTGGCTACTTCACACACACAGAGCACTTCAATTTTTCCTTCTCTATATGTCTCTCTCTATTTCTATTCACTGCTACTCACATAGTGCTCTCTGTCTCTGTTTCTGCCTTCAGGTTCTCACAAAACAATACACAGTCTCTTTTTAATGCTCTCACAACATATTAAATTACACATACACACAGATATATATATATATATATCAAAATATATATAACCAAGGTTTAAAACAAAAAGTACCGTGGTAAAAGTAAATAATAAAAAACATTAAAACTTTATGCTAAGGTTTAAAACCTTATTTCATCGTGCCATATATAACAAAATTTATCAACCTTTATACTTTTCGGGGAGTGCTTGGAGAAAATTCACGCCAGTTCTCTTTACCCCACATAATTTCTGTGGTTGGTCTAGAGAAGAGATGATGTCACCTTCTTCGGTGGGTCATATTTCTCCTTCGCTACTCAAGATTGATGCTCCCCGGAATGTGTTTTTTGCTGCCGGTTGAATGTGGTTGGTCAGTGGTAAATGCAGTATGTGAATGGTTAAGTGTGGAGGTTGCGTGGAGTACAAATCATAACTGGTAATTGCTGCGACCATCCTTCAAGAAATTCACATCATTATTAAACTTGTTGTTGTTCACTGTCTTTTGATCCCATCAAATAAATTTTTCCATCCTTCTGCTCTGTGTGGTAGTTGGAATTAATATTCCAAAAATTACCGTGAGAGATAGCATCGTAAGAATTCCTGTGAAAAGCTCCAGTGATGGAGCATCGGTCTTTTTGAAACTCCCTGGGAATAGATTCAAAATACCATTTAATAATGTAAAAACAACAAAAAAAATTAGGCACAAAATTCCTGGTTGAAGGGAAAGGAAAATACATAGTAGGGGAATGGAAAAACGACATGTAATCACATACCTAAAGAGTGAGCCTCGGGATGGAAGAAGAAAGAACCATCAGGAGGTGTATCTTGGAAACCCTTGACAGGAAACTAGCGTTCCAGACTCCAATTCATAAATGAAACAAGGTGTTAAAATAACCAAATATTCCTCTAAGACATGACATGACATGCAAGGCACCATGACTAAACTAAATGACAAAATACCTTCATTTATCGTAAGCCATATTGGTGCCATGCGCTATCGAATAGTTCCAGAAAGAGGTTGCAGAGCCACTAGGAAAGAGGGACGATGAGGAAAGCGGCACAATGACCACCAAAATACTAATTTGAGAGTTTAGGGTTAGGGGAACAAATCTTGACCCTTGATTTTCCAATTCCCATCGCCACCATTGGAGATATGGTCAGTAATCACATGCATTCACGTGGAACCTTCAGGTGTGGCAAACATGAAGTGGACCTCTCAAAGCCAAGGTAGAGCATGACAAGCGACATTAAGGGATGTGCATGAAGTTTGTAACATACTTAATTCGTATGGATTAGGTGCTTAAAGTTCCATAAAGGGGTCAAGTATTAATTAATAACGTTACACTCTATGTAGGGCTACCCCCAACAACATAAAAATGCACCACTTCTAAACAAATTAAAATTACACCATGGTGATAATATTAACACTATAATAACCTGGAGTAATACAACAATATGCTAGTTAGATCAAGCATAAGTATAGTGTTAAGGATTAAGTACCATTACCAAATAAATATTGCATGGGATATTAAAAACAAATGCGAGTGGAGATATATACCATATTCCCTAACCGTTGAAGAAGTAAGAAATATAAGATCTTAAAATAAAATTAGTAATCAAGATGATATCGCTATTCTATTCGAAGAGAAACTGTAAGATAATCAGAATAAGAGATGATGAAAACTATATATATATATATATATATATATATATATATATATATATATATATATATATATATATATATATATATATATATATATATATATATATATATATATATATATATATATATATATATATATATATATATATATATATATATATATATATATATATATATATATATATATATATATATATATAGATAGATATTGTCATTATGGTTGGATTATTGGAGGCACGACACACGCTTTGCTCTTGTATTCTTAAATATTTTCAAGTATCAATTCCTTGTACATGTGATAACCACTACCTTATTTTACAAGAACACTCCACCAAACCATAGGCTTCTTGTTGCACTTAATATTTTTACAACTAAGGCTATCCATGAGCGAAGACTATGAATCGAAAAGGGTGAACTTACTCATGCTTAGCTTTGACAATCTTCATAGAACTCTCACATTGACACTGTTCACTTTTTCCCTTTGGGGTTCTTGATGATGTTGAGACTATTTACCTATTTAAAAATGCATTTTAGATAACACAAAATCTAGATCTTGGCAATTTTACTCTCCAAATCCTAGTAACAAAATGCCTAGAAAAGCCAAAAAGTCTAATATTTAGTCAACTCCTTATGAATAATTCATGTGAAGGAAAATTTGAAAACAAACCATCATAAAAAATTCTCTGAAGGGTAGGGGGACCCGTCAAATTTAATCCCTTGTACCCCTCTCTCTTTGATCTATAAAATGAGCAATAACATGTTCAATTTGATAAGATAAAACATAAATAAATTAAAATATTGTCAAAATACAAAATTTCAATGTGCCAAGTTAAACTACAGAAACCGTCGTAATTTTTTTGGACAAAACCAAACTAATATGTGTTTGACCAAAAACTCAATGCAATATCCCATTCTCGGGGCACAAATAATGAGGTCATTATGTTGAGAGGTGTATTCTACTTATTAGTATGAGGGTGATGTGTAATTCTGTTTACGCAATGAGAAGTTGACACATATCTTTTTTTAAATAAAAATAAAATATTTACTAAATAAAAAAATGAAGTCAGCTATGATAAAAGGTAATAATGATTATATATGTTTGGTAAGTCTATAGCCCAGTAAATGACATATTTGAAGGGTTATACATCAAATATTTTTAAATTCAATTTTTTTATATTGTAATTTTGTTTTTATTAATAAAATTACTAACATTTTTTTTAGACAAAATAAAATCACAATATACATGTCACATTAAGTTATAAATTAATATCCATTTTACTACATAAATTAAAATAGTAATTCCATAACCATATTTAACTTTCATTAATAAGCACACCAAAATCTAATGTAACAAGATTCTTAACCATGAATATTCACTCTCATTTTACCATGGATATTATTAACTTCTAAATAGGATTTGTGACAATACCATAGCTTATCAATACCACATGCCCAAAAACCCTAGCTCATTTCAAAATCTAAATATTTTATAGATATTTTATTTTAATTTAATTTCATAACATTTTTAAATTAAAACTTAATACTCACAATAAACTTACAATATAACAAGATTCTTAACCATTTATATTCACCACATTTTACCATGGATATTATTAACTTGTAAATGCACTTTGTTACAAATATTTTATAAATATTTTATTGTAATTTTATTTATAACATTTTTTAAATTAAATCTACAACGAAAAAGGTACAAGGAAATGTTGTAGTGGTGTAAATGTTTGTAAACATTTACAGGTGGGGTCAATTAAAAAATAATAAAAGGTTAAAATTAATTGAGTGTAGAGGCGCTCTGAGGCTAATATGGAGAGATGTAATATCTTGTAAACATTTTGTAAAAATTAAGTTTAATAAATAAATAAAAATGAATAATGATTTTGACTTGGTCAAATTAATAAAAAAAAATTGACTTAGTCAAATTACATAAAACTAAAAAAAAATAAACAAAAAGAAACATAAAATAAAAATAATAATTATAATTATAATTATTAATAAAAATAACTTAGATTCATTTTAACTCTAATCTAACAAGCCCCCAAGAGGGATCAAATTTCTTGAGATGCAAACATTTTTTACAACGAAATTAGAGTTGATCTCCCTCAACACATATTGATCTAGAGTTAGAATGGATCTAGGATGGCTGATATTGCAATCAATATGTAAAAATCCTTCACTTACACTAGCAAACATAAATAAAACATTTCAATATGCATATGAAGTAACAAAATTTGATATCAATTTTAGAAAAAGACACATTAAATTAATTAATTAATTAAATAAATTAAATTAAAATACTTAGATTTTCATATAATTTAAAAATATACATTTTTTTATATTTTTAAATAAATATTACAATATAAGCTTAATAAATCATTTGAATATTAATGCTAATTTATAATTTAAAAATATAGATTTTATTTTTTATTTTTTAATAAATATTACAATACAAAATTAATAAATTATTTGAATATTAATGCTAATTTATGTGTGTGATGAACATAATAAATAATTGAAAGTAAAAAAGTTCAATTACTTCCTAACAATGATGATGATGGTGATGATGATGATGAACAACATCCACTAAGACCACTACGGCCTATCGGACGTCAAGATGTGTTTTTCATTCATTTTTTTCATATAAAACTAATATGTAGCATTTAAAATATCAATAATAATAAAACAATTAATATAAATTATAAATAAAATTGATTAATATTAACATGTGTTTAAAAATATATTAATACCAAAAAAAAAATCAACTCTATATAATGATTTATAACAAGTACAACTACATTAAAAATATTAATGTGGTTGATATAGCCTAAGGCTTCATTTTTATCTACCATTGGTATAATAATGCAAATAATAATATAAAAGAACTATTGCAATAAAAATGTTATTATTATCATTATAATTAATGATAATTATTTCTGAATATTGAGAGATTTTTTAGTAAAATCACATAAAATATCTTTAGTGTGGTTCATTTTCTTGACAAGATGAAGAACATGATCACGGAATTAGATTAAATAGATGAAGAGAGATGTTTTCTAGCATTTGAATATAACAACTAATTTTAACCAAAAAGTTATAATTAATTAATAATTAATTTTTAATTAAAATAAAGTAGTGGATGAAAATTAACTGTAAATAAATAATTAAATTAATTCTATTATTATTATTATTATTATTTTAATCAAAAAAAAGTTCAATAATAATATGGTTAAACTTAATTATGCTAAACAATAAAACTGAAAAGTAGTAATAAGAAAATGGAAAAATAAAATAACTAGTTATTTTATTTTTCCATTTTCTTATTGCTATTTTTAGTTTTATTATTTAGAATAGTTAAATTTGGCTTTATTATTTTTATTTTGTTTGTTTATTTATTTATTTGTTTTCATTTTCTTATTAGTATTTTTCAGTTTTATTGTTTATAATAGTTAAGTTTGACCTTAGTTTTGATTAAAATAATAATATTAATTTAATTAATTTAATTCTTTATTTACAACTAATTTTCATCCATTACTATATTTTAATTAAAAATAGTTTATTAATTAATGATAAATTTGTAGTATCCTTGATTGGGGTGACATAACAGATGGCATGCGTGGCAATCAAGCAACGTACGAAGCCCGCATGGCTTCCACACGCACAATGCACTCAAAAAAATGGTCTTTAGCAGTGTAATTAATAACCAACAGGGCTCTTCTCCCGCGATAAGCATCATTATAATACCTTGTCATTCTCAAACATGTCTTTATGTATTTTTCTGGGCGATGAGGTGTGGGTCTGTAGAGCACCTAGGGTTTAAGTAGTGGCTTGCTCGATAGTAGTCATGACTTTGGAAGGTGAGGGTGGAGCAATATGGCATAGTTTGGAGCGAGGTGAGCTCTCGCCCTGGGGAGGTCTATGGGATCCTAGCACACAATGAGTGTTTGTGGTTCTGTAGCTCTGTCGTGGTCTTCTATGCTTGACATTATTATGCTCAATTCCACCCACAGAGGGTGAATTGGGCTCTGGGACATGACATTGAGTCCTCTCTATGTGGCTCCTCTTTAGTCCCAAGTCGTTTGTGGGAGAATCCTTGTGTTATCTCTATTTTTGATGTAATGAAAGGTTTCATGATTATTGTATCAGGTTTTCCCTCTGGTTTGGTGGGATTCGCGCCTCTCAGCTAGAGGGGAACAACTCGTGTAAGGTGAATCTGGGGTCATGTGGAGGATTTCGGTCAGTGGTCTCAAGCCTCTAGTCCTGGGCTGGTGAAGTCTAATAAATGGTTTAGGATTTTTTTGTTTAGCTCTATCTTGTTTTATGTGTTATTTTGAAGGTCACTCTGCAAGACCCATGGGAAGTATTGCAGGTTAGTTTTTTCGTCTATGCACACCTTAATGCCTCACCAGAGGGGTCATCCGTGTTGAGGGGATATTTCTCCTCATCCTGTAGTCCATCAACCACATAAATAGAGCAACCACTTGTCCTCTGATGATGCCACCAACTGGGACACATAGTTGGATGTGCCCATTTCTAAGGTTTGGTCATTGGGGAAAGTTGTAGGTCCAGTCACCTTGGACATGATAGTCGACCAATTGCACCATATCTAATTGAATATTGACCACATGAGGAATCATATCTACAAGGACCAGAACAAACTAGTTGCCCATATTTATGATGTACAACACATCTAGAATGAAATACTAGATAATCTGGAAAGCCTACGATGACACCATCGAGACACCAATAACCACCTTCGCACTCTGGAGGCAAGAATTGAACACATTGACTTCCATATGCATGATCATGCAGCTCTCTTCATTTCTCCTCTTGTCTTTCCATCCAATCTACCTCCTTGAGAGGATTTATTATTGTAGATGTGGCTCAATTATGGTAAATTAATGGTATGGCCAGTAGGCCTAACGTAAATAATTTTTTTTACTACGTGTAACTATTTTTCTCCAGGTCCTATACTTTCCAAATATTCCTGGCATGGGAAGAAAGGGTCTTGGGAGATGACTTTTGAACTGAAATTCCTTCTGATATTATGATGTATGTTTTTTTATCAACAAAAAATGAAAAATAACTTTTTATTCAAAACAATATATTATATTCTAACATCTAGAAAACATCTCCCTTCATCTATTTAATCTAATGCCATGGTCTTTTCCTTCATCTTGTCCTGAATATGAAACACGCTATATGGTTCGAAACCCATTGACTAAAAGTTATTTTATGTGATTTTTACCGAATGATCTCTCAACATTCATAATGTGGATCACAAAACTGTGAATTTAGATAATAATTATTTCTATATAATAATTATTTCTTTATAATAATTATTTATTTATAATAATAAATATTTATTATTAAATGATATTTATTATTATTTAATTTTAAATTATTTAATATACATATGAACCATAGGAATATGAACCCTTACATTAATAAAACCTTGCGATTGATATTTTAAACCCCAAGGGATTATAAACCCAAGGGAATAATATTAACCAGAGGGATACTAACCGAGGGGATTAATAGTAAAAATCCTAGGGTTTATATTCCCTTGGGTTTTTAGTATTATTCCCTTGGGTTTATAATATCAATCCATTGTGTATATTAATCTAAGGATTCATATTCCTAGGGTATATAATTATTCATAGGCTTATAATAGTAATCCTTTAGGTTCAATATAAATCATGGTCATCTAGGGTTTATATACCTTGGATTTATAATATAAGTCCCTTGGTTCTAATAATATTAGTCCCTTGGGTTTATAATACCTTGGGGTTTTAGTATTAACCCTTTGGATTATAATGCCAATCCCTCAGGTTTATTAATGTAAGGGTTCATATTCCTAGGGTTTAATACTGAAACCCCAAAGGATTATAAACCCAAGGAAATAATATTAACCCAAGAGATTAATACTAAAAGCCCAAGGAATTATAAATACAAGGGAATAATATTAAACCCTAGGGATTAATATTATAAAATCAAGGTATATAAAACCTAAGATAAATATTATAAACCCTAAAATAAATACGGTTTGACATGGTTGAGAATGCTTTATTTTAATTTTTAGGCAATCATTGTCACAATGCGATGTTGGACCATGGTCGACCATTGTCAACCATATTTATTCTAGGGTTTATATTATTATTATTATTATTATATAATTTTAAGCTCACGACCAAGCTAGACACCAAATTGGTGTATGGGACCCTATTTTTTAGGGGAAAAGACACCCACCTTCGTAATGATCTGACTGCTAAGTCTACAAAGGCATACATACTCTACCTTCATCTAGTTTTGAACCTTTGACGTCCTAAGAGGAAACACATGCTCTTAACCATTAGGCCCAATTAAGGAATACTATTTATTTTAGAGTTTATATACCTTGGGTTTATAACATTAATTTCTTGGGTTTAATATTATTCCTTTGGGTTTATAATCCCTTAGGTTTAATACTAAAAACCCAAGTAATTATAAACCCTACGAAATAATATTAAAACTTAGGTATTAATATTAATTAAAAACCCTACGAATAATATTATACCCTGAGAATATGAACCCTTAGATTAATAAACCCAAGGAACTAATATTATAAACCCAAGGGGTTAATACTACAACCCCAAGGGATTATAAACCCAAGGTAATAATATTAATCCAAAGGATAGTAAACCCAAGCGACTAATACTAAAAACCCTAGGGTTTATATTCCCTTGGTTTTTTAGTGTTAATCCCTTAGGTTTATTATTACCCATGGTTTATAATATTAATCCCTTGGGTTTATAATATTAGTTTGTTAGGTTTATAAACCTTGTGAATAATATTATACCCAGGGGATTAATACTAAAAACCCATAGGAATATAAACTCTAGGGTTTTTATTATTAATCCCTTGGGTTAATATTATTCCCTTCAATTTATAACTCCTTGGGGTTTTAATATTAACCCCTTGAGTATTTTAAATTCCATTTGGTTTATAATATAATACCTTGGGTTTATTAATATAAGGGTTGATATTCCGAGGGTATAATATTATTCATAAGGTTTGTAATTAATATTAATTCCCAGGGTTTAATATTATTACTTAGGGTTTATAATTCCTTGTGTTTTGAGTATTAAACCCAAGGGATTATAAACAAAAAGGAATAAAATTATATCCAAGGAATTAATACTATAAACCCAAGACATATAAACCTGAGATAAATATGAAATACCCTTTAATAAAGATAGTTGACCATGGTCAAGCGTGTTCCAACGTCGAATTGTGACAATGACTGTCTCAAAATGAAAATATACCATTGTAAACTATGGTCAAGCATTTTTATCTTAGGTTTTATAATATTTATCTTAGGGTTTATATACCGTGGGTTTATAATAGGAATCCCTATGGTTTAATATTATGACATTGGGTTTATAATTCCTTAGGTTTTTAGTATTAATCCCTTGGGTTTATTATCCCTTAGCTTAATATTATTCCCTTGGGTTTATAGTCCCTAGGGGTTTTAGTATTATACCTTAGGAATATGAAACCTTAGATTAATATACCTAATCGATTGATATTATAAACCCAAGGGAATAATAAACCCAACAGGTTAATACTAAAACCCCAAGGTATTATAAATTGAAGGGACTAATATTATTAAACCCAAGGGGATAATATTATAAATCCAAGATATATAAACCCTTGGTTGACTATGGTTTATGTTGAAACTAGCATATTAAAATTATAAACCTATAAATAATATTATATCCTAGGAATATAAACCCTTAAAATAATATACTCAAAGAATTGATATTATAAACCCAAGGGAACATAAAACATTATATTAATAAACCCAATTGATTGGTATCATTGATATTATGGTTGACCAGGTTTCTTTTTGTATTGAGACAATCGTTGTCACAATGCGACGCTAAACAATGGTTGAGCATGGTTGATTTTCATAGCGAGACAATATTTGTCACAATGCAATGTTGGACAATGGTTGACCATGATTGATTTTCATATTGAGTGAATATTTTTTATAATTCGACATTGGAGCATGGTTGACCATGGTTTATTTTCATATTGAGAAGCTTTTTCACAATGTAATGTTGGACCATGGTTGACACAATGTGACGTTGAATAATCACGTAATATTTTCATAATGTTACCATCGTTATTAACGATAATTGACCATTATATACAATGTTTTACCATGGTTGATTTTAAAATTGAGTCAATATTTATCACAATGCGACGTTGGACCATAGTTTACAATGGTTGAGAATGATTAACCACGCTTGACCATGGTTGATGATGGTTGATCATGGTTTATTTTTACATTGAGACAATCCTTGTCACAATGTGACGTTAGACCTTGGTTGACCATAATTGACCACGATTGACCATGCTTTTCCATGATTGATTTTCATATTGAGATAATATTTGTCACAATGTGACATTTAACCATGGTTTACCATGAATAACCATGGTTGACGATGGTTGAACATTGTTGATTTTCATATTGGGACAATCTTTGTCAGAATGCGATGTTAGACCATGCTTAACCATGGTTGAACATGATTCTAAACATAAGGAAATTATATTAAACCTCGGTAATATGAACCCTTATATTAATAAACCTAAGGGATTGATATTATAAACCCAAGGCACTAATAAACACAAGGGATTAATACTAAAAACCCAAGGGATTATAAACCCAATAGAATAATATTAAACCTAAGGGTTTGCTATTATAAACCAAATATATGTAAACCATAAGATAAATATTATAAACCCTAAAATAAACATGGTTGACTATCATTGACCGTGGTTTATTTTAATATCAGCACAATATTTGTCACAATGTGATGTTGGACCATGGTTGACTATGATTGATTTTCATATTGAGACAATATTTTTCACAATACAATGTTGGACCATTGTTGACCATGGTTGATTTTCATATTGAGATAATATTTGTTACAATGTGAACCCAAGGGATTAATATTAAAAAACCAAGGGAGTAACATTAAACCCTAAGTATAATAACCCTAAAATTATTAGACCTAACAGATTAATATTGTAAATCCTAAACTTAATATTAAACCCTAGGAATATAAACCGTATGATTAGTATTATAAACCCAATGAATTTATATTATAGACCTAATGAATTGTAAACCCAAAAGATCTATATTAAACCCTATGAGTAATATAAACCCTAGGAATATGAACCCTTAGATCAATAAACACAAGGGATTGATATTCTAAACCCAAGGCACCAATAAAGGCAAGGGATTAATACTAAAGACCCTAAAACCTAAAGGATTAATATTTTAAACCCAAGGAATATAAACATTTATATAAATATTATAAACCATAAAAGAGACATGGTTGGCCATGGTTTATTTTCATATTGAGACTATCTTTGTCACAATGTGATTATTGACCATGGTTGACCATGATTGATTTTCATATTGAGAGAATATTTGTCATAATGCGACGTTGAAACATGGTTGACCATGGTTGACCATGATTTAATATTAAACCCTAGCAATAAAAACCCTAAAATTAATAAACAAAAGGGATTAATATTGTAAACCCTAGGATGAATAATAAACCTAGGAATATAAACCCCATGATTAATACTATAAACCCAAGGAATTTATAATATAAACCAAATGGATTATGAACCCAAGGATTATATAATAAACCTAAGGATTAATAATATAAACCTATTAATAATATTATACCCTAGGGATATGAACCCTTAGATTAGTAAACTGAAGGGATTGATATTATTGATTTTATGGTTGACCTTGGTTGATTTTAATATTGAGACAATCATTGTCACAATATGACGTTGGGTGATGGTTGACCATGATTGACCATGGTTGAGCATGGTTGATTTTCATAGTGAGAAAATATTTGTCACAATGCGACGTTGGACCATGGTTGACCATGGTTTATTTTCATAATGCAACATTGGACCATGGTTGATTTTCATAATGAGAATATTAACTACAATGCAACATTGGACCATGGTTGACTATAGTTGACACAATGTGACGTTGAAAAATCATGCAATATTTGTCATAATTTGGCCATGGTTATTAATGATCATTGACCATGATTGATAATGGCTAACCATGGTTGATTTTCAAATTGAGACAATCTTTGTCACAATGGGAAATTGTACCCTAGTTGACCATGGTTGAAAATGACTAACCATGTTTGACCATGTCACAATGTGACGTTGGACCTTCGTTGACCATAATTGACCATGGTTGATTTTCATATTGACAATGATTGACCATGGTTTACGATGGTTGGAAATTGGTTGTTTTCATATTGGAACAATATTTTTTAGAATGTGAAATTGGACCATGCTTGAACATGGTTGACCATGGTTATAAACCCATGGAAAATATATTAAAGCCTAGGAATATGAACCCTTGGATTAATAAACATGAGGGATTGATATTATAAACCCAAGGAACCAATAAACACAAGGGATTGACACCAAAATCCTAGGGGATTAACACTAAAAACCCAAGGGATTATAAACCCATGGGAATAATATTAAACCTAAGGGTTTAATATTATAAACCCAAGGTATATAAACCATAAGATAAATATTATAAACCCTAAAATAAACATGGTTGACCATTGTTGACCATGGTTTATTTTCACATTGATGCAATCGTTGTCACAATGAGACATTGGACCATAGTTGACCATGATTGTAATATTCCCACTTAGCCCAAGCTAATGGGAATATTCTATTTTTCCTTGTTTTATTTTTCATTTCATATTGATGAATAAAATGTAAAGGAGGACATGTAAAACTCCTGAAAACAATGAATAAATAAATGCCCATGTAAACAGAGACATATCTGGGCCATGTAAATAAACTCTTGCAGGTTTGAATGGGTTTGAATCATGATATTGGGTTAACCTTGACCAAATCAATAGCACATTCTAGGTGCAATGAACCTCATGGATACACGACGCGGTTTTAGATGGAGGCTCCACATGTGAAAGGTGCTAACTTATTGAGGTGGTTCGGGGTTTGACAAGGCTTTCATCTTATAAAATAAGGAGGAGGACAATAGGAAAAGGTTTTTCAGGATATTATTTTCTGAAGGTATTGTCTATTTAGACACTCTTCTTTGGGTTTTCCTATTTAGGATTCCCACCTCCTTCCTTGAGCAGCTCTTGGAGGAGCTTTGTTTGCCTAGTCCACTATCTGGCATTTGGCAAAGCCACATATTGAATCTATAGTGTAGTTCTGTTTAGGATTTGGTTTTCCATGTGAGCGGCAAGAAGTGGAGAATAAATCTTTTCAAATCTATGCAGTTCTAGCACCCCTTCTCACTAGGAAAGTCATATATCCCTTTGATAAGTCAGTTCTAGACCCTTTGAGCTTCAGATCCACATATTGGCATTAGGAAAAAGTATTATCAGAGCCTAGAACAAAGTCCCTCTTCCATGACTGCGTTATTTGCAAGAGCAGAGTTGTAGGGAGAGTTGGCATCATTTTAGAGGAGAGATATCTAGTGATTGGATCCTTCCTTTCACTATGGTGATCCATGGATTGGCCAACCAATTCATGTTAGTTAAGATCTTATCTGCTACATATGTTATGATTCAGAATTTTCTGAATACTTTTGTAGATATGTGACTTAGATCTCAGATCTACTCACTATTGTTCATGTTTTGCTGAGATCCCTAAGGGGAGTGTATAAAGGAGCCTTTCATGTACACAGATCTGAAATAGATCTATCATTTTATGTACAAATATGCTCTAGATCTGAGTTTTAATCTAGTGCATGCTTCAATAGTGAAAATAATGTTGTCAATCTTATTCTTCCATTTCATGTTGTTGTAGCAGCTCATTTTGAGGCTTTTGTCTTGTACATTCCTTTTTTTTGTTATACACTGTATAAGCTGCATTGTAGATCTAATTTTCTGATGTATAGCTGAAATATGAACCTCCATGTTGGTCTCATACTTGTAAATTGATAAACTGAATTATTCCTGAAGCGGTGCTTGCATATAGCTGCAACCCCTCTCTTTGGGTGTTTTTTAGCGAGACTAGGTTGTGGGAGATCTGTTTAACCCACCTAGTTTGATTTGTTTTTTCTCGCCTTCTAGATTTAGATCTTAGATGAGATGATCTAAGGGATCCAAGATTTTAAAACTGATTTCAGTGCATTGAATTCTTAGGAGTGCGTTATTTTTAGTAGGTTTCCTGTGCAATCCCTATTTTTGGATATTACAGTGGTATCAGAGCTCCTTTATTGGCACAACCTATGCATTTCTTGAGCCAATATGATCCAGATTTATGCAGGAACGAAACAGAATAAACATATAAATAGAAATACAGCGATGCAGCGGAAATAATACTTCATTTCATTAATATCAAAGAACTGAAATTTGCTTACAGACAGAATGGAAATAAAACTAGCTAGGGCGGCGGTAGCTATCTCGAGAAGAGATGTGGCGGCTACGAGCCTACGGCGGAGTTACAATGAGGCTTGAGGGCCTATTTATTATTTAGAAACAATGGGAAATCCTAAATAGCCAAAACCCTAACCCTAGGAGATGAAGCGCCAAAACTCTGGGCCCCGTTTGGGTAAATTGGTGTTTCAACTTCCCAGGGGCGTAATTTTGGCATACGATCTTCATTTGACGTGTACCATACCTCATTAGAAATATCTATCCAAGGAATACAAATTTGGAATGAGAAACATCGGTCCATGGACCCATGTTGCTCTCTATTTTCCCAAAAAAATTCGTTTAGGGCCTCAAAACGGCTCCGGAAGTTTAGGACCCGAAAAACTGTTAAAAATAGTAAACTATGCCGAAACTGAAAAACTGAAAGAGACAATGGTGGAGCCCCAAGTGGAATAGGCGGGTGACCACCAATATCCACCTGGATCATTCCTCCCCCCTTAGGAAGAAATGGTCCCCACTGCGTTAAGTTCCTCCATGAGATGAGGAATTTTCTGCTGAACTTGGTCCCTGGTGAACCACTTTCCTTGGTGCAGGAGTTGGCCAACTTTGACAACCCGATATAGTTGGATCTTCTGTTGGCGAGTGTTCTTGATTTGCATGTCCATGATACAATCTTTGGTGGCCTATTCCATGCAGTCTGGGTTTAACTATGTTGGTGTGAGTTGTTTTGCAATGTCAGAGGTGTCCAATAGAGGTGGGAAGTAAGGACGAAGGCGGTCTACATTGAATACTAGGTGCAGACCAAGGAATGGTGGAATACTGAGCTCGAAAGAATTGTTCCCTATAGCCTTGGTGATGGTGTACGGCTCGTATCGGAGCAGGCGAAGCTTGCGGTGGAGTCCAGTGAGGCGCTCCTTCTGCAAATGTAGCCATACTTTGTCGCCCACCTGGAAGTTGTGTGGCACCCGATGTTGATCATGGCGTTGCTTGTACTTAGCATTGGCTCTGTCCAATATGTCATGAACCTATTGGCGGATGTGTTGAATGCGCTTGATGAATCTATTTTCTTTGTCAACTTCGGACTAGACATGAGCCGAACCGGCCTAAGTAGCCGCAAATGGCATGGCTACGTCAATGGGACATAGTGGCTGGAATCCCAAGCCCACCTGAAACGGGCTGTGGTCGATTGAGCTGTGGAGAGCCCGGTTATAACTATTTTGTACATAGGGGAGGCTCTCATCCCATGTGCATGGATTCTTTTAATTGTACATGCACAGAATGTGTACAATCATTTTGTTGACGACCTACGTCGGCCATCTATTTAAGGATGGGAAAAGGCTGTGGACTTGGTGAGCTTGGTATCCAACATTGACCAATTTGGACCAAAATGTCTTGAGGAACCTGCTATCCCGATCTGATATGATAGACTATGGGATCCCAAAGTGCACCCACACTCGTTCAAAGAAGAGTTTAGCAGTGGCTTCTGCTTTGATATTCTTCTTGCAGGCCGCCATAATGGCCATCTTCGAGAATCTATCGACGACCACGAAAACACAGTCATTTCCTTGCTTAGTGGAAGGCAGGCCTGACATGTAATCCATGGAGATGGATTCCCAAGGTCGACTAGGGGTAGGTAGAGGAGTATAGAGGCCTTGCTTCTTGATGGACGGTTTGGAAATGGCACAAGCAGTGCAGGATCTGATGTGCTTCTCGACATCCTTTCGAAGGTTCGGCCAATAGAAATACTTCTGCAGGATTGCTACTGTTTTCTCGACCCCGAAATGCCCAGCGACTCGACTGTAGTGTGCTTCCCATATCATCTTGGCATGTTCGCTTGAAGGAACACAAAGGTGTCCCATGTGACATAAAAGTGCATCTTGGAGGTGAAAATTTGGAACTTGCGTACCCCCCAAGAGTGCCTTGTAAGTGTGGTCGAATTCTGGGTCACTCTCATAGAGAAGCGGCCAATCAGAAGTCTCGTGCCCACAAGAGTTGAGCACAGTGGTGAGCGCCACGATCGGTGGTCGGCTGAGGCAGTATGCAACATGATTGGTGCTACCCTTGTTATACTTGATGTTCAAATGAAACTGTTGCAGATATGTAGACCACTTCTGATGGCGATCATTCTACAACTTCCCTTGTGTCTGTATGAACTGCAGGGGCCTGTGGTCTGTGTGGATGATTGTTTCTTTCCCCAAAATGTAATGCTTCCATTGTCGACAAGCTTGCACAATGGAGTACATTTCTTTGTCATATGTGGGGTACTTGCGAACTGTGTCAGACAATGTCTCACTGTGAAAGGCCACTGGATGTCCCTGTTGAGTAAGAACTGCCCCAATAGCATAGTCAGAGGCATCTGTCTCGATCTCAAATGGTTGTTGCAAGTCTGGTAAAGTGAGCACTGGGGCAGAACAGAGGCGATTTTTCAATTCTGTGAACGCCTTCTGTTGAGGTTCCGACCAAATTTTTTTTTCTCTCGCTCCTCCCTTGGTGACTTGACTCAAGGGCCAAGTGATATGAGAGAATCCCAACACGAACCTCCGGTAGAAATTAGCAAGACCCAGAAAGCTGCGAAGCTCTGTTATAGTGGTTGGGCTGGCCAATCCCGAATGACTTGGATCTTGGCTGGATCCACATGCACCCCCCTTTCATCAATAATGTATCCCAGATATTGAACCTGGGTCATGCCAAAAGTGCACTTCTCCAAACTGGCACACAACTTGTGTTGCCGCAGTGTTTGGAGGACTTGTCGGATGTGGTGAAGGTGCTCTTCCCAAGTCTGGCTGAAGATCAGAATATCATCCAAGTACACCACTACAAATGAGTTGGTGAATGGCCGCAAGATGTCATCCATCATCCTCATGAAGGTGGCTGGAGCATTCGTCAACCCGAAAGGCATGACCAGCCATTCGAAAAGGCCTTCCTTGGCTTTGAAGGCAGTCTTCCACACATCGGAGGGTTCAATTGGTACCTGGTGATACCCAGACTTCATGTCGATCTTGCTGAAATATTTTGCACCTTTGAGTTGGTCCAGAAGGTCATCAATCCGTGGGATTGGGTACCTATTCCGGACAGTGATCTTGTTCAGCGCCCGATAGTCAATACAAAGTCTCCACGTCCCATCCTTCTTCTGTACCAACACGATCGGGCTCCCACAGGGCGATGAACTTGGTCTGATGTGACCTTTCTGCAACAGCTCTTGAATCTGCCTCTTGATTTCATCATTCTCGAGAATAGAGCACCGATAGATCAGTCCATTAGGTAGCGGCGCACCTGGGGTCAGATCAATCAGGTGCTTGACCTGACAGTGCAGAGGAACCCCTGTGGGTGAGGTGAATATGTCTGCGTACTCCTCCACAACCTTATCCATCTGTTGTTTTTTTGTAGAGGAGCCTTGTCTGGAGGTCGTGGCCACAGTCTTCTTCTTGCCATGGGGGCGGATCATCAGGAAAACGAATTTTCTGGTTTGGGAAATGAGCTTACTGCATTTTTTTGCAATAACCAAAGAGATAGCGGCAGGAGGTGGTACCTCTGGTATCCTGTACAAATTATTTCCCAAAGTAATAATAACAGCACGAGGTCGAGACTCATACACATCATGACGCTTCCACAAGTATGGTTGTCCTAATAATACATCAGAAACATCAATAGGAGCAACATCACATAATACCTCATCCGTGAAGGGCTTGATGCTATAGGGAAGGCGACACTGCTGGCTGACGCGGAGATCTCGTCCTTGGTGAAGCCATCCGATGGTGTATGGATGTGGGTGAGCTGTGGTCGGCAAGCCCAACCGCTTCACGGTGTCCGCTGAAATGAGGTTCTTTTGGCTCCCATTGTCGACAATGAACTGTACAGGGGAGCCCTTTACCCACATCTGGGAGTGGAAGAGACGTTCCTCCTCCTCTGGATCTTCCGGTTCCTCCTTCTGGACCTTTGTAGTGGCAACAGTGGCTTTGGGCTCCGCATCAATAATCTGTTTCCCTTTTTCATTCCCCTTTTCAGGTTCTGATTCGGAGTCGGAGCATGCATCTGACTCAGAAGCCCTCATCTCGGCCACTAGCGACTGCCTGGCCCGACACTCACTTGTGTTGTGAGTGGAGCTCTTATGGAACTCACACCACTTTCCCGTGTCCTTCTTTGGCTTTGCGGTGCTGTTCTTTTCTTGTGGCTTCGATGAGTTGTCTTTAACCGCCATTCCTTGGCTCGGTCCTTTGTTCTGCGGTTTGGAAGCACCTTTCCCTTGCTTTTGATTCGCAGATCCAAAGTCTCGCTTCTTCTGCTTGAATTTCTGCTCAATCTTGGCAGCATACCGGTATGCCGTACCAAGCGAGGAGATGTCAAGGAACTCCATTTCCTCCTGAATGTATTTGTGCAGACAGCTGCGATACTTTAGCACGAGATGTTTCTCTGAATCTTTGATACCCAACTTTGTGCGCAGGGTATGGAACAGATTCGTCAGCTCATGCACATCTTGATCCCTTTGTTGTCGCAGCGTGGTCCATTTTATGTACTTGTCCTCATAGCTCCCCATGGGATAGTACTGTTCCTTGATGGCGTCTCGGAAAGAATTCCAAGTTGGTACGACCGAGAACAGAGAGGGTTCTGTCTAGTCCTTGTTCTCACAGTAGGTTTCCCACCAGTCCTTAACATGGGGGGTAGCTTTGAGGAGTGCAAAAATAATCTTCTCCCGGTCTGAAAAGTCATGAACCGAGAAATATCCTTCTAACAGATTCAACCATCTATCTACGACATCTGCGTCTATTTTACCCTCAAATATGGGAATGTCAAAATTTACTTGTACCTTAAAAGGAGTCGCGCCTCCAGAGTGGCTGCTGGATGCAGATGCGCCGCCAGTGGGTAGCCGTTGAAGGATCGGAGCAAAGTTATCCATCATCGCGTTCCTTTGTTTCTCGAGGGCCTTCTCGAGAAATATTTTGATAGGATATCCTGCTCCCTCATCTTTCTTTTCGTCCCCCATGGGCATCCGGCGAGGTTTGCGATGCTGATCTTGCAAAGGTTCCACCAGATCGAGCCCTAGCTCCTTATACCCCGACCTCGTTGGGGACATGCAAAGAAGGATCGAGAAAAATCAGACCGCTCTAATACCACTGATCCAGATTTATGCAGGAACGCAACAGAATAAACATATAAATAGAAATACATCTATGCAGCGGAAATAATACTTCATTTCATTAATATCAAAGAACTGAAATTTGCTTACATAAAGAATGGAAATAAAACTAGCTAGGGCGCTGGTAGCTATCTCTGAGAAGAGATGTGGCAGCTACAGGCCTATGAACTGAGTTACAATGAGGCTCGAGGGCCTATTTATTATTTAGAAACAATGGGAAATCCTAAACAGCCAAAACCCTAACCCTAGGAGATGAAGCGCCAAAACTATGGGCCCCGTTTGGGTAAATTGGTGTTTCAACTTCCCAAGGGCATAACTTTGGCATATGATCTCCGTTTGACGTGTACCATACCTCGTTAGAAACATCTATCTGAGGAATAAAAATTTGGAATGAGCAACTTCAGGCCATGGACCCATGTTGCTCTCCGTTTTCCCAAAAAACGTCGTTTAGGGCCTCAAAACGGCTCCGAAAGTTTAGGACCCGAAAAACTGCTAAAAATAGTAAACTGTGCCGAAACTGAAAAACTGAAAGAGACAATGGTGGAGCCCCAAGTGGAATAGGCGGGTGACCACCAATATCCACCTGGATCACAATATGTCTTCAGAATAAGGATAGCCTCTCATTGACAGAGAGCAGAGGCATCGTAGAAGGATACAAAAAAAAAATGATTACACCAAAGACAAAACAAGCAAGTTTGAAACCCATTTTTATGGAAGAATAAGAGGAGTAGAGTTCTCTAACATTATTTCTCATGATTTGCATGAGCTGAAGGAAGAAATCAGGGAAGTGAGAAATGAAATACCAAAATATCTCTTGAGGTTTGCACAAGAAGGAAACCCCACTACTTCATTTGATGTGTGTGAGCATTCAGCCACACAATCTAATCTACAACGTTGTAGCATGCATGCATTCCTTGCAAGAGGCGAAGAATATGGAAAGACACCAAAGGAGGAGACCCTTGGTGACTACCTCCGAGAATATGAATCTTAGTCCAAGAGATTCAAATATCATCTAGGCTTCCCAGAGTTTTGTCAACTCAAAGAAGAAAGAAGATCCATGAAGATAACTCCATTTCAGAACATTGTTGGAAGGGTTAAAGATCTGCTACATGGTTTTCCAAGGGAAAAGGCCTTACTTCAGCAAGATCATTATTCTCAAAAAGAAGACATGAGTGTCCTTTCCTCAAGGAAAGATCAAGAAAAAAGATCTCTTATTGATGGGGCATACTCCATTGATGAGGAGAAGAAAGAAGTAGAACTGAGAGGTTCCTCTAGCACTGTAACATCAAGAGGAAATCTAATTTTATTGAGAGTTGGAGTTGAAGCTATTTCTTCCACTAAGAGGGCCCTTGTACCTCTGCAAGGAGGCCCCAAGTATCCTATACATGGAGAGGATGAGCAGCATGTGTCTATGATGATAGATAAAGAGACAAAATAGTGGAGGAAATGTGTTCCAACATAGCATCCAAATTTTGAAACACATACTATGATGGATCGGTCCTTTATGATCAAGAGTCTTAACACCAAGGAGATGATGGGTGTTCATGAGTTAACTGCTTCTAGAGGGGGCACCTTAGATTGTGAGATATTGTAGAATGTGGGTGATGAAGAAGAAGATGGGGGAGTTGCTCCAACTTCTCCCTACCATGATACTTCCACACATCAATTAGAGATGGATTTGCATAGTGGAAGTAGTCATATTATGTTCCCATCTGTCGTTCACATGGAAACGAGCCATGAGACATCTTTATCTTGTGGTATACCCCCTAGGAGACCACCTGATTCGGATTTGATGGAAGGTGTTTCATGCATTGATTCTCCTTCCATATATCCAGGAAGGAAGGGAGCATTAGGATACCATGCTTCAACGCTCAGAGTATGGGAAAGGTACAAAGAGAGGGAAATAATTTTCCCCTTGAAATTACTATCCATTCTCTCATCTCATACTGCGCTAAGGAAAGATGCTGCAAGAATGAATGTTGACACTACAGAGAAGCATGAGAGGAATAGCAGCCTTCCATCTCATACCTTTGGCATGGAAGATGTCAAAGAGGAGAAAATTGGGAGGCATGGCCTTCCAACATACACCTTGGAGATGGAGGATGTCAAGGATAAGAGAAAAAACATGGAATCCACTTCAATTGACACATTATCAACGCTATTATTTTTGGGAAAACTAGATCCATATTGGAAGTCCCAATTGTTGGTGGAATATTCCAAGGATCTTCATACATGCATGATTCTTGATGAATTACTACATGAGGAGGATTATTCAATCCAATATTGGGTCATCTATGATCATGGTAGGATTTTCTTATCTAAATCCTCTAAGCTCAAGGAGAATTTACTACAATGGGCCTATGAGGAGTTATGTTTCAGCCATGAATATTCTATGAAGCTCAACAACATCATCTTGAGGAGCTACTATTGGGAGGGCTTTAAAGGAGAACTATATCAGCATTTTCAAAGATGCATGTACCTTGTGGAGATGGGGAAGCAACATAACTTTGTTGGAGAGTTAATTAAGCCTTCTCTTTCCCCTCTTGAGGGAGAAGATAGATCTATGCACCACTCCAATTTTATGAGGAGGACTATTGGTGAAGAATATGCTCATGTAAAACTAGTCTATTTTAAGTATGAGGGGTTTCTGCAGTGCATTATATTAGATATCATTTTTGGGATTCAACTGTGTTAAGTAAGTCATTCATGTATGACCATTTCCATGAGAGGTAGTCGCAACTGACTAATTTCTCATGATTTTTGAATAGTCCACTTAGCACTCATTGCATCAGGTGATGCTCACAGGGGTGAAGAAGTGGGATTGAAACTAGTGAATAGAATCACATAGCGTCAATCATCACTTCCGGGGCTTGCACCCGGTAACCAGGACTTCCCGGGAGGTCACCCATCCTAGAACTCCTCTGGCTGAAGTGCGCTTAACTGTGGAGTTTTCCCCACAATCAAGCCCACTTAGCTTGCTACCCCATTTGCAAAACCTTAGCAAGTATTGTGCCTCATGAACCATTCAAGTAGAGATTCCTTTACTCTTTGTATTTTAAGTATGAGGGGTTTCCGCAGTGCATTATATTAGATATCATTTTTGGGATTCAACTGCGTTAAGTAAGTCATTCATGTATGACCATTTCCATGAGAGGTAGTCGCAACTGATTAATTTCTCATGATTTTTGAATAGTCCACTTAGCACTCATTGCATCGGGTGATGCTCACAGGGGTGAAGAAGTGGGATTGAAACTAGTGAAATGAATCACATAGCGTCAATCATCACTTCCGGGGCTTGCACCCGGTAACCAGGACTTCCTGGGAGGTCACCCATCCCAGAACTCCTCTGGCTCAAGTGCGCTTAACTGTGGATTTTTCCCCACAATCAAGCCCACTTAGCTTGCTACCCCATTTGCAAAACCTTAGCAAGTATTGTGCCTCATGAACCATTCAAGTAGAGATCCCTTTACTCTTTATATTTTAAGTATGAGGGGTTTTCGCAGTGCATTATATTAGATATCATTTTTGGGATTCAACTGCGTTAAGTAAGTCATTCATGTATGACCATTTCCATGAGAGGTAGTCGCAACTGACTATTTTCTCATGATTTTTGAATAGTCCACTTAGCACTCATTGCATCGGGTGATGCTCACCCGATGCAATGAGTGCTAAGTGGACTATTCAAAAATCATGAGAAATTAGTCAGTTGCGACTACCTCTCATGGAAATGGTCATACATGAATGACTTACTTAACGCAGTTGAATCCCAAAAATGATATCTAGTCTATTTTTCTGATTGTATGCATTCTTTCACCATGTTTATGCAGGCCATGAATCCAAGGAGGAGAGTTATATCTTTTCAATCTCATGGAAAATATGGGGCCACAACAATTGCTGCACTTGGCCACTCCCTTGGTGGACAAAGGGAGATCTTGTTTCATGATGGGCGCTTTCCTAAGGTACCAAACATATCTCACACATTAAGCTATAGTGAGATGGCATGGCCTGCAAGTAAGTGGTGGGAAAACCACTTACCACATCTTGGGATGATGCAGGCAAGAGATGCATTAAGCTGGTTCCACATGTGGACTATGACCCATCCCCATATGTTCACCTTTCTGTTTGTTTATACATTATTTTGCTCCCATACATTGATGACATGCTTGTACTTTTTATGGGAATCTATGGAGGGAGGATGGGAGGTATGCATGTGCCTAATGGGATGGAAATTCTCCATGTGTATTATGTTATATATTTCAGAGGGAACATTAGGAAAACCATGAGTGTTTCACATGAGATCTTTTTTCCTTGTGGGATGGATTTTGCACATCTCATATTGAATTTGGAGAAACAATTCATGGAGGTTTGGATTGGTGAGCATATAGCTTATGATGGGAGCTTGATCTTTGATGATATCACCAATGGAGGAGAAGTTTTACAGCACTCACCTTATTAGTTTCTTGAGGAAAAGCAACATCTTGGAGGGGAGGACTGTAATATTCCCACTTAGCCCAAGCTAATGGGAATATTCTGTTTTTCCTTGTTTTATTTTGCATTTCATATTGATGAATAAAATTTAAAGGAGGACATGTAAAACTCCTGAAAACAATGAATAAATCAATGCCCATGTAGACAAAGACATATCTGGGCTATGTAAATAAAATCTTGTAGGTGTGAATGGGTTTGAATCATGATATTGGGTCAACCTTGACAAAATCAATAGCGCAGTCTAGGTGAAATGAACCTCATGGATACACAATGCAGTTTTAGATGGATGCTCCACATGTGAAAGGAGATAACTCATTGAGGTGGTTTAGGGTTTAAAAAGGCTTTAATGTTATAAAATAAGGAGAAGGATAGTAGGAAAAGGTTGTTCAGGATATTATTTTCTGAAGGTATTGTCTGTTTAGACACTCCTCTTTGGGTTTTCCTATTTAGGATTCCCACCTCCTTCCTTGAGCAGCTCTTGGAGGACCTTCGTTTGCCTAGTCCACTATCTGTCATTTGGCCAAGCCACATCTTGCATCTATAGAATAGTCATGTAAGATTGGGTTGTCCATGTGAGCTGCAACAAGTGGAGAATAGATCTTTTCAGATCTATGCAGTTCTAGCACTCCTTCTCACTGGGAAAGTCATCTATCCTTTTGATTAGTCAGTTCTATACCCTTTGCGCTTCAGATCCAAATATTTGAATTAGGCCAAAGTATTATTAGAGCCTACAATGTATTCCCTCTTCCATGACTGCATTATTTTCAAGAGCAGAGTTGTAGGGAGACTTGGCATCATTTTAGAGGAGAGATCTCTAGTGATTGGATCCTTCCTTTCACTGTGGTGATCGGTGGATTGGCCAACCAATCCATGTTAGTTAAGATATGATCTGCTACATATTTTCTGATTCAGAATTTTCTGAATACTTCTGCAGATCTGTGACTTAGATCTCAAATCTACTCACTGTCGTTCATGTTTTGCTGAGATCCCCAATGGGAGTGTATAAAGGAGCCTATCTTGTACACAGATCTGAAATAGATATATAGTTTTATGTATAGATCTACTCTAGATATGAGTTGTGATATATTGCATGCTTCAGCAATTAAAATAATGCTGTCAAGCTTATTCTGCCATTTCATGTTGTTGTAGGAGCTCATTTTGAGGCTTTTGTCTTGTACATTCCTTCTATTTCTGTTATACACTGTATAAGATACATTGTAGATATAATTTGCTGATGTATAGCTGAAATATGAACCTCCATGTTGGTATCATACATGTAAATTCATAAACTGAGTTATTCTTGAAGCATTCGTTGCATATAGCTGCAACCCCTCTCTTTGGGTGTTTTTCAGCTAGACTAGGTTGTGGGAAATCTGTTTAACCCACCTAGTTTGATTTTTTTTTCTCTCCTTATGGATTTAGATATTATATGAGCTGATATAAGGGATCCGGGAGTTTCAAACTCATTTCAATGCACTAAATTCTCAAGAGTGCGTTATTTCAGCAGGCTTGCTGTGCAATCCCTATTTTGGGATATTACAATGATTGATGTTAATATTGAGACAATATTTGTCACAATACAATGTTGGAAAATGGTTGAACATGGTTTATTTTTATATTGAGATAATATTTTTCACAATTCCAACCCAAGGGATTAATATTAAAAACCCAAGGGAATATACATTTACTTTTATTTGTTGAAACCACCATTTAATTGTATTTAGTTAAATTATTATTCTCTCCATTTACTTTTCTATTGTATTTGTTGTATATGTAATATGTAATAAGGACTATATTTAAATTTTTTTGACAAACTTACATTATATCTAACATCCAACACATACACATCACTCCTACATTGGGTTGTAGAGTGGCTGGTACAATAACCGATCAACCATAGTGAGATAATTAAAAATAACCAAACATATATAATCATTATTATATTTTATTATAGCCAACTTCATATTTCTATTTAAAAAATATTTTACTTTTATTTTGAAATAAACAATGGTCAACTCTAACTTAATATTGCATACAAATCATATATCATTCTCACACTAATCTAAATAATGTAGGAGCCTCTTGACACCATGAAATTTCTCTTATAGAGTGGTTGATCCTCATAAATTTAAACAATGGATTATTAAGGAACCTACATTTATATTATTAGGAACTTGCATGAATAAAGTACCTTTTTTCTATGTAGTGATTGATCTTTATAAGAATATTCACTCAATATTTGTGCATCATAAAGTAAGTTATTCCACACTCAAATTCACAGGGTGAAGTTTGGATGGCTGGATATCACAAAAAATATACTAACTAATTACTTGATA
Organism: Pinus albicaulis; assembly: GCA_034641835.2. Taxonomy (NCBI): domain Eukaryota; kingdom Viridiplantae; phylum Streptophyta; class Pinopsida; order Pinales; family Pinaceae; genus Pinus; species Pinus albicaulis. The sequence goes on along the minus strand of CM076571.1, from coordinate 961,860,688 downwards.
TCCATTATTCATTAAGGAACCACATGCTTATTCATGAGTAATAATACAAAGAACGAATGGTCACTTAGAAAAGAATGGAGAAATGATAATAGTTATGACTTTTTTTGTGATTAGGAATTAGTTCTTGTTTCCTAGCAGGTTGTTTCACCTCCCTAAATAAACACAATTTTATAACACTTGTATTGATTACTTATTTTATTCAATGAATGAGACTAGTGCTATGGGCAGCCTCAGGGTCTTCTCACCTGAGGACTACTAGTTTCACTTGTTTGTGCTATATTTCTATATTTTCTAGTTGGTATCAGAGCGCAGGAGTGGAGAGTGGCTTTTGGTCTAATCTATTGAGTGTTTAAGTTTTGTTGGGAGTGTTGCATATGCTTGGTTTATTATTTCCATGGACTGTGTGAAGAGATGATATTCCAAGAGAGTCAGTCTATCAACTAGAATGTCGATTTGTGTGAATATCATGGTTTTCTTAGTGTCCAATGAAGTCAAGATCAAGTGGAATTCTACCGAGCACATGGGACTGCCATCCTTCTTTGTGTCGATTTTTCCTGCTTAGTGGAACCATGTGCGCTGCCAAGGGCCATTCGATAAGGGAGGGTACGCCTTCATTTCAGGAAACAATGAAGCTTGTTGGTGCGACATACCTCTAAGCAACAGATAAGTTACCAAAAGAGTGATTATTTATAAATAACTACAAGCGACAGAGAAGTTAGCAATGAAGCGATTATTTGTAACTAACTACAAGAGACAGAGATGTTACCAACATACGTAATGTGAAATGGAATACTTCTAGTTCAACTCTGGTATCTAGTGGCTCTGTTGGTAGATTGGATCATTGCGGAGCTAACACAAATTGGCGGAGGTAGATCATATCAGATCTCTGTCGAGGTTTTATTTGGTGGCATCACACAATCCGAGAATAATTCCACTACGCCATATAGGAATAAGTTCAATGTGTCATCCTTGACGCACTTTTGCAATCTATGTTGGATTGGAGCTCTCAAGCTTGGTGAGCTTTAAAAAAATGATTGTTTAGATCACCACATTCTCCTTCTGTGTGAAAGGTTTGCTGATGAAGGAAAACGTATGAAATTCCAAAATTTTGAATTGCACTACTTCCCTTTTATGTCGATATTTTCCTTTCCCTCATATGTCAAAATCGCCCTAGAATTTACTTTTATGTAGCCAAAAGGTATTTTTGGAACTGTAATTCTTTGAAAAATTCTTTTGTTTAGTCAATTTAATGTCTTAAATTTCTTGCATAAATTATCAATTGAGGTTTGTAAACTGATGAAGTGTGGTGCACTATATGTGCTTATTTAACCTTCTTCTTACTTCGTTTTTATGTATTTTCATGTTGTTTTGGGGATTTTTTTCTTTATATATAAGAGTGTTAATATAAAAATATGAGAGAAATAAAATGAATCTTTATGATTTTTTAAGAAGGAATAAAAGGAAGTGTTCCTAAGTTAAACTACTTTACATAAAAATCAATCAAAGGCTATTGGCTGGTTAAGATCTGATCTGAAAAACAGAGTATCTATTCTAGTGATTTCTAATCTAACATTAGTTCTATTCCATGGATGAAAATATTATAACTAAAATTGAAATTACAATTCCATTCTAAGTGAAAGCAGAAAAAGAAAAAAACCAATGCATGTTTAGTTACTCCAACATTCAATATGAAGTATCACCTTCTTGAGATGATGTTAAGTAACTAACTATATCTTACTTTCTAATGATCTAGAAAATCAAGTAAAGTGTGCAGAGGAAAACTTAGTAATTGCATGAATTAAATATTCAATCATTCAGTCTAGAAATATGATCAAATCAACTTGTTGGAATGAATTTTAAGAACATCAGGTGATGCAATTAAATGAGGATCGAAAAGTAAATATAAAAACATGTGAAGTTAAATCTCAAATGATTGTAAACAATTAATGCATGTTTGACTACTCTAGTATTCATTTTGAATTATTATCCTCTTGAGATGCCGTGTAAGAAATCAACTATACCTTAGCTTCTAATGTCCTAGAAAGTAAGTAAAGTATGCAGAGGAAAGCTCAATAACGGTATGATTTAGATATTCAATCATTTAGTTTAGAATCATCTTCTTGTAATGACCTTTGAGAACATCCACTAATACAATTAATTGATAGTTGTAATTTAAGAAAGTAAAAAAAGAAATAGTAAAGGAGACTAGATAACTGTGAGTTCTTATTGCTTCAGACTTATTCCAATTTGAAAACAGATAAATCTATTCTCACAAAATGTTTTTAGAAGATAAATGATTACATAATTATTCTATTGATGCTAGAAAGAAATTCATGATCTAATTTTATGCTACTTCTCAAAACTTAAATGTAACATTAATCTATTCAGAATTTTTTTTTGACAAAAATAGAGTAAGGGAATTAAAATAAAAGCAACGAACGAAAAAACTCCTCCAGTGGAGGGGCCCTCTGCAACAGATTCGGTTGAGATCCTAGCTATTAAATATGTGCTTAATAAATCATTTAAATGAACGCGATCCTTGTATTATCATAGAACACAGTCTTAAGAAAATACACAATGTTTCAACAAAAAATTAACTTAAAACTTTCTTAATCTCAGTTCTGTACAACAGGTATTTAAATAAAACAAACATAATTGTTTATGAGCTAATTCTGCCTACAGGTGGCTAATATTAAACAAATTATAGAAATGCAATTTGATTGTTTAACTCTTGATTTGCTATGATAGATAAAATCTAGAGTCCTTATGTTCTTAGCTAACGTCCTTGTACCGGACTTTGACCACGATCTTAGGAATATTTTTTTATCAATTTTGATCAAGTAGATAGGATGAAATCCATGTGGAGATGATTATGGAAATTCCCATGTGGCTCGTTTCTCCATTTGAACCTTGAAACTTGTCAGGCCATGAGAGTAGCTACGGAATCCATGATTAGCTGTAGAATAGGCTGCATTCTGTAGCCAAACTACAAAAATCCATTCTAATAGAAAGAACATCGAAATATAACATGGAAATCATTTAGATGCATTCCTTGAGACAAAACATGAAATTTATCATTAATTGGAGTATGTGAACTTATGAGAAAGTAAGGGAAGAAGGCTAGAAAGGATGTCAAAGAGAGGATAGTTCTGAGGTTCAACATACCCTCACTGAGAAGTCATTGCATGTCCTCATGCAATTTACGAAAAATGTGAATTCTCTTCTCCTCATGTATTTGTTCAAACACTTCTTCTAACACATTTGATTTCCTTCTTTTTCTTTTCTTTTAAGTGATTTCCATCCTAGGCATTCTCATAATAAGCTTGTATTTGAGATTAATGACTACCTTGTTTGGTGACATTTTCTTTATTTTCAACTTCTTGTTATTTTTGTTCCATAGTCCTAAATGTAGAATGGTATTGTCATTAATTACCTTTTCCAACTTGTTTTGGTTCTTTAAAGCTTCATTCTCCTGTTTAATATGCATATTTAATATCTCTAGGTCACGCATTTCCTGTTTGAGAGTATCAACTAGAGGTTCTTGTGGATTGATAGGATGTTCTGGATTCACTGTTGCATTTATCTTCTCCAGTGACTCAATGTAATCATATATTTTTTGTTGTGATGGGTCTATGCCTATATATTTTCTAATGGGACTACCTTAAAAATTATGAATAGGAGAATTTTGAGGACTATGTGGAGGAGAAATATTGACAAGAGATGGTATTGGAGTTTCTTCATCTAAACTTACAAACTCTGTCTCTTTTAGTAGTGTTTTCTTCATCAAACATCTGATTTTGGAGCTCCTTCTTAGCTGTAGAGGATTTACATTTTCCTCACTTGTAACCTTGCTCTTCTTTCCTATCTTACCTCCTGTCTTGAATTTATTTTTCTTTTTGTTCTTTGTTAGCTTTACAGGGATGAGTTTTGCATCATTTTTCTGAAATGAAGATATAGGTTTGTCTTCAATGTTTGTATTGTTATTCTTCCTTCTGCTCTTTCTAACATTGTCTTCTTTAGGTTGTTCTGGTACTTCTTGAAAATGGTTTTTGATGAGAAAATTCTCCCAAGAATCTCTTAAAATTTTTAAATGAAACTAAAAATGTATTTTTATCAATCCATGATGGTGCATAATATTATCTATAAACTGTATTCCCTTATACATGTTTGAAGACATTATTTTTAAATTATTCAGTAGAAATAAGGGAAGATTTATTTCACCATTCTCTAAGAAATTCATCAATAATCGAATATGATATACATACATGCAACCAAACCTTCCTTCACAGGTGATAAATTTATGTTAAACCAAGAGCATGTTCCTTCATTTATTTTTAAGGTCTAAACTAGGGATACCTTTTCTGAAAGCAAAGACATCCATACTTGGGTTTTCGAGGATAAATTTCTATGATTCATTTTGAAATTCCTTGTTTTTGAACCACCTTTCGCCAACCCTTGGAAGTTTTGTGGCTTCAGCTATGAATGTCTCAGTAACCGTGAACTTGATGTCTTCAATATCCACTATTATGCCATCAAAGGACCTAGCAAAATACTTTGTGATCTCCTTGTGAATACCATCAAATTTCTCTATGAATATAAGCCATTTTTCTTTCTGCAACATTTCCTCGACCTGAGGATATCCTTCCATATATTTTTTCCCCATTGGTTCTGATCTAACTATCATTCCCATGCCTTCTATTATGAAGAGTCTAACCCTCAAAATTATCCTTCTCTGTTATGAAATGAATTGGATTACGGATCTGATGAAAGGCATCGAGGGTTTGTAGGAATAAATAAGTGTTATGGATTGGGGTTTTGAAGAAACGTAGACATATATGTCATTTAAACAAGTCATGACTGCTAATCATAAATGGGGGAGTCTATTCTGGACCGTTATGAAACATAATGCGGATGATGTGGCCGATGTATGATATGATGGAAATCACAATCAAATCAAATGATGATCTGTCAAGGGAGCATATCACCATACATATTATACATGTTAATGTTTTGAACTTGCTATTAAAATAAATGTTTACAACTTTACCTTTAGAGCTAACCTTTCCTTGTCATTTCTTTGGTGTCGATTCTTCAGGTACCTTTTAGCATGGTGGTCTTCAAATGTAATCCTTCAGTTTCCTGTATTCATCATTTTTAGTAGGCTATACAAATGTGTCAGAGCTGCTGAATGAAATGCAATGTGGTTGCAGAATGGAATAAACTACAGAATGTTGTCAGCTGTAGAATGTAGTCACATGCAGAATGTAATGTAACTATGAAATGGAATATAACTGTGGAATGGAATGTAGGTGGAATATGATTGTGAAATGGAATGAAAGTGGAATATGACTGTGAAATGGAATGAAACTGCAGATTATGAACAAAAAAAATCGAATATGAATGTAGTTCTGTGTTACTACTTATTTGTAGAAAAAGAAATGGAAAATATAGGATGTCAGAAATCTCTGATTTTCACCTTGTATTTTCTATATAAGGATGCCAATCATTGATTGGTTTTCATAGTTATACACTTTATTTTTATTTTTTATTTATTTATTTATTTATTTTTGTTTATTTTTTATTTGTTTTTTCAATATATATATATATAGGAAAAATAAAAGCTAAGCTAGTGAAGAAGAAGAATTCTTCTTCACTTACTTCATATTAGTATTGTCTTGGAATTTTTTTATAAACTCTTCTCTTGAAATTGGCTTATGATATACTTTCAACCGATGACCATTGACCAGAAGAGGTACCTTTTCTTCATCAATTTTCCTTATCTTGACTGCTCCATTGTCAAATACTTTTTCTATCTCATATAGCCCAAGCCAATGAATCTGAAACTTTCCTTGAAAATATTTGAATTTTGAATCGAACAAAAGTGCCCAATCCCCTACTTGAAAATTCTTCTCCTTGATATATTTATCATGCCATTTAGCCCTTTGATGTTGGACTATACTTTTTCTTTGAACTACATCTTGCCTAATTTAATCAAGCTCATTGAATTGCTCTAATATATGTTTTTGTGCGTCTGATAAATCAAGTCCCAATTGGACTGCCATCTTGAAGGTTGAAATCTAAAACTCTATAGGGAACATGACTTCCTTTCCATAAACAAGTTCATAGGGAGTACATGTACTATTGTATTCCTCCATGTAGTTTTGTAGGTCCATAAGGCTTTAGGAAGCCTTTCTTCGCAATCTCTTCTGTGTAGATGTAGAGTCTTAGTGAGAATTCTTTAAATCACTTTATTGGTAGACTATAATTGACCATTTTCTTATGGATGATAAGGATTAGACTTTCTGTGCTTGATCTTGTAATCTTCCATGAGCCTTTTCACCAACTTGGATGTAAAAGGGGATCCCTGATATGTAACAATCTCTCTTGGAACACTAAAACGAGTGAAGATATCCTCAAAAATAAAATTAAATACAGAACACCCATTAGCCAAAGGTAGTGCTTTAGCCTCTACCCATTTAGTGACATAATTATTACATAGAAAAATATATTTCTTTTGTTTATATGGTGGATTGATTGGTACAAAAAAATCCAAGGCCCATTTTTCAAAATGTTCAATGAGTACCTGAGGTTGTAATGGGATTTCATCTAAAGGAGCAGGTTCCCCTACCCTTTGGCAGTTGTCACACCTTTTGAAATATTCTTTGGTATCTCTAAATATAGATGGCCAATAATATCCCAAATGAAAGATTTTATAGGCTGTCCTCTTGTTAGCAAACTGTCCACCACAAGGATCATCATGACATGCCTTAAGAATTTCAGGAATTTCATCTTCTAATAATGAGATTTGGACCTGTTTTATACAATTCATTAGTAACCCATGAGTATCTTGTGCTTATTTGAATAATTTTTCTTTTCTGCCTAGGAAACGAATGTAAAGGTAATTTTCCTCTGAATAAGTGATTAGCAATATCTGCAAACCAAGGATTTTTAATAGTTATTGAAAAAATATATTCATCAGAAAATGTATCCTCAACTAGAGTGTCAAATTTGATATTCTGAATTCCAGACAAGAGATCAACAACTTTTTTTTCTAGGTCGGTATAGAATGGTGATATTGAATTCTTGCAGGAGTAGTAACCATATTGTAATTCTTCCATTAGTAATAGATTTATTCATTAGGTATCTAATTGCAGAGTGATCTGTATGAACAAAGGTTTCATAGCCTATAATATAATGTCCGAATTTGTTGATAGCATGAACAACAAATAAGAATTCCTTTTCAATTGCAGTGTAATTTAACTCAGAGGGAGTCAAATTCTTTCTTGTGTAATAGATGGCATATGGGATCAAATATTTTTGTTTGAATACAACTCCTAGAGTTGTATCTGAATCATCTGTTGAAATGTGAAAATTTATTTTCCAATTTGGACCTCTTAAGATGGGTGCTTCAAAAAAATTTTCTTTTAAAGTTTCAAATGCCAATTGGCAATTAGGATTCCAATTGAATTCACAATCTTTGGTAAGTAACTTGAAGAGTGGGGATGCTATTTTAGTGAAATTTTCTATAAATTTTCTATAATATCCTTTGAATCCTAGAAAACTTCTAACATCCTTTTGTTAACTTGGAATTGATAGTTTGGAGATGACTTCAACTTTCGATGTATCAACTTTAATTCCATCTGCTAAGATGTGATGTCCTAAAACAATCCCTTATATAAACATCATAAAACATTTTTGATGACATAGGGAAAGGTTTACTTCCTTACATCTTCTAAGAAGCTTTTCCAAAATTTGTAAAGCTTCTTCAAATGAATTCCCATAAACCGTAAATTCATCCATATACACTTCTACACAATCATGTACTAGATCAGAGAAAATTCCTAGTACTACCCTTTGGAATGTTGCAGGTGCATTGCACAATCCAAAAGGAAGTACTCGGTAGGCATAGCTCCCCCATGGACAGGTGAATGTGTTCTTATATTGATCTTTAGGTGCTACCTAAATTTGATTGTAACCACTAAAACCATCCAGGAATGAGAAATACTTCTTACCTGCTAATGTATCCAATCCTTGATCTATAAAGGGTAAAGGAAAATGATCTTTTAGAGTAGCTTTATTCGATTCTCGATAATCAATGCATACCCTCCATTTACCATATTTATTTGGTACAATCACTAAAGGGGTAACCCACTGACTAAGTAAAATTAGGTAAATCAAGTTTACATTCAGCAATTTTTGCAACTCTTCTTTCACAATTTCCCTAAGACTTGGATTCATCCTTCTTTGAGGTTGTCTGATAGGTTTACAATTTTCCTCAATATAGATGTGATGTATACAAGTCTTAGCACTAATTCCTTGCATGTCAGTGTATTCCCATGCATATGCAGAAGAATGTTGTTGTAATGTTTTGATTAACTTTTCCTGTTGTAATCTCTCCACATTTTTGTTTATGTTCAAAGTTTTTCCTAGAAATATTTCAATTATAGAGCTACCAAACTCTTCCATAGAATAAAGATACATCTTCCTATATGAAAAATATTCAATATCGGATTTTTCTTGAAATTGATCATGTTCATATTCTGGGGATGATTCAAAATTTTCCATTGAATTTAAGATTTGACTATCTTCACTAATGGTTGAAATAGTAAAGAGAGGTTGTATATCATTGTCATCATCAATCCATTTTTTTCATCTAACTCTTGGATTTTTTTTGTTGGAGGATATAGAGCGAATTTCTTTGTTGAGTTACCATCAGAGATATACATGTCACCATATCAACAACTAATGGAAGCATCAACTGTAGCCAACCAAGGTCTTCCTAATATAAGTGGGTTTCCTCCTAGATTTTTCTTAGGAGTTAAGATCATAAAATCAATAGGATAATCCCAAGAGTCTAAGGATACTGAAATATCTTATAGCACACCATCTAGCTTGATTGCAGATCTGTCTGCTAATTGCAGTAATATAGGTGTATACAGAAAATTAGGAAGTTTGAGTTGTTCCATGGTTTTTTTTGCTCATGATGTTTATTTATGCTCCTATATCAATCAATGTATTTGGAATTTCAACACCATTTATATGTGTTTTTGTAACTGGAATTCCTGGATCTAAATATTTTTGTATGGAATGTTTTCCCATCATTATGTCTACAATTTTTCCTACTACCTAAATTATTTTTATTTCTTTTGTTTTTCTTCCTCATTTCTTCATACTTAAATATTTTATTGTTTTGGCTACAATTGGAATCTCTTTAATGGCTTGTAGCAAAGGGATTTTGATGTAGACATTTTTCAATTCATCTAGAAAACCATAATTGGGCAACATAATATGCTTTTCTACCCCTTTATCAACTTGTAATATTTCAGGAAAAGGAGGATTAGAAGTAAGTACTGATGGTTTCTCTATGATAGGAGTTGAGTTTACTGGTTATTTTTGTTTTTCATTTTCAGAATTCAAGTTTTGAAGAGACGTTCCTTCCTTAAAACTTTTATTTGGCTGTAGAGAATTTTCCTCAGAATTATCTTGTTCTTGAATAACTACATAATGCTTTTTCTTTTCTAGTATCCTACCATATCTAAGTTGAACATCATTAAGATCTAGAGGAGTAATCATGTAGGTTGGAAATTGTTGTCCTTCTATCATATAAGTATTTTGAGGATTTTTATTATTGGGGTTTGGTAATGGTTGGGCAAGTAGTTGATTTGGTCTATGTGGAAATGGTAATGAAAGTTGTGGATTTTGATTTTGAAGTTGTGGTTGTTCATTTTGTTGAGGAATTTGTTGGGGAAGATAGTTTGGATATGATGGAGGACATTGACAGTATTAAGAAAATATTCCATAGGGATTTTTCATTCCTTATGCCCAAGATTGAGATTGAGATTGAGATTGAGGCCAAGGTTGTTGCCAAGAATTCCAATTATTTGGTGGGGGCTAAGTATACATTTGATTGTTAAAGCCTTGAGTTTGTGACCCCTACCATGGTCTTCTAGAGACAAAGCAAAGAGATTCTGTTGGATTTGAAGTTGTTTATTCTTGAAAAACAACCTTAAGACTCAGAATTGAAAGACAACTCCTAGTTTCATGAATTTTTGAACAAATCATATAGGTCTTTATGAATTTTTAATCAAGAGGGTATTCTCTTAAAGCATGCTTCTTTTTGCATTTAGGATAGAATATAGCTAAAACATCACTCTTGGCTTTCTGCTTGTTTTTTAATTTAAGGGTGTCTATCTGTTCACTAATACTCCCTAAAATATTTGTTTTAAATTCATCAAGCATGTTTCCAATTTCTTCCCTACTTACTGTTCCAGTTGCACATTTATTTACTCTAGCGAGAGAAGGATCTCTTGGAGTTTTCCCAGTTTTTTCTTTTCCCCTTGAGAGATTAATACATAATTCACCAATGTCAGATAATTGAAGTTGAGAGATATCTCCCTTTTCGATCATGTTGAGGACGTCTATCCATTCATCTCTAATGGATTTTAATAAAAGAGCTTTTAAATTATCTTGATCTAAATTTTCCATTTTTCCTCTTTTTTATGTTATAATTGAACCTTCCAATTAAATTTTCCAAATTATCATCCTCTTTTTGCATCATTTTAAATACTTCATCCTTGTGATTGATGGGTATGAAATAATCCTAATACCTTTCTAAAAATTCTTGCTTCATGTCATTCCATGTTCTGATAGACTGAGTGATTAAACCCATAAACCATTTTAAAGCTGCTCCTTTCAATGTTGAAGGAAACAACTTATGTTTTTGAGAGTCTTGTAAATAATCATAATTTCTGCACAAGACTTAAAACTCAAAAAAAAAAGGTTTTAGGATCTTCACTTTTTAATCCATGAAAATTTGGGAGGAAAGAAGGTGAGATATTTTTCATTGTGCCATTTTTCTCTCCATAAACTATAGGAAATACAAAGGAACTATCAATTTCCCTATCTCTTCTGCCTCCTCTTAAATTTCCTCTACCTCTTCCTCAACCTCCTCCAAATATTACATTTTCTCCATTTCGAATTTCTCCTTCTGCTTCTCCTCCTTCTCCTTCTCCTCTTCTTTCCATTATAGATTCTTCAAAGCTAATATAAGATTCAACCTGGAAGGTTAATTTATCTTCCTCTGGTTCTTTTATCAATGGTATGTTGAAGAAAGGTTCTTCCTCTTCCTCTCCACTGGGAATTTCTAACTCTTCAGCTAAAATATGTTCCCCCTGTAGAGGTGACAAAGGCTACTCCTTCTGTTGGAGATCTAGGATCTTCCTCCTCTAAGAATGCCTCAGTGGATGAAGTAGGAGATCCTCCTAATTTGATTTCTGACCTTAGGACTTGAGAAATTCTATGGTTAGTGAAGTATGGAATATTAGTTTGAGATGGAGGTGTACCACTTCGTGGTATTGGTGGAGTGACTGGTGTTATACGAATTAAAATTCCACCTCTAGCTATGAATCTACCCCTAGAGTCTCTTTCTCTACGCATATCATTTTATTTTAGATGTAATAAATAAGGCTATCTAATTACACTTCCCCGGTAACAACACCAAATTTTTTAGTGAATTTAATGTCCTAAATTGCTTGCATAAATTATCAACCGAGGTTTGTAAATTGATGAAGTGTGGTGCACTATATTGGCTTAGTTAACCTTCTTATTACTTCGTTGTTATGTATTTTCATGTTTTTTTGGGGGTTTTATTCTTTATATCTAAGAGTGTTAATCTAAAACTATGAGAGAAATAAAATGAATCTTAATGAATTTTAAGAAGGAAGAAAAGGAAGTGCTCCTAAATTAAACTAATTTACATAAAATGAATCAAAGGATATTGGCTAGTTAAGATATGATATGAAAAACATAGTATCTATTCTTGTGATTTCTAATTTAACATTAGTTCTATTCCATGGATGAAAATATTATAACTAAAATTGAAATTACAATGCTATTCTAGGTGAAAGCATAAAAAGAAAACAATTAATGTATGTTTAGTTACTCCAACATTCAATATGAAGTATCACCTTCTTGAGATGATGTTAAGTAATCAATTATACCTTAGTTTCTAATGATCTAGAAAAGTAGGTAAAGTGTGTAGAGGAAAACTTAGTAATTTCATGAATTAAATATTCAATCATTCATTTTAGAAATATGATCAAATCCACTTCATGGAATGAATTTTAAGAACATCCAGTGATGCAATTAAATGAGGATCTAAAAGTAAATTTAAAAACATTTAAATTTAAAGCTCAATTGATTGTAAACAAATAATTTATGTTTGATTACTCCAGTATTCAATATGAAGTATTATCCTCTTGAGATGTTGTGTAAGAAATCAACTATACCTTAGTTTCTAATGTCCTAGAAAGTAAGTAAAGTATGTAGAGGAAATATCAATAACTATATGAATTAGATATTCAATAATTTAGTTTATAATCATATTCTTGAAATGACCTTTGAGAACATCCATTTATAAAATTAATTGATAGTTCTAATCTAAGAAATTAAACAACAAAAGACTAAAGGAGACTAGATAATTGTGAGTTCTTATTGCTTCAGACTCATTCCAATTTGAAAATAGATAAATATATTTTCACGAATTGTTTTTAGAAGATCAATGATTACACAATTATTCTATTGATTCTCGAAATACATTCATGATCTAATTCTATGTTATTGCTCAAAACTGAAATGTTACATTAATCTATTCAGAAAATAGAATTGACAAAAAGAGAGTAAGGAAATTAAACTAAAAACAACGAACGAAAAACCTCCTCTTCTGTAGGGGCCCTCTGCAACAGATTCAGTTGAGATGCAAGATGGTTAAATACACACTTAAGAAATCATTGTCATGAACACAATCCTTGTATTATCATATAACAGAGTCTTAAAACAATACAGAGCGTTTCAGCAAAAAATTAACTTAAAACTTTCTTAATCTCGGTTCTGTACAACTGGTATTTAAATTAAAAAAACATAACTATTTATGAGCTAACTCTACCTACATGTGGCTAATATTAACCGAATTTTAGAGTTACAATTTGGCTGTTTAAGTCTTGATTTGCTACGATAGAGAAAATCAAGAGTCCTTATGTTCTTGGTTAACGTTCTTTGACCGTACTTTGACCACATTCTTAGGCGTCCTTTTTTATCAATTTAGATCAAGTAGATAGGACGAAATCCATGTGGAGATGATTCTGGAAATGCCCACATGGCTCATTTCTCTATTTGAACCCTGGAACCTATTAGACCATGATAGTAGCTGCGAAACCCATGATTAGCTGCAGAATATGCTGCGTTCTGTAGCTAAATTACAAAAATCCATTCGAATATCAAGAACATCAAAATATAGCATGGAAATCATTTAGATGAATTCCTTGAGACAAAACATGACATTTATCATTGATTGGAGTATGTGAAATTATGAGAAAGTAAGGGAAGAAGGTGAGAAAGGATGTGAGAGAGAGGATAATTCTGAGGTTCAACAACTTTTAATATTTTAAAAGGGAAAAGAGGGTTGTGTTCTTTGAGTTTCCATGTGAAAGTGTTTTTAGTTTTTGAAAGGGTTTTTCCTATTATCGAAGTGCCGACCAGAGTGGAAGCTCCCATTGAAACACGACATCCATTTTTTATCAGGCACCGAAATTTCGTATATTGTTTCCAAGGGGGAGTGGTAATTTGAAGCCATTTTTTAAAAAGGCGTGATATTTTGTGGGGTCTCATATATTATTTTCTTTTAGAAGGGAGGGATTTATTTTCTATTGAGTTAATAATTGGGCCCCAATAAATTTCCTTTTAACCATCTATTAAAATTTCCTTGAAGGAGTTGGAAGTGTTCATGAGAGACATTGAACAATGATGATTCCCCTGATAGAGAAATACCTAAATAAAGCTAATAAACTGGATTGCACAAACTATGTCAACTGAAAATGCAAGTTGCAAAAATTTTGGTACGGTTATGGCACTTGGACTAGCACGAAGGGAGAAGATGAAAAACTTGCCACGGGCTCGAAAACTACATCAATTTAGGACTGGGAGAAGCGGGAGAATAAATCAAAGGTATTATTAAGTATGTTTGTTAAATATAATGTAATCCATATGATTCTTGATTGTTAGACCTATAATCCAACTTGGAATGCATTGAAGTATTTGTATGAAATTAAGAATACAAATTGAGTCTTATTTCTAAAGAGTAAGCTCCTATATATTAAAATGGAAGAGAATGAATATCTCACTGCCTTTATTTCTAGAATTAAATATATGAAATATAAGCTAGGAGATGTAGGATAATCAGTTCCTGCTATTCATATTATGGCAATCAATTTAAATGGCATGTGAGAGGACTATCATATGTTTATTACAGGTCTTTTAGCAAGGGAGAAAGTGCCAACCTTTGAGGAATTAACAGTTATATTGTTGCACAAAGAAGAGAGGTGCAAGAACTTGAAGCCTCTGAGTCTATATTTCACACTTGTGTCTAATAAGAAATTATTCAAAGGGAAATAAGGAGAAGCTAACAAATTTGGAAGCTCATCTAAAAAATTCCATTTCCAAAATCAAATCAAGGTATGTCATATTGAATAAAATAATTTTACTGTGGTAGAATTGTGCATCTTTACAAAGACTATAATAAGAAGAAAAATGTTGAAACTAGGCATAAACCTAGAAGACAGTCAGGACATTTTACAGGAGAAGCCCTCGATTCTGATCTCAAAAATCTCAAGCTATTTTTTTCTAATGTTTCCTTATCTGTTGAAATGGATGATGCTAATACATGATTTGTGGAGTCTAGAGCTTCAATTCATGTGGCATGTAACATGAGTTGGTATGAGAATTTCAAGGAGGTATGTAGTGGTGCTAATATCTATCTTGGAGATGACTGCCCACATCATATTAAGGGATGTGGGTATATTCCTATAATATTTCCAAATGGAAATTTCAGGCACATTTGTAATGTTATGTATGGGTCTGGGATCAAGAAAAAATTGATATATGTGTCTACAATTACAGATAAGAACCTGAAGGTTGAATTTTTCAAAAACACAAATAATAGTGAAATATTTGTTGGATCACTGCAAACCTGTTGCTTCGGGAGTTAGAGTTGGATGCTTGTACAAGCTTGATTTTACCAGCAAAAATTATCAGGCATTGACTTCTACAACTATGTCAACATAAAGTATTTGGCATCATAGATATGTTCAAATCAATTATCATGATTTATTGTTGTTGCATAAAAAAAGTATGGTTGAAGGTGTACCAATGTTAAAGAATGAATATGCTACTTGTGAAGGTTGTGAATTATGAAAAATTCAAAGAGATTAATTCCCCTCTAATTATGAGAGGAGGATAAGAGATGTATGATAAATTGTGCATTCTGATGTTTGTGGACCCGTGTAGAGTAGATCCCTAGGAGGTGACTATTATTTTTTGTTATTTATTGATGATTGCATAAGGTACACTTGAGTGTACTTCCTTAGGAAAAAGAGTGATGTTTTTGAGTATTTCAAAGAATCCAAAAACATGGCAGATAAGCAGACAAAGAGGTTTATAAATATTATTTGTCTAGATAAAGGGGGATAATATAGATTGGGGAACTTCATCAAGTACTACAAGGATCATGGAATAGTGCAGCAATTCACACGACACTACACTCCATAGAAAAACTTTGTTTCAGAAAGGAAACAAAAATACTTTGGTGGAGTATGCAGAGACTATGATCAAAGGTAAGAACCTCTAAAATTCTTTTTGGGAAGAATCCATTAGTACTGTTTCTTATTTAAAGAATATAATTCCAACAAGGTATATTGATTTCAAGACTCCATTCAAATCCTTGTATGGGTTTAAACCGACAGTTCATATTTTGAAGGAGTTTAGGTTCAAGGCCTTTTCACATATTCCAAAGGAGAATAGAAAAAATCTTGACGCTAAAGCCATTAAATTCATTTTTGTAGGATACTATTCAGAATTCAAAGCTTATAAAATATTTGATCCCTTTAATTACAGAGTGTTTGCAAGTAGAGGTGCAATTTTCCATGAGCAGAAAAACGAAGGAAACAAGGATAAAATATATGAAATATGGCACATTTTTCCTGAAGTTGAAGAAAATAAAGTAGAAGAAAAAATAGAAGATAGTGAGCAACAAAAGCTTTGGGAAGAATATAGTGATGTGTACATCACTAGCAGCCATATCCCAATCAAAAGTGGAGAAATAATTTCAGAGAAGAAAGGTCAAAACAATGGAGAGAGAAGGAGATCTACTCAATAGATTTGACTACCTGAAAGGTACAAGGACTATGCTCTCATTAATAGCGTTTTTAATGTAATATAACCCATGATTTTTAATGAATTTAATGAACATTAAGAGTGGAGAAAAGAAATGGAGAAATAATATGAATATATAATTAAAAATAAATCTTGGAAATTGACTTAACTGCCTAAAGGAAAAGATATCATAGTATGTAAATGATTGTACAAACATAAGCTTAAATCAAATGGTAGTATATATAAACATAAAGAAATATTTTTAGCAAAAGGATATTCACAAAAGGAGGGAATTGATTATGCAAAAAAATTTGCACCAATAGCTAAATTGAATATTATTAGATTTTTAATTGCATTAGCTACACAGTACCATTGGAATTTGCACCAATTATATGTAAAATGTGCTTTTCTGAATGGTGATTTAAAGGAGGTGTATTTGAAACAACGTGAAGGGTTTTTGAAAAAAGAGAATAAACATTTAGTTTGCACATTAAAAAAATCTTTTTATGGGCTAAAGCAAGCACCTAGGTCATGGTATGAAAAGATAGATTCATTCTTTCTATAGTATGGTTTTATGAGGATTCAAAGCGATCCAAATTTTTATACCAAGTTTGATGTAAAGGGGCATGTAGTATTGATTTATTTTATGTTGATGACTTAATTATTATAGGAAATCCAATAAACTAATTGATGAAATTAAGGTGCATATGTCACAAGTATTTGAGATGAAAGATATTGGTGAGTTACATTATTGTCTAGGTCTTGAAGTGTGGAGAGATGCATGCCATAGTTTTGTTACTCTGGATAATTATGTCAAAGAAGTAAAAGGTTTAATATCGATCAGTGCAAAGTTGATTTTTTTCCAATGCAATAAAATGTGAACTGAATTTTGATGATGGCTCAAAGGAGGTAGACGGTACATTGTATAAAAAACTAGTAGGAGGATTGACTTATGTTACTAAAACCAGCCCTGATTTAACATACTCTGTTAGTGTGTTAAGTCAATTTATGGCGAGACCACTAGAAATCCATTAAAGAGTAGAAAAAGGAGTGCTCAGGTATCTTAAAGGAACAATTGATTTTGGTCTTAAGTATACTAATTCATTTGATGTTGAGATGACCTGTTACTCATATTTAGATTTGGATTGTAATTCGAATGATATAATATCTACTATAGGTTATGCATTCAGTATTGAATTCGGGATTGTTTCATGGAGCAGCAAGAAGCAACCTATTGTATCATATTTGTCATCTACAAAGGCAGAGCACACAACTTTGTGTGCAACAACTTATGAAGTTTTTTGGTTAAGGAAAGTTCTTCAAGATGTTGGAGAAGAATAAAAGAAGGCTACAGTGATCAAGTATGACAACCATAGCTTAATCAAGTTGGAAAATAATCGAATATTTCATGCAAAGACAAAGCATGTTGATGCCAAGTTTCATTTTAATAGAGATAAGATACAATCTAAGGAATTTTTTATTGAATATTGTAACACTTGTGAAAATGTTGCTAACATTTTCACAAAGCCCCTTGGGAAGGTGGAATTTGAATTTTTTAGCGAGATGCTAGGTTTGGAAATTAATCCTTTCTCGATTAAGGGGGAAACTTTAAAAATATTGGAGAAATCGTAAGAGTTAGGATTTTGTTGGTAATTAGGAATTAGTTCCCATTTTCTAGTAGGTTTTTTCATCTCCCTAACTAAACACAATTGTATAAGGCTTGTATTGATTTATTTGTTTATTCAATGAATGAGACCAGCGTTGTGGGCAGTGTCAGGGTCTCCTCACCTAAGGACTACTAGTTTCACTCATTTGTGTTGTATTTGTATATTTTCTAGTTGGTTCACACGTAATTAGGGCACTAAAACCATCATCCATAACTGGGTATTCCAAATATCCCCCCATTACTTCAATTCATCTAATCTTCGTATCATGGACTGGAACATAATGTCAATACCTAGAGCCTTATCTCATTATAATCTTCTTGGTTGAAACCCTTATTATGCGTGGCGTAGTAGGTATTATGCATTAGGTTGTATGTTGGCCATGTATTATTTTAGTCAAATATATTAAATCATTTTTAATTTTACAATGTTGAACTTTATCAATTATTTTTTTATTTATTCCAAACTTTTTAATTAACATTTATTTGTAATGTTGTGGGGTATGATTTTGAAGTTCTTATTGAACACTGCCACTGCAAAAATATGAAAATTGTAGTTATGATTGTGAGACTGCACCTCTACTACCATGGTACTTGTGCTTGTTAACTACAAACTTCAACATCTTGTTCTATTGTACATTTAAATCACTACACTTGATTTAATTCAATTGGAGACTCTTCGTGCTATGATATTTTCTCCACCAATAAGTAATCGAACACTGTTTATTTCAAATTAAATTATATATGACATCATTTTTATGGTCAATTAGAATTCTTGGTAACAAAGTGAAAAGTTACCTAAGGTTTTTGAATAATTAAGTAAATTTGATAATTATGTTTCACCTTTAATGCAATTTAAGAATAATTATAATAAATTTATTAAAATAATAATTTTAATAATTTTTGTTATAACTAAGTTAACATTACTTATTAGGCCTGCCACTAGCATGGATTATGTATTGGGTTTGATGGCTCACCACCTAATAATTTGGTCAAATTGTTAAATAATTTCTAATTTCACAAAGTCAAACTTTACAAATTAATTTTGTATTTTTTGCAAGTTTCTTATTAGTATCGATCTCTTATACAACTTGAATTTGAACATGTTATTGAGCCATGCCTGGTTACTGGTGGTATGCTTTTTATGATGCAATAAATACATAGCTTTTCAAGTAATCATATATTTTTATGATGCCTCGTAACTTATTTGAATCCTGCTTCTTCGAGACTTAGTGTGAACAATATTCATAGGATTCACATGATTCTCTCTTCATGTTGCACCAACAATGCATTTTATTTAATTTGATCTCATACCTTTTGAGATATGAGTTGGTGTATCCTTTAGCCCATGTAATTCAATGTTATCACATTAATAATTCACACTACCAATGTTATCACATTAATAATTCACACTACCAACCTCCATGACAACTAAGAGACTTAAAAACAATTAATCATACTGAAAAACAATTAATATTTTAATGAGCTAAATTAAATCATTACCATTAACTCTTAATTATTATGAATTAATAAATTATTAATTAATTCAACTAAGCGCAATATCTAGTTAAATATTGTGGTCGGATGGTGTGGAGTGTATGATGTCTCGTCATCTCTTAGCACTTTAATGTGGCATTTACCCAACGAAGTGCAAGTTGGAGATTCAAAATGTGGCACTGCGTGAAGAGCTGACTTCCTCGTGGGATAAGATACTTGCCACAATTGCTTGATGCCTATAAGGTACGATATAGATTGTGCTAAAAGAAAACAAAAATAATTGAAGAAAACAAAAATAATTGAAAGAAACTACGGGTCATATGATATATACAACACTAAAATCAAACAGAAATTATTGGTGAAAACCATGGGTGGGGAAGCCATCGTTTGCAATGGGTGATATTGAAAGGCACCCAGTACTTTTCAAACCCTATTACTAATTTCATAATTTCCATATAAAACACAAATTTATATAAAAAGAAAACACTATATCTTACTTCCAATTACATATCTAGAAATTAAAATGGAATATATCCAAAACCTTGTTCCTAATTACATGCCTTTCGCATCCCTACAAAGTTTTATGGAAAAAATAAAAGCAAAGACAAAGCTCCAAGCCTTCATTGATTGAAAATGATTATAGGTAGTAAGGAATTCCTTTTATTAGAAGAGACGAAGACAAAGACCAAACAAAACTTGTAGGCCAAGTCACGTTTTAGCTTAGACATCCCCTACTTTTTCATGTGGAATAAGATGCTTCTCTACATAACGTGCATGTCCCTCACTTCCCGGCTTTCCATTCTATGATCATTTAAAATGGTTTTTTCAATTACATATATAGATTCAGCAATTCATAACTTAAATTTGTACTCACAGCAAATCTATATCCAATTTTTAATGGATTATATATATATATATAAAAGAAAACCTTCCTAAACCAATAAAAATAAAATTAAGAGATGTGAAAGTTTATTTAATTCAATGTGTTGAAGGTTTGGAATGAATTGTCATGTGGGCAGAAAGGGAGCTTTTATTTTAGAAGTTTTTCCATGGTTAAGATTTTTGAGTAATTAGAATGGAAAACAAAGGAAGAATAAGATTAGAATCAAACCCTAATTTTTATTAGTTTTCTTTTATGTTTTTATATTAAAAACATTTTAAGTTTTTTTCTTATTTCTAAATTAAAAAATATTTATTAAATGTTTAGTTCCTCCTCTATGAATCTTCCTTTACCCACATTTAGATAGGATAATTTTGGTGGGAAAACAATACTACCTTTCCTCTACGTATGCAAAGAGGACTAGACATCCCACTCCCTTGCCTAGTCCTTCCCTTATCTAATTCTTTCACTCTTAAGAAGCTATGTAGGCATATTTGTTACCTTTATAGTTATGCTAGATTGTGATTATGTCGCATTGCATATTGCTCCTACATATCGATCCCATCATATCACTTATGTATGTTGGTCGTTGCACGTTACTTATAAGTTTTGTTGGGATAAATGTATATGGGTTCTACTAGATAGCTCAAAGCCTCCTATCCTTTATATTACTAATGCATGTTGGTTGTTGTATATAGATTCTATGTCGATAACGGTTCTATGGATTGCTAAACATCAATAGCATCTATAACTAAAAAATTGGATTGTTGTGTTTATTGCTTGGAAAAATTTTGACTCCCTAATAACTAGATTTTAAGGATTACAATTGAAAATAATAACTCACAATTGCATTTGGATTTTTATTTATTAAGTTGTTACATACGAAAATATTCATATTGAAACATTATTCAATAAAATATTATGGTTGTTATGTTTCTTATGACTATATATTATGTTAAAAAATATTATTTTCTATAATGAGTGTTTATTTATAAATTAATATAGATTTATTTTAAGAACAAATTTAATATAAATTTAGAGAGATCAAATTTTTTTAGGTTCAAACTTATTTTAGAGTGTACAAAACAATGTGTAATTTTTTAATTGTATTTTTTAATGTTATAGAAATTACATAATATGTGTAATGAGTCATTTTATCATATTAAAGTTCTTTTTTCATTATTAATGTACTTTTAAGTATACATCAATATTGTTTTTTTGTAGCCCACATAACCAACCAAACAACCGAACTGACATGTAACCACTAGTAAACCTCTAGGAGCTAGCTTCCCGTAACCCTGGGTAACCTCGGACTATCTCCTGAGGGATTGGAAAATATTTGAACCCAAGACTTATGATTGGGTGAGACTTCAAGATTTGAACCCAACACTTCCGGTTTGGTGAGACCCACTAGTAAACCTATAGGGGCTAGCTCCCCGTAACCCCGGGTTATCCCCTCGGGGATTGTACAAGATTTGAACCCAAGACTTCGAGTTGGGTGAGACTTTAAGATTTGAACCCAGCACTTCCGGTTCAATGAGACTTCATTTCCATGACTATTATGACCATTGCCAATTGAGCTACCCAACGAACAAGTATACATCAATATTAACTTATAATAAAATATTATATTCATAATTCACATTAGATATTTTATTCTATACAACATTAAATATTTTCTTTTAAATATTTTTTAACTTTTAATTACTTTACATGAAATAATATTAGGTTATACGAACAACTAATTAAATATGCGTAACATGTATTTTTTTTCTTTTTTTATTATATCTTACATTTCTTTTCTATTTAAAAGATATTTTATTTTTATTTTAAGAGTGACAAACATTTTTACATAATACCTTCACACTAGTTTATAGAATAAACCTCTCTACTAAAAAGGAAAATATATACTTATCATCTATGTTTTTTATTTAGAAAATCATCTATCCTTATTAGCATGTCATTTCTCATGTTATTTTGGCACATCCATTAACACGTTAATAATTAATAAATACACGAATTGAATCGTTCATAAAATTTGGAATAAGTAAATCGTATTGATATATTAATATATATCATTTACAAATAATTAATAAATATAATTGATAATTAAAAAAATATTATTTTATTATTATTATTAATATCTAAATTCAATATATAAAAAAACTAATAAAAAAATAAACTAAGAAAATTAACAATAAATTTAAAACACCATCTAACATAAAAGTAATTGACATAGTCAACGATGCAAATATAAATTAATACAGTAATTAATAAAGAGTAATAAAAAATTGAAGAAAATTAATAGAAAAAATGATAGAAAGTATAAAATTTAATAGAAAACTAGTAACCCATATAATAATAAATATTAATAGTTATGTGTAATAAAACACAATAATTACACAAATATGTATATTTTTTTTAGTACTAACTAGGTCTGTAATTCAAGTTATGTAAAATAGGTATGCTTTTTTTTTTACTATTTCTATATATATTTATAAGTACATTTTATATGTGTAAATTTTTTGTTTTTTTTTAATTAACATAAAACCCATTTATGTTTCATATAGATATTGAAAATAGATCTATATTATTTTTATATATTAATAATATTTTACATGGAATTTGTATCATGTTTTTGGCCTTTTATAATACATGAAAACAAAACACATTAATCATCACATAAATTATAAGTTTTCCAAAAATGAAAAAGGACTCATCATATCCAAAAAAATTCACATAAATTATAAATATTCCAAAAATGAAGAATAACTCATCATATCCTAAAACATTCATTCCATGTAACATAAAGTTATGTTAACATTTGATCCATTCATTTGAAGAATCTTTCTTTGCAACAATACCTTATATTTCAAACATAAAATTATGTCATTTTAGAAATATTTGATACCATTATGAAAATATTAAATGATCACCCCATGAGGATTCATTTCCATTTCCTCTTCTCCATAACTTATTTAACTTTATAGATTCTTACTCGTGATGGAAAGAAATATTCCTTTTCTTTTTGCTCATATATTGTTTATCCCACTAGAATACTTATCTTTTAAATATTTGATACTATAACTTGAATAATCTTGCTAATTTCAAATCCATTTATCTTACTTCCAAATTAGTTATATTATCTACCCCAAAGAACTCAAATTAATATCTTTATGTACTTTGAGAATATTTCGTGGATACCATATATTTACACGAAAAATATTCTAATGGAATTTATATATATGGTAAAAGAAAAATCTACATAATTCTTATTTCAGTTTTTAAAACATACGATAAAATTTCCAATACTTAATCAATTATATACAATTTGACTTACTTAATAATAGAATAACGATGTCATTGAATCTCAAGCTTATTAAAATAAATTCAATTTAATACTCGAATAGCATCTCTCTCAATGAAAGATACTAGAGTATGGTGTCTGTAAATGATTGGCCATAATTACTAAAATACTTACTATTTGAACTAAATATTCTTATTGTTACTATTTTATATTGCATGAAACAAAATCAAAGTATATCTTTCCAACCTATAGAAATGCTCAAAGTATTATTTTCAACAATAGTCCAAACAAACAAAACAGAGTGCATGATGCCATTGAATCTAAAGCTTCGTAAAATAAAGTGAATTTAATATTTGAATAACATCCCTGTCAAAAACGTATACCAAAGTATGGTATCTATAAATAATTGACCATAATTACCAAAATTAGTACTATTTGAACTAAATATTCATATTGCATGAAACAAAATCAAATTATATCTTTCCAAGCTACAGAAAGACTCAAAGTAATATTTTCAACAACAATCCAAGTATTCTTTTCAACAATAGTCCAAACAAACAAATATTTGGTGTTATGTAGAGTGAAACATTAAAAAACAATAAATTATTTAGACTCATTTCAAAATCAACTATTGGTAAAATGACCAAAGATCCTAGTCTATAAAACATTTAATAATATATGCTTTTAAAAATTATTCCAGCCTAATATTTTTACAAAATAAAAAACTTAAACTACATAATGCAAATGGATAAATCATAAAATCTAATTTTCCAAGAATTCATATAAATATTACCAAGGTTATAAAATATTACCAACTTTATAAGATATTACCATGGTTAATATCTTCGATACCACTACTTTTTGCATTGCAACAATGAAAAATTCAAGCTACATAGTGCACAGGGAGGAACCATAAACTCATGTTTCCCAAGAATGTATATACATTAAAAGTTACAAAGTATTACCACACTAATTTATCGCTAAGGTTTTATAGTAAAAGGTACAAAATATTACCACACTAATTTATCTCACGCATTAACCAAAGTAAATGTAACACCAATATATGCAGTGGTAATTATGGAACTTTTCATTTAATGATACCACGCTCTAAATTAACAGAATAGTAATTTTTCTTAAACATATGCTTTAATAAACATAAATGTATTATTAGATCTAAGAATTTTGTGATCAATAATGTAGATAAATGTCTTTGGGATTAATCACATCATTAGGATTTACAATTTGGTGGATGTTTCGAACCATCTAATGTGGTTCATCCTTAGGAAAATATGAAGAAGGAAATCAATCTCATTGAATAAATAGTAAGGATGCGTCATTTCCTAGTGATAGCATTTAAAACTACCCATTATTTGACTAGGTTAGTTAATTAGTTAGAATATTAAACGTTTTTAAGAAATATTATTCAAAATGTTTAATGAATAATAGAATAATTTAGTAAAATGATTAAATTATAAAATTAATAAAATAAAGGAGTAGGGGTAAATAATAGTAAAGGGAAAAATCTTAAAATGCTTAAGTTTTTAAGAGATAATAATAAAAAAGGAAAATGAATAATATAGAATAATTTAAAAATGGAAATATTAAAGTTTAATTATTATTATAAGAGGAGGAGGGGATATATATATATATATATATATATATATTGGCTATATAAATATTTTAATAAAAAGTTAAGAATCATTATTATAATATATTTCAAGGGATAATATATCCCATAATGAAATTCAATAAAAACACTAACTAGAGAAAAAGAAAACTAAAGGATAAAAATAAAAGAGGAGAATTAAAATCAAAGAGATGGGAATAAAACCAAAGAGAGGAGAGAGAAATAAAGACAAAGGGATGAGAATTAAACCAAAGATAGGAGAGGGAAATAAAGACAAAAGGAGGAAGGAATTCAACGCATAGGGGTGAAATCACCTGGAGAGGGCCGAAGTCTAGCTCTTACTTAATTTCCACCCATCATATATGTTGATATTCTTAGGATGTCTATCAATTTCAATAGCCCCCCTCAAATTTCTATGATGGAGTTGATACAACTTAGCAATGGCATTGGAGTCTTCAATTCATACATGGTGACACGATTTTTCCAGAATGGTCACCAAGAGAAAAAGTGTGGGATTGACTATGCCTAATGTCTGTAGATGCTCATGAAGTCTCTGTCTAATGGATCGATAAGTTTCACCAATATAGGAAGTTCCACAAGAAGAAGGCACCATATAAACACCTTTCACGTCCTTTGGGTTTATAGGGTCCTTGACAGATCCGAGAGAATTCTTGATAGTACAGAGAGGTTTGAATGAACAGGAGATATTATTTCTCCTGAGGACATGAGAAATTTTGTCTGTAGTACCTTGGATAAATGGAAGATTAAACTTGGAGATAGGATCGATTTGAGTAGACTTATCTCTTAATACTTTAAATTTTTTTTGAAAGGCCTTAAGACCTTGAGATATGTTATACCAGTAAGTCTAAAACACGTCAAAAATATGGGATTTCTCCAATTCGATGTGGTTATCATCAGATATTCTAAGATCACGGATAGCCAGAGTGCAACGAACACCAAATTTTTGTGCAAGAAAATGATGAGAGTCAGCATGAAGATATTGTTCAGTGTGAGTCTTCTTGTGAAAAACCTGTTGAGATATAGACCCATCATTCCTTATAGAGGGAAGAATATTTAATAAGGGAAGGAAATCATCCACCTATACTTCCATTGTGAATTTGATGTAATCTGACTGAGAATTCAGGTGACAAAGAAACAAGTCTAACTTCTCTCGACCATGAGGCCAAATGACACAGGTATCGTCCATGAACCTATTCCACTTCTTTGGGTGTAATTGAACTGAGGCCAAGGCATTCATTTCAAAACGCTCCATAAATAAGTTAGAAACTACAGGGGAAAAATGGAAACCCATAGAAAACCCACCAGTTTTCTCATAGAACTCACCTTGGAAACTGAAAAGTGGAGGTGAGGCATAGGCCAACTAACTTAGAAGTGTCCCGGTACGAGATCCGCTTAATGACATCAATGGATTTAGGGCTGGGGATTTTGGTAAATAAGGAGACAACATTGAAGCTAAATAATAAATCCATAGGATTTATTTAAGCAGGTCCCAGTCCAGGACACTTCTAAGTTGGTTGACTTGTGCCTCACCTCGACTTTTTTCAATTTCCAAGGTGAGTTTTATGAGCAAACTTGCGGGTTTTCCATGGGCTCCCCTTTTTCCCCTATAGTTGTTAACTTATTTATGGAGGATTTTGAAATGAATTCCTTGGCCTCAGCTCAATTTCGCACAAATAAGTGGAATAGGTTCATAGATGATACCGGTGTCATTTGGCCTCGTGGTTGCAAGAAGTTAGATTTGTTTCTTGGTCACCTGAATTACTAGTCAGATTAAATAAAATTTACGATCGAAGTACAGGTGGATGAATACCTTCCTGTATTAGATATTCTTCTCTCTATAAGGGATGATGGTTCTATATCTCACTAGGTTTTTTGTAAGACAACTCACACTAAACAATATCTTCATATTAATTCTCATCATTTTCCTTCTTAAAAATTTGGTGTTCTCCACACTCTGGCTACACGTGCTCTTAGAATATCTGATTATAACCACTTGGAATCAGAGAAACCCCATATTCTTGAAGTGTTTGAGACTAATGGGTATAACAGATATCAAGGTATTAAGGCCTTTCAAAAAGCCTTTAAAGGCTTAAGAGACAAGTCTACTTGGATGGATCCTGTCTCCAAGTTTAATCTTTCATTTATCCAAGGGACCACAAAAAAAATTTCCCATCTCCTTAGGAGAAATAATATCTCCTCTTTATTCAAACCTCTCTGTACTATCAAGAATTCTCTCGGACCTGTCAAGGACCTTATAGACCCAAAGTACATGAAAGGCATTTATATGGTTCCTTGTTCCAGTGGTACTCTGTATATTGGGTAAACTGGTCAATCCATTAGAGAGATAATCCATGAGTATGCTACAGACATTAGGCACAGTCGATCTCACACTTCTACTTTTGCTGAGCATGCTAGAAAATTATGTCACAATGTATGCATTGAAGACTCCACAGTCATTGCAAAGGTGGATCACTTCCGTCATAGAAAGCTGAGGGAGGCTATTTAAATTGAGAGACATCCTAAGGATCTCAATGGAGATGATGGGTGGAAATTAAGTAAGACCTGGACTCCAACCCTCTCTAGGTGATTTCTCCCCCATGCGTTGAATTCATTCTACCTTTTGTATTTATTTCTCTCCCCTCTCTCTGATTTAATTCCCATCCTTTTGTCTTTATTTCTCTCTCCTCTCTTTGGTTTTATTCTTGTCCCTTTGATTTTAATTTTCCTCTTTTATTTCTATCCTTTAGTTTTCTTTTTCTCTGGGTAGCGATTTTATTCAATTTCATTATGGTATATATTATCCCTTGAATTATATTATAATAATGATTCTTAACTTTATATATATAGCACCTCCTCCACTTATTATAATAATTAAAATTTAATCTTTCCATTTTTAAATTAGTCTATATTATTCATTTACCTTTTTATTAATATCCCTTAAAATATTTTATTCATATTATAATTTAATCATTTTACTAAATTATTCCATTATTCATTAACCCTTTTGAATAACATTTCTTAAAATCTTAAAAAAACTTTTAATATTCTAAATAATTAACTAACCTAGTCAAATAACGGCTATTTTTAACAACTATCATCGGGCAATGACGCATCCTTACTATTTATTCAATGAGATCAATTTACTTCTTCACATTTTCCTGATGATGAACCACATTATATGGTTTGAAATGTGGACCAAATCCTAATGATGTGATTAATTCGAAAGACATTTATCTATATAAATGTATTTACAGAATAGTAATTCTTCTTCAACATATTCCTTCATAAACATAAATGTACAATAAAGCAGAGATCCAATAATTGAAAATAAAAAAATTACACTTATAATGAATAGAAGATAAAGAGACTACAATTAACACTATCATGTTGTGAGCTCACAACTGTTTTAAAAGAAGAATTACTAATTGAAGTCGATATTCACCCATCAGTTAAGAAAAAATCGTATTCTTGTTGTTTTGTAATCTCAACATATGTATAACAAAAGAATTAATGGTAAACCATTGGCTATGATCATATATTTTAGAAAAAAATAACTATTTTAAATGTAAAATAGCTACATCTTCATCCAATAAAGGTTAATTAAAACAAAATATAACAAACTAGAAATTTTACTTGATACTTAGTGGTTATACTTTGTTTAGCAACAATGGCCAACTCTAATAGACCAATCGGATTTACCACCCAACCATATCCAAAGGAAACATTTTTCCTTGGAACCCCAAGCTCTCTGAGCTCACGAAGAGTGTTAATTTCAACAATAGTGATAATTTTTTGGCAAAATAAGGAAGATATCCTATCTTCCTCTCACACCACTTAGTCTCAATCAACCAAAATAAATTATTGTGATTTTAAATTAGGAATTGGTAATGATTTTGGTAGAATTTATTTACTCTTTCTGGTCTCCCTCTTATCCAGGTGGATATTGGTGGCCACCCACCTATTCCATTTGGACCCACACCATCAGTTACTTTAGCTTTTCATTTTTAGCACAACTTACTATTTTTAGCAGTTTTTTGGGTCATGTACTTCCGGAGCCGTTTTGTGGCCCTAATGATCTAGGTGGATATTGGTGTCCACCCACCTATTCCATTTTAACCTCCACCATCGGTTCTTTCAATTTTTTCAGTTTCGACACAACTTACTATTTTTAGTAGTTTGTTGGGCTCTGAACTTCCAGAATCATTTTGAGGCCCTAAGCGAAATTTTTGGAAACATTGGGAGAAAAATGGGTCCATAGACTGATGTTTCTCACCTCAAAATTTTTATTCCTGA
Source organism: Pinus albicaulis (assembly GCA_034641835.2). Lineage (NCBI taxonomy): Eukaryota > Viridiplantae > Streptophyta > Pinopsida > Pinales > Pinaceae > Pinus > Pinus albicaulis. Next base: position 961,831,197 of record CM076571.1, on the reverse strand, counting down.
AATATATCTTTCTAATGAGGTATGTTATGCATCAAACATAGATCATATGCCAAAGTTACGTCCCCAGGAAGTTGAAACACCAATTTACCTAAACGAGGCCCATAGTTTTGGTGCTTCATCTCCTAGGGTTAGGTTTCTTGTTGTTTAGGGTTTTACATTGTTTCTCAATAATAAATAGGCCCTCAAGCCTCATTGTAACACATTTCAGAGGCCTATAGATGCCACATCTCTTCTCAGAGATAAGCTAGCTATGCCCTAGCTATTTTATTTCCATTATTTTTGTAAGCGTATTTCTGTTATTTGATATTAATGAAATGAAGTATTATTTTTGCTGCATCTCTTTGTTTATGTCTATTTCTGTATTTTATTGTGTTCCTGCATAAATTCGAATCACCCCTCCATGGGTAAAAATCCTTCCATATCTATAAGCATGGAGTGAAGTGAAATATCACCCCCTTCATGCAAAAAGTAACAAATTTTTTATTTATAAAAAATTGTATTATTCACCATCCCCCCTAAGGTGGCACCTTTCCAAATTTCCGCCTTTACTTTTATATTATTTAGGTATGTAAATTATGTAACATTCACCACCCATGTGTCAACTAAATGATTTTTGTTATTATTTATTTTCCAAAAGCACATAACTAATATTTTGCATTAAAATAAAATTTATTTTTGAATAATCCTCTAAAGTGGGTAAATTGGATTTAATACAACTTAAAGTTTAACTTAGATTAATTCACCTGGTTAATGTAATCCCTTAAGTGGCTTTTTTTTTTCTATCAGAGAATAGAGATTCCACACCCTTATTGTGTGCCTCTCCTAAATTGTTAGGACTTTTCCCCCTTGCCTTGTGCTTAGGACTCCACACCTTGATCTATCCCAAATACCCAAGACTCCACGCCTTGATATTTTTAATGTTAGGACTTTGTGCCCTAATATGTACCATAGATTCTCATATATTATTCTTGAAGCTACATGGTTTTCTTCATGGTACTATTTGTGAGATCATGTGCATACGGTGATCTATTGGCAAGGCCTTTTTTCCTGAGACCTGCACATCCTAACCTTGTAGATTAAAAGAATTAAAAAAATTCATAATGAATTTAATTCAATCACATTTCACCCAAATATATACATGAACTGCATAGTCATCTGAGCATCCTTCAAGGCTGTAACTAAGTTCCCTGCCAAATCCTGCTTAATACAAGGTCAAGCATGTATAATCATATACATCATAAATCATCAGCAATATTTAGTCCGTTAACTACTCCACATATGAGCTTTTATTCTTGTGTCAAAATCATAAACCATCATTATGCCATGCAACAAAGTCAAAATAGGATGCCAAAAGAGAAACATTGTTAATATGCACTTAACCAAAATCATTCTTATACACACAACCATATATATTATCATAAGCATGCAACCACCATGTGACCCAAACAAATTCTATAGTGTACATGCATATACATAAGTATGGCATATATAATATTTATACATTCCATCAAAATCACCCTCTAGGTGTCACCAAAACTAACTAACCAAGAAGGGACACTACATACTCCCCCTCTTGGGATAAACTTGGCACAAATTTTTCCTACAATCATAAGATACTTTGTTCATTTTAATTCTCTTATCATAAATGTGTTAACCTGATGTATAAGTATTTTATATCTTTTTCGTCATGCCAATTCATAGCTCAATTATTTTCTAAAGTGAGAGCATCTCTATGAAAACCAAAACTTACCATTCTTAATCACGTAGGAATTATATACATACTATATTAGATATGTTTCAATATATAAAATTCCAAATATTTCTATATCAAAACGAACCATACAATTTATAATACCACAAAAAGATACAATTTTACGTAATTGATATGACATATGCTGATGTTATCTAGTTATTATTTTATAATATTTCTTAGGAGGCCAATTTTAGACCTCAAAATTTCTTTAATGGCCCAGAACTTCACATAAATTTCTAGAATAAAATATAGCATGATCACAATGCTAATCATTCATAACTTGACCTAACCATGCCTAACCATGACAGTCATTTCATCGAACATATGGTGAACATAGAAGCTACACGTCATTAATGGATATTTGGTCTTATGAGTCTGAAATTCATCTCAGAATCACCAAGAAGGTCTAATACCCTCTCATAATAGCTATAATAATACTTGTTCTCCCATGCATTCATCAACCATTAATTTTCACGCCAAATCATGAACAACAACCAAAACTAGAGCACATCATAGATCAATGTTTGTAACTAGCACAAAAACAAAATAAGGACCATGAAAAATATTCCACATAATAAACATAATAACAAGTAAATGTGATCATTAACTATACTATAAAATAGCTCTTAAATACATATGCAATCTAACCAACTGAGGGACTTCCACGTACCAACCGACCATAGATTGGGATCAAACAAATCTTTCTTTCAGTCAATCACCCTCATGCCATATTCCAAGAATTAATGTCAGATCTCATGGGATAAACCAATGCATAAACAACCAAGGGAATCAAAATGTTAAACCACCTCTACCCTCAAATTACCATGATCTTGTCAAAACCGGTCAAGAGATCACAAAGCCCAAACAAGCTTGGATGCCTCAGAATACCGTCACCATGCCTTGAGTAATTTTCTTGTCTCCACCCACATGTCGAGGGCTTCACAGAGAAAACCATATCCACCCCCAACCCTTGCGACTTTTTTTTATACCACCTCACTTAGTTCCAAAACCTTTCGACAATCCAAAGCTCAACCAAGAAATGAATCCCATCACACCATGGTTATCCACGAAATGGAAAGGCAAGGCTGAAACCACTTTCAAACTAGGAAAAATGCATCCCAATGACAAAAAATGAAACAAATAAACAAATTCATGCACCATACATTCACAACTGACCTAGAAAATCACACACCATCAACCCATTACCTATAAAATCCTCCTGCTGAAGTTACTTGATCCAACCTTCTTTTCTTGTCATTTTCTTGCTTTATTTCTCCTCCGTAATCTCTCTCTCTCTCTTTCTGAAACTAATTCCAAATCCAAAACTGGAAAAAAAATTGTTAACTGATCCTCACAATACTTTTTATCATTAGCACCTTTATTTCCTTAATTTTCCTTCTAATTTTCTCCTCATGAAAATTTGTGTCTCTTCATCTTCCTTTTCTCCTATTTTCCTTTATTTCATAAATAAAATGCAAATTAATGTCTCTTTTCATTTGCTAATTTCCATAGCCATAAATAAACTGAAAGTGATACCCACTATAGTGCTTTTCCCAACATTCAGCTTGGAATGTGTGTCCCATGAACTTGGTCTTATTCTTTTTTCCTTTATTAACCTTTATTAAATGAAATTTTAACCCGAGGCTGTTACAAACCACTTCCCCTTAGGGGAACATCTTCATCGATGTTTTATGACACCTATTACCAGCAAAACCACTTAAAACCAAAACACACTTCCTATGGAGCTTTATAACATAGCTCGAAGTAGTATTTACAATAACACCCTGCTCAAAGAAAAATAAACATATCACTTATTGGATCTTTATAATGCAACTCATTACAGTATTTACAATAACAACCATACATAGATATGTACATATACCAAAAACTCATTTTCTTGAACCAAAAAATAATGAAGGATACATAGCCTGCAATTGATCAACCATCTCCCATGTAAGTTCTTTGGGCCCAAAGTGCTTCCACTACACTTTAACTTTCTCCATTGCTTGGTTTGAGAGCATGATCTATTTTTTCTTCCCAATGCATTGTGGCTCTCTATGGAACTCTCCCTGTGGTTCCACTTGAAATATAAAGCAATCAATCACATGATTGGAATCCTGCATATATCTCTTAAGCAATGAGACATGTAAAACATCATGTACATTCATTTTTGGCGACAATGCAAGTTTGTAGGCCACTGGTCCAATCCTCTCAAGGATCTCAAAAGGCCCATAATACCAAGTTTGAACTTGGCACAAGAGATGATCCTCAAGGAGATCCTCTTGGGCTTGATGTGAAAGTACAATTGCCCCCCTTTCTAAAACTCCTTGAATGCCATGTGTTGATATGCGTAGCTCTTCCACCTATCTTGTGATGCCTTCATATTCCTCTTGATAACCTGCATTTACTATTCCATAATTTTCAACATGTCTAGTCTAATCAGCACCATATTCATTGGATCACTCCAGCTTATGGGAGTGTTACAACTCTTCCCATAGAGAGCCTTAAATGCACTCATTCTTAATGAATCCCGATACAAATTGTTATATGCAAACTCAACCAATGGAATATACTCTTACCACTTCCTCTTTTGATGCATGGCATACATCCTCAAAATTTACTCAAGAATCTTGTTGACCCTCTCTGTCTGCCCATTTGTATGTGTATGATAAGTTGTACTAAATTCCAACTCTACACCAGAACCTAGAAAAAACACCTTCCAAAACTTGGAAGGGAACTTGGTATCTCTATATGATATCACCTTCCTAGGAACATCATGAAATGTCACAATCCCTCTGATCAAGGCCTAAGCTACCTCACAGGATAAATTCGTAGCCTTCACTATAATGAAATTAGATACCTTCTTCAACTATGATGGAATCATGCTTCCTATATGTCCTCGAAAAACTTGTGATAAATTACATGGAAATGACTTACCATTTCCATTGTGGAATCGAAATAGGCTACAATAGAACAATTGAATGTTTACAATTTTCCTTCACCTACTGATAGTCCAAGAATATAACAAAAAACTCTGACACTTCCTTCTTCAAATTTTTCCATTAGTAGATATTTTTCACAATTTTCGATGTCTTCTTATATCCTAGGTGACCTGAATATTTCTTGACTTTAAACTCCATCAAGATAATATTCTTGAGCTCACTATTATCCGACACATAAATCTTGTTCCTGAATCTCACCAAGTTGTTCTCCATATGGTGGTACTCCTCATACCTATCACCTTCACCCTGTTGTGTAACCTATTATTAAGTTGTTGGTACCTATCATCTTTCTTCCATGCATGCAATATCTTCTCTTGCAATTCTAAACCATATTAACTCACTGTTGCAATATTTTTTACCTACACCCTTTTTCTAAGAGCATGTAAAACCCTATTCTCAGTGTGTTTAATGTACCTAATCTCAAATTCAAACTCACTGAGGGTAGCCAACCATCTATATTGCATGGAATTCATAATAGATATCTCAGTACACTATGGTCACTCATCGAAATAAAACTCCTGCTAAGAAGATAATGCATCCACATCTTCAAGGCATGAATAATAGTTGTCAACTCAATATCATGAATCACATAGTTCTTCTGATGCTCATTCAACTTACTTGACTCATAACATACCACCTTTCCCTCTTGCATCAAGACTCCATCAAGTCCTCTATTGCAAGAATCTATGCACACCGCAAACTCTTTATTTGGATCTGTAATCTTCAAGACTAGAGAATTTTTAAGAAAATACTTCAAATGCTCAAAACTAGTTTCACATTCCTCTATCCATTCAAACTTGTTTCCTTTCCTTTTCAATGATGTAATAGGATAGTAAATCAGTGAGAAGTTCTTAATGAAACTCCTATAATATCCTGATAACCCCATGAATGATATGACCTCATCCATATTCCTCAGAGCTTACCACTCCATAATATATTTGATATTTTTTGGGTCCACTGTTATACCTTCCTTGGAAACAACATGTCCCTAGTAAATAACTTAAGTCTAAAAGAAACTATAGTGTCCAACCTTGGCATACGGTTGATGCTCTCTTAGAAATATCAGCACTACTTCCAGGTGCTTTGCATGCTCCTCCTCATTCTTAGAATATATCAATATATCATCAATTAACACTATTAAAAAGTAGTCCAAGTAAGGAGAAACACATTGTTCATTAATCACATGAAAGTAGTTGGAGCATTGATAAAACCAAAAGGAACCACAAAAAACTCATAATGTCCATACCTAGTCCGAAATATAGTCTTGTATATTTCCTCTTCTTTAATGTGCACATGATGGTATCCTAATATCAGATGAATCTTGGAGAACACTGCTACTCCCTTTAAATGATAAAAAAAGTTATCAATATGTGGGAAAGGATACCTGTTCTTGATGGTCATCTTATTGAGTTTCCTTTAATCATTGCACATTATGAGAGTACCATCCTTATTCTTTACAGACAATACTAGTGTACCCCAAGGCCATACACTTGGCCTTATGTATCCTTTTTCAAGAATTTCCTTAAGCTACCATTTCAGTTCTACCAAATCTGGAGTGCTCATATTATAAGGTTCCTTTGATGCTGGTGTTGCTCCCAGTATCAACTTAATAGAGAAATCCATTTCCCTTATGAGGCGATAACTACAAAATCTCTATGGGAAATACATCTTAAAACTATTGTAAGACATGACACCTATTGTGGACTTTTGCATCCTCAACATACTTACTCTTGTCATTGGAAATATGGACTGAAAAAAATACACACCCCTTGCTGCAATTGTGCTTTTCCCACATAATTTTAACCATCCTCGTTGATGTGGGTTTCTTCTTTCATTACAAGATTCTCTTTTCTCCTTTATCATCCTAGCACTCAATGGCCTTTTCATAACAATATACCTTGGTCCGATGAAGGTAAAACCAATCCATAGAAAAAATCATACTATATGATCCCAAAGGAAGAACATTTATATGTGTTTATGTAGACATACCATTCAGCTGTAAGCTCTGACCCAATTTTGAACTATTTTCTTGATCCCCGTACCCATATACACCAACCAATATTTTGCATGCACTTATTCTACCAAGAAACACTTATCCACTAGGTTACCATTTATATAACTATAGTTAAATATAGGATTATTTAAAATATGAATGGATGTCTAATGGTTAGCCTACTATTTTTCCATTGTAGCATAAATTTGAGGAATGTTATGACCAACATACCCAACTGTATGTGCCTCATGAGAACTGTATTTCTTAGTTCTACCACCCTCGTACATTAGAAAATCCTTTGTTAAATGATCCTTGCCAAAAATCCAACATTGCAATGGTCCACTACCATCACCTTTGTTTTGTTGCTCTCCAGGTTGAGGTCCATGTCCCTTATGAGTCACATCAAACTTCTTGTAAGGAGCAACATTTTTTTTTCACTTGCATCCTAAGGTCTTCCACACTTTGGTGACCACTTCCATTTAATTTTATCATTCCATTTCAACTCACACTTAGGCTTAGTTTTGTGGTTCTACTACTCATAACAGTCTTTCAATTTCCTAATAGCTTCCTCTAGCGACTCAGGCTCATCAAACTCAATCTGGTCTCTATATGTTGTTGGAAACCCACATATAAATCTTTGAATATTATCCTTATCATCCTTGAGGTAAGGCACATACCTAAACAACTCCATGAACCTGCTGGTGTACTCATCATATGTCATAGAACCCATCGATACCTCATAAAAATCCTTAGATTTTTCATCATAATACATTTCAAATAGGTACGTACTCTTTACAAGTCTCAAACTCATCCTAAACCAACTCCTCTTCTTGAATGTCTCAGACATTATTCACATCTTCCCACTAGATATCTACTTTCCCTTTAAGAATGAAAGTGACTATTTTGTCTTCCATGTTCTCTGAATAGTCATGCAATCTAAACACATTCTTCATCCATAACAACCACGCTTCTGCATCTTCTAACTTATTAATATCTCCATCAAATGTAGGAGGCTTTACTTTCTTGAATTCCTCTAGAAAGTACTCACTCATCCTATAAGGATGATGGCAGTGGTGATGGTGATGTCTTCTAGATGAAGAACTAGAATGAAACCCATACATATCTGTCCTCATGTCAAGTGTGTCCCATGATCTTCCACCTTAGAATACATCCTCTATATCCACCCTCCGTCCTAACTGATACCTACTACCATATGTGCCATTATTCTCTTCCTCATATCATTGACTAATCCTCAATTATCGCTATATCTTCAACTTTGAAAGACTATGTAGAATCATTGCATTAACCTCTTCCTTCTTTTCTTGATACCTTGCAACTACTTCTTGTGCCTCTATCAATATTAATTTTCTACCTTGCAACTTCTGATATCTTCCCTTAAGCTTCTCAATGTATCTGTTATATCAGGAGAATAATTATATCCTTGTTGCTTAACTGATTTTTAGGGAGAGTCATGTGAATTTAATCGGCCATTTTTCTCGTCATCACTGATCTTCTTCTTCCTGAAAATATACCATTTTAGCTAAAACAAATTTAAACATAATTAAAATTATACCTCAATGGCGTTCAGGGGAGGCTTATCACTTTTGCACAAATAAATCCATATTAGCACGATAAATATATATGCATAATCATATCAAATATTAGCATCATGCATGATAACACCAAATGAATATAATGGACTCACATAAGATAACCATAAAAATGAAAATGTATGCATAACAACATGCATCTAGCCCATCCAATCCAAGTTTTTGAACCTAAAGGCTTTAATACCAATCTGTAACCACCCTTCCCACGTTTATTCATTTTATCTAGCTTGCCAAGGTAAAGATGAGTTGAACACTATTATGCCATGAAATGACCTCCAAATCCCAGTTGAGTAAGTGGCATCTACAATCACAAGCCTTTTTCACTTTCCTCAGGGGCTATAGAGCACATAGGAGCTAAAAAAACACCCCAGGTTCCCAATGCCTAAGTTGGATTTCTTTTTCACTTTAGGTATTAAAACTGTACAGAAATTATATGCAGACAAATTCTTAAAACAAGAAATAAATAATGGCGAGAATATATAACATAAAACAAATATACACAAATATTTCCCCTAGATCCCAAAACCAAGACAACTAGATTTTTTCATTATATTTCTTTCAATGTTACAATATATATATACATGTTAAATAATTCATAAACCCCAATCCATTAACCCTATATTAGAACATAATCGTAGTTCCTTTGACCGGATATACAAAATACCATGGGAAGAAAACCATCATGCCCAAAAACATGTGCAAACCATGTCAAAAGCCATAGGTAGGTCTACCCACCTATTATAGGATACAAAAAAAAAATCGGGCCACTACCTTGGACCTTGTGTAAGGGGGCTACTACCCCCCTATAAACCCCTCATTTGTATGACTAGTCATGGAAAGAGTGTAACAGACACCCAACATTATCAGACTTGTTTTTTTTATTTTCCAAACAGGAGGTCACAGGAGAGCATATTTATTGTTCCAGATCTGCAACACCCATTCTTTAGCTACACCTAGAAAACTTCTCAGTTCTCACACACATTGTCAATGCATCGGCCACATTCTTCAAAGTGTCCACCTTTACCAGCAACAAATTTTTGGCCTAAACCATATCCCTAACAAAGTGATACTGAACATCAATGTGCATTTTCTTTGAATGATAAGCATGATCCTTTGCCATGAAAATTGCACTTTAGCTGTCACAGTCTATCCTTATAGCTCATTGTACTAACCCCATACTTGAACATAATATTTGCAACGAAAAATGCTTCCTTACTTGCATGAGTGAAAATAGCTTCAGCCTCTGTAGTTGTAAGGGCCACTACAAATTATCTTTTGATCATCCAACTGAATTCTCCTCCAAATAATTCAAACACATACCCACTTGTAGATCTTCTTTGATATAGATCTCGAGCCCAATCTGCATCAACAAAGACATGGATGTCAAAAAATCTGTCCAATCCTAGTATTCCTTGGTAGAACAAACCATAATAGCTAGTGCCATGAAAATACTTGAAAACCCTTTTCAACATTGTCCAATTCTCCTTCCTTGATTTTTACATAAACCTCCTCAATACTCGCACTACATCTGCAATGTCTAGTCTAGTATAGACCATTGCATACATAAGGCTACCGACTGCAGTTGCATATGGAACATGGGAAATAATATAACACACCCCAAAAATTGACTGAATTTAGCCTAGAACTACACCCTTGAAATTGCATCCATGCAATTATGAGGCTATAACCACACCGATAGGCTTTCCTCCATGTGATTATAGCCCAAAAATTTTAGTTTTATACTTTCATTTTCGAGATCTAAGCTTCTTTTTCAGGTTAGTCTCTAGACCACTGCCTATAACTACCTATAAGTTTCTGGAATAAAATATAGCATGATAACAATTCTAATCATTTATAACTTGAACTAAACATGCCTAACCATGACAGTCATTTCACCAAACATATGGTGAATATAGAAGCTACAGGTCATGAATGGATATCTAATCCTACGAGTTTCAACTTCATATGATAATCACCAAGAAGGTCTAATACTTTCTCATAATAGCTACAATAACACTTTGTATCACATGCATTCATCAACCATTCATTAGCATGTCAAACCATGAAAAACAACCAAAACTAGAGCCCATCATAAATCCATGCTTGTAACTAGCATATAACCAAAATAAGAACCATGAAAAATCTACCATATAATCAACATAATAATAAGTACATGTGCTCTTTAATCATACTATAAAAATAGCTCTTAAATACATATGTAAGCCAACCATATCATGGACTTCCATGTTCCACCCCACCATAGATTAGGCTGAACCAAATATTTCTTTCAGCCAATAACCCCCGTTCCATATTCCAAGCATGAATGTGGGATATAATGAGATAAACCGATACATAAATAACAAAGGGAATCTAGAGGATAAACCACCTCTACCCTCAAACTACCATGATCTTTCCAAAACCTATTAAGAGATCACAAATCCAAAACAAGATTGAATGCCTCGGAATTCCTTCACCATTCCTTGAAGAATTTTCTTGTCTCCACCCACCTGTCGAGGGCTTCCCGAAGAAAACCATCTCAACCCCTAACCCTTGGGAATTTTCTTGATACCAGCTCACCCAGTTCCAAAACCTTCCAACAAACCAAATTAGATCAGCTAATAAATTAATCCTATCACACCATGACTATCCAGAAAAATAGGAAGGCAAGTCTGAAACCACTGCCAAACCAATAAAAACTAATTCCAATCACAACATATGAACCAAATAAACAAATTCATGTACCATGCATTCACACCTCATCTAGGAAATAACACATGCAACCAATTACCTGCAAAATCCTCTTGTTGAAGTTACCATATCCAATCTTCCTTTCTTGCCCTTTGTTTTCCTTTGCTTCCTTTCTTTCTCCTCTTTGATATCTCCCTCTCTCTTTGAAAATAATTCTAGAGACCAAACTAGAAAAAGGTTATGAATTTATCTTCATAAACCTTTGTATCACTAAGGCCTCTATTTTCTTAATTTTCCTTAATTTTCCTTTTTATTTCCTCCACATGAAAATTTGCGTCTCTTCATCTTCCTTTTCTCCTATTTTCCTTTATTACATAAATAAAACTTCATTTAATGTCTCTTTTCCTTTGCCAATTCCTTTGCCAATTTCCTTACACACAAATAAATTGAATGTGATTCCTGCTACAGTGTGTTTCCCAACATTCACCTTGGAATATATGTACCATGACTTTTGCCTTATTCGTTTTTCCTTTATTAACCTTTATTACATGAAATTTTAACTCGAGGTTGTTACAGGCTCCACAAGAATCCAAAGATATGGGCCTCCACCCATTAAAAAATACAAAGGAATTTGTAGCACTAAATAGTGCTCCACCTAATAAATCACATAGGAATCAAAAGAACTCAATCTCCACATGTTTCTCCCTTTTCTTTCGAGTGCTTTCACCTTTATTTTTGACACTTTTTTTTCATTCGTGATTTCACTCCAAAATTTTTGTTTACAAAAACATCTTTTGTCTTCTCACTATCCATTGTATTCCACATTATAATGATTTTCACTTCCCTTCCATTGTCGAGTGTTTCCTCTATGTTCTCTTCTTAGCATGTCGCATGTCTATGCACCTCTAGTATTCCTATTGTGTGCATAGCCAACATTTCACACAAATGAAGGACTGGCTCATCCTTTTTTTCTCAAGAACCCATGCATATTTTTAAATTCTTGTACACTTTTCTCATTAATTCAATCGGGATATGGGTGGCATTTAAAAGTAGCATTCAACATTTGGATTTTTCCCTATGCAATTCCCAAGCAAGTTCTCCTCTCAAGGTTTGAATTTATTTCCTTTCCTTAGTCCATTCATTTTTTAATTTATCACAATAAATTACAATTGCATATTAAATTTTTTACATGATGTGGTGACCTAAATGGTTGTTCCAAAATCCACCCCCTTAGAGGAACATTTTCCCATGTGTTCTATCCCCAAACATAGAATTTTACAACAATATTTATATACACAACTCTTTTATATTCACATTTTCTTACCCAACATAAAAAAATGCATATGATACACTCATTTGATCAACCATTTCCCAAGTGGCTTAATTTGGTGCAAAGTTCCTCCACTACACGTTGACCTACTCAACTACTCAATTCCGGAGTGGAATCTATCTCCAATCTGGAATCAAATATGGTTTTGGTTGGAATTTTCCCTCAAATTCCACTTGTATAATAGACTAATTGACAACATGATTAGCATCATGCAGATACATTTTAGGCAAAGAAATATGGAAAACATCATGTGCCTTCACTATGGATGACAAGGCTACTATGTAAGCCACTCACCCCACTCTTTCTAAAATATGAAATGGTCCACATAATCTTTGTGCCAGCTTGGTACAAGATCAAATTCTTAATGAACTCTTTCTTGGTCTAATGTGGAGGTAAACACGTTCCCCTACTTGAAACTCTTTGTGCATTCTCTATTGATTTGCATAACTCTTTTTCATGCCTTGATTTTTAATTTTTTTAAATTATACCTAATAATATTTATTTCATGTTCCATTTCCTTCAGCATATGAGGTCCATGAAATAGCCTGTTCACTAGATCATTCAAACTGATAGGTGTGTTATATTTCCGACCATACAGAGCCTCAAAACACTCATTCCAATTATTCTTGGTAATTTTTGTTGTTTTCAAACTCTACCAAAGGAATAAACTCTTCCCACCTTTTAGGCTAGTGTATGACGTATGTTTTAAGCATGTCCTCTAGCACTCTATTTCATATTTCATTATATCCATCTATTTAATTACGATAATATCTGTTGAGGGCTAACTCTACCCAAGGACTACAACATAACACTTTAAAATTTCAAGTTGTATTTGGCATCTTGATCTATGATTATCTTCTTGGGCATACCATGCAATATATATATCTCCATCATAAAAATATAAACAATATAAATTTCCTTGTAAGTTGATTTAATAGCTACAAAGTGAGCCACCTTTCTCATATTATATATCACCACCATTATGGTATCATGTTGCCTATATTTTTTTGCAGCCCAATGATGAATTCCATTGAAATGACTTCCCACTTCCACTCAGGAATGAGGATTGGCCATAGCAATCTTGTTAGATGTCTACATTCCATTTTTACTTGTTGGCACTCTAAGTATATAGAAAGATATATGACCACCTATTTCTTCATAGATTTCCAGTAATATATATTTTTCATGGCCACTATCATCTTATAATAACCAAGAGTACCTAAATATGGAATTTTATGAAAATTTTCCAAGTTGAGCTTCTTCAAGCCACCCACTCAAGGTATATAGCACCTACCTTTGAATTTCAAAAGTCCATCCTCTGTGAAGGAATATTTATTACCCAATGCCCCTTCTCGTTATTGCTACAAGAAGTATCTCACTTGGTGGAAATTTTCATCCTGGTGCATTGTCTCTTTAATCCTCTATTATATTTCAAATTAATAAGTATTGATGGTTGTCATATGTGCCATTTATAGCCTCATATTTCATTGTTAGGTCCCTATATTACTAGTATAGTCCCTTATTGTTGTTAGTTCAACCCCCTTATTGTTATTATTTTACCCCTGTAACACCCATATTGTTATTATTGTGCCCTTAAATTATTATTGTTAGGTCGGCTAGGATTACTTTGTGGCCCCACTAGGATTACATTATGGCCCCATGGACTCCTATATATAGAAAGGAGGTTTTGTAATTTGTATCATCCAAGAATTGTTCATTAATGTAATGTATTGGAGGTTTCCCCCTCGAAATGGCTTATTTATAAGACGTTGATATCTCTTTTCTTCTGTTTTTGAGCTACTTTCACAACATTTGGTATCAGAGGTTTGGATTCTTGGGTTTCGCTACTCCAAACAGGTCATCGTGGAATTTTCGCTATAACTTTTTTCTACGGAGTTTTAGAAGCTTAAATTTTTAGGGTGTGAAGCCAAAATCCTAAGGAACATCGTCAAAACATTTCAGAGCTTGGTTCGTAATATTTTAAGCGATATGATCTGTGGAAGTTAGGTCATTTTGCAGGCTCCTCAATTTAATCTATACAAGTCATTGTGGCATTGGCGCTATAAATTTTTTTCTACGAAGGTTCAAAATCTGAAATTTTTAGGGCAAGAATCTAAAATCCTGAGGAAACTTTTCAAAAAAAATTAGAGCTTGGTACGCAATATTTTCGGAGATATGATCTGTGGAAGGTAGTGCTTTTTCAGGCTCCTGAATTTCATCTCAAAGAGGTGATCGTGCGAAAATATTCATAACTCTCTCTCTGAGCATCGGATTGGAGTGCCGTAAAAATTGGTCAGAAGTAAACAGACTTTAGTTTCTTTTCTATCAATTTTAGAGCTAAAATATGAAATAGTCACACGTGGCAAGTCGTAGAAGTTCGCTCTACTGAACCAATCAATAATTAGGTCATTGTGAGAGATTGGACATAACTTTGCCTTGGAGAATCCAAATCAAGTCAGACCTGTGGCATTCAAAATATAATTCAAAAGGCTACCTTAGTGCCCAATTTCAGATATTTAAGAATTTCAATAACAAAGATAATCCAATTTCAATATCCAGCTCCTCAAAAGCAAGAAAAAGGTGTGTAATTTTTTTTTACGAATTGCATAAGTCTTGTTTGAAGAATAAATTTGAATTGATTCCAAGGGCATATTGTAGAATATATATTAGTATTGGGTTAAAAAAAATGGCCCCATAAAAATAATTCCACACCCATTGAGCCTTCAGAAGGCTCTACTATGACTCATGAAGATGAAGAATTGCAACACGATCTATCAAAATTACAAGAGCAAGTGCACCAAATTTCGCTCTCGCAAAGAGAAAAAAAAAATGAAATGGATGTTTTGAAGAAAGGCATGGAATATAAGATAGATGGCATGGAATCTAAGATGGATGACATGGAAGCTAAGATCGATGAACAAATGAAACACAACATGGAAAAAATGAAGAATGATCTAAAATCATACATGGAAGGTTTGAAAAGGTTGATACAAGAAATGTTTCATAATGGTGAAAAGATAGTAGAGGAAACTCATGATGAGAACAAAATAAATGTTAATAGTGACTTCATAAACTCTAATGTTGGAGGGAAGAACCACCATATTCCAAAAATGGATATGAGGAAGTTTGATGGAAAGGATCCTGTAACATGGATACTACAAATGGAGCAATATTTTGATCTCAATAATGTGAAAAACACACAAAAGGTACGCATCGCAACTTTACATTTAGAACAAAATACATTTGTATGGTATCGATGGCTTTGCTCCCATAAAAAAATTGTCACTTGGTCAATTTTTACGGAGGAAATGATAGCACATTATGAGGATACAAAGAGCAACATCTTCTTTAGCCAATTGATAAATCTCAAACAAAAGGGTTTAGTGGGGCAGCACATTGAGGACTTCCAAAAATTGAATATAAGGGTAACTGATATTCCAGAGGAACACAGGATTGATATCTTCATAGGTACTCTAAAGGATAACATCCAACATGAAGTTCATGTTTTGGAACCTGATTCATTGGAGAAGGCATTCAGGTTGGCAAGAAAAGTTGAATGTAAAATTATGGCGACAAGGAAGCCTACCACTCAATTCTATAAAGAAGGAAGTGTTGCTATGCTTAGATTTCCACAACCTACAAGGTTGACACCACAACAATTGGAAGAAAAAAGAGCAAAAGGGCTTTGCTACAGTTGTGATAGCAAATACACTAAAGGTCATAAGTGTACTGAGAAGAAATTATTTTACATAGATTGTGAAGAGGAAGAAGAAAATGAACAAGAAGAGGATATACACCAGGAACCAACCCAAGAAGAGGAAGAAATGAGTCTGACCATATCATGTAATGCATTGGCAGGAATTACCACTCCTCAAACTCTCAATATAGAAGGAAATATCAAGAAGAAAAAGGTAATAGTGTTGATTGATTCGGGTAGTACCCATAATTTTATTCATTGTAAGGTAGCCAAGGAATTGAATTGTTTCCTATACCCAACACCACAATGTCAAGTGATGGTTGCAAATGGAGGAACTATAAATTGCTCTGGAAAATGCCATAATATCAAGCTAACCATGGGGGAATATGTATTGACTAGTCCAATGCTTTCCATTCCTATGGGAGGTGCTGATGTTGTACTAGGAGTACAATGGTTACAATCTTTGGGGATGGTAGTTTTTAATTTTCAAGAACTTTTCTTGAAATTTTTTTCAGAAGGAAAGGAAGTCGAATTATGGGGTATTGAAGGGAAGCTGGGAAGGATAATAAGCTCTAATGTCATGACAAAGCTTCTAAAGAAATAACAACGAGGCATAATTGCACAATTATGCTCACTAGAAGTTCCGACATCAAAATCATCTATTTTTGTAGATCTCCAACAAGTCTTGGACAATCATTCCAAGGTGTTTGAAACTCCCAAAGGACTCCCACCTATTCGTGATCATGATCATGCTATTCATTTGATTCCAGGAAGTGTTCCTCCAAACATCAGGCCTTATAGATATCCTTATGTCCAAAAGAGATAAATTGAACGTATGATTGCAGAAATGTTAGAGGCGGGTATAATTCAACCTAGTCAAAGTTATTTCTCTGATCCTGTAGTATTGGTACACAAGAAGGATGGATCATGGTGAATGTGTCCAGATTATAGGGAGCTCAATAAGCTCAACATTAAATATAAATTTCCCATTCCTGTGATTGATGAATTATTGGATGAATTACATGGAGCAATTTATTTTACCAAGTTGGATCTTCGTTCAGGATATCATCAAATTAGAATGAAGACTGAAGATATTCCAAAAATAGCATTTCAAACTCATGAGGGTCATTATGAATTTTTGGTCATGCCTTTTGGCCTTACCAATGCACCTTCTACATTTCAAGGGTTGATGAATTCCATTTTCAAACCCTTCCTTAGAAAATTTGTGCTAGTATTTTTCGATGATATACTAATCTACAGCAGGTCTTGGAAGGATCATGTTGAACATGTTGACAGGGTGCTCAAACTATTGCAGGAGAAACAGTTATATGAAAAAACATCCAAATTTTTCTTTGGAGTACAAGAGGTGGAATATATGGGTCATATCGTATCTCACGAGGTGTTAAGGTAGACCCTAACAAAATTAAAGCCATTAAGGAATGGAAAGTCCCAACAACCATAAAAAATTTATTTTTTTTACTATAAGGACATTATTATAATTTTTTTTTTTGGTTATTTGAAATTCTAGAAACATTATTTAAATCCAAATTTAATGAAATATGTTTGCTTCAATTACTTTGTTTTCCTTGCCTTTGATGTAATTTATCTCAAAATCAAATTCTCCAATCAAGACTATCCACCTTGCTGGTCTTGAATTCAATTTGGGTTGATCAAATGGATGCCTCATCACTCCATGATTTGACATCAAGATAAATATTCTTCTTGTTGGGCCTCGAATATGCCTATGTTTTCATCATGTAATATCATTGTTCACACCCTAAAACCCTAGGTTTTTAGCCCATTCCATACCCTAATTCTATAACTTTTCATAAAATACACTCTATGGTTGATTATCACTAGTTTTATTCACCTATATATGATTAAAGATGATTATGTTATGATTTAGTGATGAAATTTTTGTTAAGTACATTTATCACAGGGTTCCATCGCTAAAATCCTTCACAAGCCAGTTGAGTGTGGAAATGCCTAATTTAAGGCTTTGACACTTTCGACATGCTTTCAGAGAAACTGAGATAGGTTGTTGTTAAAAATGGTGTTCTAATACCTCTCCATAACTTGGATTCCACCTAGCTCACTCATGTCAGTATCTAGAAGGAAATTAACCAATTTGTCCAAATCTTCACTAAATTTTAAACTGCCAACTTCCCCCTCGATTTTTTTTCTAGGTGAACGATAATGAAGAAATTTTGAAACATGGGTTTTAGTCACAATATAGTATAGTTATTAAATCTAAATATTTTTCTAAAATTTCTTATTTTTACGAGACGGTAAGGGTTCTTTGAGGCTAAGTTATATACAAACCGAAAATTCCAAATTTATAAAATCTCCCAAACAACCCTATTTTTGTCACTAATGAGCTATTTTTCCTATATTTTGTCCCCATTTTGGCTTAAACCCTATTAAACCCTTACCTAGAGCTGTGAAGCATGCATGAGCAGGGTTTATACAACCAAGGTGGGAGCATGATTTTGGCAACAAGCTATGTTTTGAAGTCCTGCACTTAAAATACAAGTCTGGAATCGTACTTAAGAAACCTGGGAAGACCTAGTAGCCTTTTGATGCTCTAGGTGGTCAACGCTATTCCTCTCCTTCCATCATCGAGCTGGATGATCTCAAGGATTGATGATACCTATGAAGAGAAGTTTCCAGACCATCCTAAAATCAGTACCATGTTATCTACATAAGCCTAAGGATGGAATGTAGTTGGAAGCAGTTAGTAATGAACTGAATATGTAATTGAGATCGGATATGTGAAATATTAAGATTCTTCAATTTTCCATGTAATGAAATCATTTCTATTTATGTGTAATAATATCTCTTATAAAGGCAGGGGGAGAGATTGAAAGTGTATTATAGACTTTTGTAATTTCAATTTGAAGATTTGTTTCAGCACCATAATGAACAAGTGCTGATTTAAATCTATAGGAGTTCCATTAAGATGCATGTTTAGCTTATTGAGTTAATATTTATCCTATTATGTAATTTTCTTCATCTCAGGTGTGGAAAGGGCCCACCACAACTAGGATATTTGTCCATTATTAGTTAGCTTAACTAGTTGTGATTTTTGTTGGTTTTGTTCTGAATTACATATCAAATTTTTATTACAGGTGTTTGCATTATTAGATTAATTTCTGAAGCTCGATTTTCTATGCTCAATTTCATTTCCAAGTGATTAAGTAACTCTTTCTTTCCTTACTATGTATGGATTATTCCTTAATGCATTTTCCAAATTAGCTGAATGAATTGAATCAAGGATTGAATTACATTCCTCACGGTGTGTACAAACTTCATTAATGCAATTGGTTGAATGAATTTAATTGTAGATCAAATCATAATTATCGCTGTGTGTTCCAAATTCTTATAAATCAATTTTCAATTTTTTACAAATTCTAAGTTGAATTCCGAATTCATTGTATTCATTGTTGATACAAATTCTTAATTGTAACTTTGGTTTTACGGTGTTATGCATTCAATGTAAATCTCAGAAAATTTAATCTCATCCCTACTTGATCGAATTCCATGATAGAGGACATCGTTTTTCCCTCTCTGAATTCGTAATTGATCATCAAAAATTTGATATGAAAAATGCATCCTCTATTTCTTGCAATGTTGAGCTTCTTCGGCATTTAAAACCTATGTTTCCTTTCAACACTGAGCCTCATCCATTAGTAATTAAAACATATGTTTCTTTGATTTATAGTTTTAGAATTTCCATTGTTATATTGTGTCATTAGGTCTGAGTGTGTTGATTTGTTTAAGAAGTGGCATTGAGAACCATAAAGAACAGAGAACAGAGCTTGAATTTGCATTAGATTTAATAGGATTTTGTTTTGTGTGTTGATTGCTTTTAGTTTGCAGTAGAAGTAATATTCATTTCATTACATGCCTGTAGGTTGGAGTGATAGGTAAACACAACTCCATTTCTCATAGCAGTGTGTGTGTTATTTCCAGATTGGACAATTCCATTTTAATTACATGAATTTGGCTTGTTTGTAGAAGTAGATTTCTATTCAAATACATTAGGGTTTGTTAAAGTTGAGTAGTTTGAGATTTGTTATTACTCAAGATATAGTAGCATTGTGAAGTTTTGTTTATTGAAAGGTAAAGCTCTAGTTTAATTTAAGTCTTAGTTAGCAATGTTATTTGATTGAATGAGTGCATCCTTCCTTAACAAAAGAATGATTAGGGCAAGTTCTTGGCTAACATTTATTTTTAATTATTACTTGAAGTCGTGTGTGAAGCTCCTATTAGCATAGGGTTTTCAATTACAAATGAAGTTTTAGGGTTTAATACAAGATTGATTCCAAGATTTTGATTTCAATATTTCTTAGTTTAATTTCAAGATTGATTTGTGATCGCAAATAGAATAGGTTTTTTCGGTTCTTTATTTCAGAGTTCAAATTGCACAAGAAAAATAATTAGGGTTTTTGGATTTGGAATGCAGTTCTGAGTTATCGAGTTGTGTGAAATTTTTACTTGATCTGATTGAAATAAAGTTTGCAGTAAATAACTAGGTTTAATTTAAGTACAGATTATTTTTAAGTAAAAAAATTAAAAATTCATTTAGAGATAGCTTGAATGATTCCGTACATAAATAGCAAGATGATTTTCATAGCCTAGTTTATCTTAAATGCTCTAATATTGCGTTATTTGTGCTTGCACCTCGAAGCTTACAATCCCCAGATTGATAATTTAATGTTGGAAATTATAAACATATAGTTTAACCAACACTTCCCAACAAGCATTGCCTCCACATTTTTAATGCATATATTATAGTTGATATCTTCAAGTAATATAGTTTGTACATATGCTTCTTTAGCTTCCTTAAATCATAGACAATTACCTACCCCTCTTGTATAAGAACTCCATTGAGCCCTTCCTTGCAAGCATATATACAAACTAAAAAATATTTTTCAATATTTGATATCCTCAGTATTGGTGCATATGTGAGCATATGTTTTAATTGATAAAAAAGTGGACCACACTTCCTATTTTCCATTGGAATTTAACCCATTTATTTTGATATTGGATGCCTAATATTTGATAAATTCTAGATAAACCCCCGGTAATAACCTTTCATTCCCATGAAGGATCTGACTTCTGTTATGTTATCAGGATTAGTCCATTCCATAATGGCTTTCAGCTTTTTGGGATCTACTACCACTCCTTCCTTGGATACAATATGTCCCACATACTTAACCTATGATTGAAAGAATTCACATTTGTTGAGTTTGGCATAGTGCTTATGCTCTCTCAATAATTGAAACATTTACACAAAATGTTTTCCATACTCCTCCTTGGTTATTGAATAAATGAAGATTTTATCAACAAAGAAACACAAACTTGTTAAGGTATGTATTGAGAACATTATTTGTTAAACACATAAATGTTGTTGTGACATTTGTGTCCAAATAAAAACAACAAAAATTCATCATTCTGATATCTAGTTCTAAATTATGTCTTGTGAATATATTCATTCTTGAGTTGTACTTGATGGCACCCAAACCTCAATTTGATCTTTAAAAATACATAAGCCCCTCTCAACTAATCAATTAGGTCGATAAACATTGGAAAGGGGTACATGTTCTTTATGATAGATTTATTTAACCTTTTTTTGTCAATAAATAGTCTCAAAGTGTCGTCTTTATTATTTATAAATAATGCAGGTGCTACCAAGGGTGATACACTTGCCTTAATATAAACCCTATCCAAGATTTTTATTAATTTCAATTTTCGCTAGGAACAATGCTAGTGTCAAGAGGCCCATTTGGAAGAATTCATGGAGTTTCTTAAGGAAACACATCCTCGAATTGTTTTAAGCTTGGGTGTTCATTCAAGCTTTTGATACTAATTATTTATTCACGATTTACCTAGAGAGTTTACAACTTGCATCCCTTATGACTGAGTTTCTTCATTTCTAGTGTTGTTATTTGTCAAACTGTCATTGGATTTATTTTTCCTTGCAATGTCACCTTTTACCATTTGTCCCTAAGGCATTATATTGATTTACTAAAGAAATTAATTTTTTTCTTTTTTCCTTCCATCCAATCCATGATAACTAAAACATTGTATGAACACAATAGTAATATGTTTAAATCTTTATGTGTGGGCATTCCATTTATTTCCAATAGGAATGACCTCAACACATTTATGACTCACCTCTTATTCCCGATTTCTAGTTGTAACAACCATGATATTTCATGAGCTACTTACTAAAATTCACATCTCTATTAAATCTTGGGGCTAACGTAATTGAAATTAGAACATGGGTCTATCATAATTAAAACTGGCTAGTTATGGATCATGTTAGTGTCAGTTTTTGCATCCTTCCACCAGTGATCAAATAAAATCTTTTCTTGTCATCTTAGGGTCCCATTTTCAAATTTTTGTCATTCCATTAGGTCATCATGCAAAAATTCGGTCACTTGTTTCATATTTAGGTTTGATCTCACTCCTTTCAAAATTTTTATAACTTCCTGGCTCATTTCACCGCTTCACTGAATGTACCATTAGTCATGAGTTGTCATCATCATTTCAGTCATTTTCATAATGGTTTCATTTATTCAAAGTCTCCATTAGGTATTAGGGTTTACAAGGTCATCAAATCACCATTTCATTGCATAAAATCCCAGCAAATGAAGGAGTGCCAATAAATAACTTTCATCAGTAAGTTTGAATTATAAATTTGTTTTCAAAGAAAAATGTACATTTTTTTTCCTAATTTGTAATAAGTTCCAAGCAATTGCACACTAAAAGTTCCATCAGTGAATAAGAAAAGTTCTGAAAATTCAATCATTGTTTCTAAGCCACCAAACGATGAATTTCAATAATCTAATTCAGGCATTAAATATAAAGAGCAATGTAAAGTCAATTTCAAGAAAGGAAAAGTGTGCCCCAAGTTTTTTTAATGATATTTCTCCAAGTATAAAGGCTCCCAAAGACCAAGAAGACATTAATTTTCATCTTCAAGGAATTGATCTCTTAGCCTTCCAAGAAAAATATTGATTTTTCCTTTAGAAAATCAAATTCTGGGTCATTTTTTGCACTCTTGCAGGAGGCCATGCTACGCTTTTTCCAAAGGCGCTGCACTTTTCACATTTTTCTCGTTGCACTTTTTCTCTATATTCTACGTGTTTTGAAGAAGGGAGCCACGGTCCCTAATATTCATTGCACATGTTCTCAACTTTATTTTATGGTTTCTACAACTATTTTCAAGTAAGTGGCACCTCCACTGCCCCTCCCTTTAGCTTGTGGTGTCAATTTTATGGTGAAAACCTTCCCTTACATTTTATGTCATGTTTTGAGAAATTGAAACCCTAATTCATAGTTTGCAAGATTAATTTTTTTACCCTAGACCCATTTACCTTCCCTATACCCTAAATATCTCCCCATTACGCTTAAATTTACTCATTTCCCATTCCCAAACCCTATTCCCTAAAACCTCCAGTCCTAGTTGTTCTTTCCTAGGAAGCTAGATACCTCCCTCTAATACAAATTTCCTACCCTATTTCCCTAAATATTTCACCCACCCATTACTTCCCTAAGCTCCCTAATCCATTTATACATTCTCCCAAATTTTCCCTCACCTATCACAATCCCTTAACCCTACAATCCTACTCCCTTTCCCTTCCCCTTCTTCCCTAGGGTTTTCAAAAACAAACTAAGCATAATGGAGGAAGAAAGAAACATAATGGAGGAGGAAAGAAATTCCACATAAGAATATAAGAAAAAATATAACAAAGGAGGGAAAATTCTACGTTTAGAGCCAACAGAGACTAAGAAATTAATGACATCACCATTACCTATCAGATGTTTCCAGCATGTAGCTTTCTTTGAATTTTGTGAGATGGTAAAAAGAGTCCAAAGTCATCCTACTTTAACCAGGGTTTTCATCAGCAACCTCCAAAAAAACCAAGTGACTATAGTAGTGGTGACTTTCACCATATCCACTAACATCATTGCAGCAACAACACATATACCCAATGTGGGTGAAAAATGGTTGAAGACTAAGGATTTGGATGCCTAGTTGTATGAGCCTTACCTCAAGGCACCTTACAAAGATAATATCAAAAAGGTATTTCCTTTTGGTTATTTGTTCAATAGATTTTCCCCCATGACGAAAATCATCATGAAATACTTCACTTGTGAGGGCATATTCTTTAGATTATAGAGCTATCACATCAGGTTTCTCATGCATTTCACTAGGGTAAAATTTCTCAACTTCCCCTACTACTTGTACAAAAGTATTAATAAAATGGCCTACATAGTGCAGAAAAAATATTTTGAGCTTCAAATGAATAGCCTCTTTGATCAGATTTGGATCATGACCTAAGTGATAGCTCAAATTTCAAATTTTTCAAAAGAGTCCCAAACCTTAGCGACTTGATAGATCTCGTTTTCCTAATTCCGGCGCCATGAACGGTTCAAAAAATTGACACCATATGAAGAAGTTATTACGTTCTGAAATGTCCAGTAAATTGAAAATTTCGACAGCTGACCAGGGTTGACTGGACATTTGAACAGTCAAAAAAAAAATTCCAGGGAATATTCCTAGAATATTCCTACCAGGCCAATCAATGAATGACATGTGGCATTGTTTTATTCATCGAATGATTTTGGAGGAGTTTGATGGGCCAATCAAAGAGCGCCATGTGGCAAGCCTGGAGGCTGCCACATGGGCCCAACCATTGGTCAAATATTTATATGGGAGGCAAGGCTCAAGCCCCCGACCTCCCCCCGACTAGCGCGCCCGCGTGCCAACATGCCACATAAGTGGTTCTTACAATGTAAAGGACTGATGGAATATTTTAATTTAAAATGTATTGCATGTGGGGGAGCAGAGGGGCTAGCCCCTCGGCCTAGCCCCTCCCCCACAGGACCACACCCATGACCCAAGGGCTAAAACCACTGGCACAAATCTAAACCTCGGGATTAGCCACCCTTAATCCAAGGATTAATGCTAATTAAACTCCCACTAAGCATTCTTTGTATGATGGAGGAAATATTCGCACACCAAAATTGGTGCTCGGGCTGAATTTAGTTTGACTAAGTGGCAGTTGTCCCACATTTAGTGGAGGAAATTGGGGGACATTGGGCAGAAAAATTCAATGAGCCATAACTGGAGCATGACTCAACCAAATTTCGAGTGTGAATAGTCATTTTTTACTATATTAGACATTTTGGAGCCATTGGTGAGGTTTGCAGAGCTAGCAAAGGAATTATGAGCATTATTGTGATTCATAGAAGTTTCAAGGGACATTAGGGCCACCAGGAGCCAACAGGATAATGAGGCCTAGCCAGGGAAGCCAGAGGCCATTATCAACAAACCAATAGTCTATTATGAATATATTTAACCTTATGAATCCAATTGAAGGATTTACATAACCATTTGGAAACTTCTGAAGGTTGACATGCTACGAGGAATTTTTCAGTGAGTCACGAGGCAGAGGGTGCCACCTGGTGTTGGAGGCACAACTAGAGCAGCCATAGGCCAATTTCAGCAAGTGAATAGTCATTTCTGAATATTTTGGACATTATGAATCCAATGGAGGGATTTTTAGAGACATTTGGAAACTTCTAGAGAAAAATAAGCCATCGGGAAATTTTTGGGAGCCCAAGGCCACTAGGAGTTGGAGGCCTAGATTGTGGAGCCAAAGCTCATTTGGAGAAAATGAACAGTCTATTTTTTATGAATGATATATGCTGGAGATATTAGAGAAGGTTTCATGGAAATAAAGGTGTTTTTAAGAGATTTTGTTCCATAGAGAAGCTCAGGGAAGCTTAAGGACACTAACAGAAGAGGTCAAGCTTAGGGAAGCCTAGGTCCATTTCCAGAGAGTTAGCAGTCAATCTAGGGGTATGATGGTATTCTAAACCCATTGGTATAGTTCAAGCAACCATTGGAGTTGAGTAATAACTTGTAAAACAAATTTTCCATCTTAATCCCAAAGAGCCAATTCAATTGACGAAGGCTCAAGGAGACGCAGCCCAAGACATACGAGTGAACTCCTTTATTATGTTTTTTGTTATGTGATGATGGTTAATTTGATTCAATTTATGCTTGTTTCACATGATTTTTATCAGCAAAAACACATGTTTAATTCCTCACACATAAAGCCTTAAAACAATTAAAAACACATACACCTGAGTCAAGAATACAATTCCACACAATCAAGTATAAGCAAGATCTTAATTTGTTTTAATTGAGTGGGAGGTTCTTGCATGGCATAACAAGTCAGCCACCCATTTCAGATTAGGTTGGTATCAGAGCACTATGTTTCTTTCTTGACAGAGCACAAGGTTTCTTTCTTTCTTGTTTGACTTGAAAGGTGTTCAACAATGAAAAGAATTTAACTGTTTGCAAAATTGACTGATGCTTACAAGTTTGATTTTGCTAGAGGTGAAGGGGAGTTATTTCTAGCTAATTATAGAAGAGGAAAATAAGGGAAGGCTAAAATAATTCTCCTTACCCAAAGGACCTCAAGGCAGCCCTTGAATCACGAGAGGGATTGTTTGCAAAAGAGGTTGCTTTAAGAAGAGATACAAGTTGCAGAGAAGAGCTTGAATCTACAGCAAAATTGTTAAGAAGCCTTGTCAATCATTTTTGAAGTTTTGTGAATTGTTGTTGAAGTTGTTTAATTCATTTACATAGTGATGAAAACTTCATCAAGTGATATTTCTAAATCCTCCTCCTTTTCAATACTCTTTCATAAAGAGATGAAGCATGACTTCTACATCCTGAAGGATGTAGTGCAAAGTCTATATGAATATGTAAGGGAAAGCACTAGAATTCATGAGAAATTGGTTGCTACGAAGCAAGAGAAAGAAGGACTTCTTCAAAGAATGCATGAGACAGAGATGCAGCTCCATCATGCCCAAGAGGCCTTCACCAAACACATGATTGAAGTAGAGGTAAATCACTCAAATTTGTCTTCAAATTCCTCTTCAGATAGATGTGTAGGTTCATTTTAAAAACACACTAGAGGTATAGGGTCCAAATTGATGTTAAAAATGGTATATGAAGGCAAGGGTCTAGGAAAACATGCACAAGGCATGATTGAGCCTATTATGGTTGAGGAAAGGCCTAAGAAGTTTTGTCTAGGCTATGTTCAATATTATGGTGAAAAATCCAAAGCCATGAAGGCACTTGAGACAGTTCCAAGAAGAGCTTTTGTTAGAGGTTCAAACCCACAAACATGTCAAGTTTGTATTCAAGATGAATGCCAATTTTTGAAACCCATGTTACAGCAATATGTTTGTAGATATACAGCTCATGGCAAGCAAGAGATTTCTAACAGCTATCAAGACATGAACACTAATTTTGGCCTTCAAAAGAGAGTTGGAACCTCTTCAAGTTCATCTCCTCAAGAAGGTAAAAAAGATGGGCATGCAAAGCAACATTCGAGGTATAATTCTTCCCATAGTCAAGTTGTTTATGATTATGTTAAGCATGGAAAATTTGCATGCATGAATAGAAGAAAGAGTGGCTGCTCCTATTGTGGTTTTTGTAACCATGAATTCAAGATGTTGGAAGAGAATGAAGGCATACAGGAAAAATTCGAAGCGAAGGGGACTTGAACAAAATATGCAAAAGGCTTGCACACATTTCTAGAAGAAGGGACATCTTATTGCCCAATATTGGACACTACATCTAACCATTCATCCCAAGAACATGAAGTAAGAGGATAAAAATACTAGCAAGAATAAAACCAAATATTCCATCATTGATGTGAGTCTACATGATTCACAAGAATAAGATATTGAACCAGAAAAATCGCCATGGAAGTGGCTTGGTGATAAGTGGTTTGATTTCTTGACCTAGTGAGACATACATCTCTTTTTACATAGATGCAATTCCAGTCATGTATGCGTCTATTTCTATTGAAAACTTATGTTTCTATGAGACACATTTGATTGATGATCAAGGAAGCCATGTTAAGCTACCGTCTATTGAATATTTCTTGCCAGAATTTCTGTATGAGCTCAAAGAAGGTACAATTATTGATAGGAGGACAAGAGTATCAAAGAGGGGAAGCATTGACTACCTTCGAGTTGGGGCTCAAAGGCACTAAGCCAAGCAAGGAAAAGCGGATGGAGGTTGGAAAGGTGAGGGAGTTAAACCCTCATCTACTAAATAGGTAATCAAGTTTTTTGGGGTCCAAAAGATTCCCAATGGGGAGGAGTGATCAGATTTCGATCAGGACCTAAGTGGTAGCTCAAATTTCAAAGTGTTCAAAAGATTTCCAAACCTAAGCAGCCAGATATATTTCGTCTTCTCGATTTCGGTGCCACAAATAATTCGAAAAACTGACACCGTATGAAGAAGTTGTTACATTTTGAAAAGTCCAGTAAACTGCAAATTTCGACAGTTGATGATGGTTGACTGGGCACTTGAACAGTGAGGAAAAAAATAATATTCCAGGGAATATTCTTGGAATATTCCCCCAAAATATTCCTACTGGGCCTATCAATGGATGACAAGTGGCATTTTTTTATTCGTCAAATGAGTTTGGAGGAGTTTGATAGGCTAATCAAAGAGCGCCACATGACAATCCTGGAGGCCGCCACGTGGGCCCAACCGTTGCTCAAAAATTTATATGGGAGGTGAGGCTCGAACTCCCGTCCTCCCCTCGGCTAGCGCCCCAGCGTGCCAACAAGCCACACAAGTGGTTCTTACAATGTAAAGGACCGATCAAATATTTGAATTTAAAATGTGTTCCATGCAAGGGAGCGAAGGGGCTAGCCCCTCGAGCCAACCACTCCCCCATAGGACCATGCCCATGCCCCAAGCGATAAAACCATTGGCGCAAATGTAAAACTAGGGATTAACCGCCCTTAATCCTGGTATTAACGCCATTTAAAGTCCCAATAAGAGTGCTTTTTATGACAGTGGAAATAGTGTGTGCCAAAGTTGGCGCTCAGGCCTAATTTAGTTGGAATAACTAGTAGTTGTCCAACATTTAGTGTAGGAAATTTGGGGACATTGGGCAGAAAAATTTAATGACACATAACTAGAGCATGATTCAACCAAATTTGGAGTGTGAATAGTCATTTTTGACTATCTTGGAAACTATGGAGCCTTTGGTGAGGTTTTCAGAGCTAGTTGACGAATTATGAGCATGATTTTGCTTCAGAGAATTTCCAAGGGCCATTAGGGCCACCAGGAGCCACCAGGAGAATGAGGCCTAGCCAGCGCAGTAAGAGACCATTCTCAGGAAACCAATAGTCTATTATGAGTATCTTGAACCTTGTGAATCAAATGGAAGGATTTGAAGAATAATTTGGAGACTTCTGAATGCCAAGATGCTATAGGGAAGTTTTGAGTGAGCCGAGAGCCAGAGGGTGCCACTAGGTGTTGGAGGTATAGCTGGAGCAGCCAGAGGCCAATTTCAGCAAGTGAATAGTCATTTATGACTATTTTGGAAATTATAAATCCAATGGAGGGATTTTTAGATCCATTTGGATACTTCTAGAGTTGAAGAATCCATAGGGAATTTTTTGGGAGCCTAGGGCCACCAGGAGTTGGAGGCCTAGATTGCGGAGCTAGAGCTCATTTGGAGAAAATGAATAGTCTATTTTGGATTACTGATATATGCTCTAAGATATTAGAAAAGGTTTCAGGGATAGAAAGGGACTTCTAATAGAGTTTTTTCCATAGAGAAGCTTAGGGAATCTTAAGGACATCGATAGAAGAGTTCAAGCCCCAGGGAGCCTAGGTCCATTTCTAGAGAGTTAGAAATAAATATAGGGGTATGATGGTATTATAAACCCATTGGTAGAGTTAAAACAAACATTGGAGTTGAGTATTAACCTGTAAAAGTAATTTTCCATCTTAATACCAAAGAGCCAAGTCAATTGACGAAGGCTCAAGGAGACGTAGCCCAAGACATATGTGTGAACTCCCTTATGATGTTTGTTGTTATGTGATGATGGTTAATTTTATGAAATTTATGCTTGATTTACATGATTTTTATCATAAAAAAATTTGTTTAGTTACTCACACATAAAGCCTTAAAATAGTTAAAAACACATACACCTGAGTCAAGACTTCAATTCCACACAATCAAGTATAAGAAATATCTTAATTTGTTTTAATGGAGTGGGAGGTGCTTGCATAGCATAAAAATTCAAGCACCCATTTCAAATCACTCTTCCATTACTCTCTAATTAAAATCCTTGTCCTTCACCACCTTAATTAGTTGAACATAGCATGGGAGACTTTCATAGAGGGAGATGTCTTCACTGCAGGACCAACTCATCCTGGTAGACCTATTCCACCAACAACATCGGTTCCTCACAGAAAGACTAGGAAATATATCAAGGCTACAGTGAAAGAATATAAAGATATCAAAGAGGTCAAATAGGTCAAAACCTACCAGAGGGGACCTAGGAAATTTTTTGCTCCACAGATTGTAGAAGGGGCCTTACCTTCTTCATAAAAAAAACAGGGAAATCAAAAGAAAAAAGAGGTAGTTGTTCAAGAGGAGGAAGACCTTCATGAGGAATAAAGAGAGTTTTATTTTGTGGAATTGGATTTCCAATATGATCATGAGGCCTCAAATATGATCATAAAATATAAATATCCCACAATAAAAGAGATACAGGAAAAGATGGCTAGAGATCAATTTGTCATATCCTTCCTTGAACAAGAAAACAAGCAGTTGAAAGACAAACAAACACTCTTGGAATTAGAGCTGCTAAAGGAAAAGAGGCCAGACACCAAAGGTAAAGTAGTGATGGCACCTAATAAGTCTAAATATTGTGAGACTCAAACCATCAAGAGAAGACAAAAAACAACAGGTCTTAAGAGAGCTTTAAAGAAGGAGAAACATGAGGCAGAGAAACTCATTTTTGAGGAAAGAATTGCAAAGGAAATCAATGATGACAGAGAAGTGTGGCTTAATAGATTCAACATCCACCTTGAGAAGCTCCTCCATAAGGACAACAAGGATAATGAAATGATCAGACACATGGCCAACAGATACACCATTAGAAACAATATTTTCAACATCAAAATCAAGCAATTGAAGGATAAACTAGAAACCCTAATCAAGGAAAAGGAGGAGGAAAAAATTGAGATTCTTGTTGATGCCTCCTTGATTGCTTAAGTCACCTCATCAACACTTTATCTACTAATTTTGAATAATTTTGGGCAATTTTTCAATTTCCTGGGCATTTCTGCAAATTTTGATGGACTTTTTGCACAGTTAGCCTGTAAAAAGCGCAACGTGGGCCACATTGCGCTTTCTGTGGAGGCCTCCAAATGAGAAAAGGATTATAGATTTGGATTTTGAGTGATGTCTACATAGATTTATGACTACTGGCACTGAAGAAACAAAGATTTTTATAGGTGGAAATGCAGAAAAACCACTAAAATACCACCTTTTTGCCTCCTTTTTTAGCCTTTTGTTGTGCTTTTTGAGTAGTCTCAAGAGACTGCATTTTTTAGGAGCTTCACTCAACCATTTTCATCGGTTGGGGAAAATTTTTAAAACTAGACCAGAGGATATTTCCAATGAGCCATCTTGGGCCCAATTTGGACTCCAGGAATTCAGTCACAAATTAGTTCAAGGCCCACGCTGTGCTTTTTCCCAAGCACGCTGTGCTTTTTCCAAGCATGCTGCGCTTTTTTTAGCTTTCTATTTTCTCTAGAATTTTCAAAATTTCTTAATTGATGGATGGAATCAATGAAATTTTACTAATGTAGTTTCCAAATTTAAACGTAATTGTGTCATAAATAGTTACTAAGGGTATATACATCATGTAAATATGTAATTTTGGTCAAAGTGAATCAGTTTCATGAATGGTAGGGATGAGTTGGCTAACCTCCGTAATCACTAGGATGCGAATTGAGCACTTTGGGGATTAGCTCCAAAAGTCAAGGATTCGACACTTCAGAGTGGGAGAAGTAGTTTTTGGTTTATATATTTCATTTCCTTTCTGATTGCAAGGGTTGGAAGCTGTAGAATTTGATAATTGAACACTATTGTAATCAGACTTTTGGTAAGAAATAACAAACTGAGTTGCAACTATTTTGATGGGATTCCTATGGTAATGTGATTTTACATTTTTTTCTTCTTATTTTTGCAAATGTTTTAATGTATTGTGATATTTATATTCATGCCATCTCTAAATGTAATTGATTCGTAAGTCAAAAATATAGAATTCATTATCTTATGCTATGTTTTGGAGGAATAGTTATAGTTTTGTTTCATATTTCTTCTAATTGAAAGGAATTCATGTTTCCAATGCTATTTTCTAAATCTCTAGTAGTTGAAACCACTCCATCAAGATAACTTAATGTGTTAAGCTACTTACCTACCTTGCCCCATCATATCTCTGCAATTCTGATCCTTATTTTCCCAGACCTAGTTCTTCTCTGACCTATTCACCATCCATCGCCTCAAAATAATTCAACCAAACGCTACTGCTACTATACCTAGCCTAAAATCTCTTTGATCTAGTCATCTTGACTGTGATCTTGTGGAGAGAACCCTATCCTTCCTAGTAGGGCTAGCTACTTCAAAAAAGAATGGTATATGGTTACCTTTGTTGGTCTCTTCTTAGGCTCAGAGATCCAGTGGAGTGATAACATCTTTACAACCATACTAGGGAATGAAATGACAGATCTTCCTCGGGAAAGAACAAAAAGGATTAGATCTAATCGTTGATGGTGAACAATGTTCATACACAAAGAAGGTTGTGCATCATTCACTTGGCGATCATAGTGTCGAAGAATCCAAAGGTTTAGAAATTTTCATGGCGACTCCACTTTTCAAGAATCGGTAGTTTGAAGATATTCTCGGTGACCTCACTATTTTAAAAATGGATTCAACTACTAGAAGGTATGCTCCTATGAATCGAGCTCATATTCCTGGTTTTCCAAATCATATTCCTTGTATAGATTGGTGATCATGACTATCAAATTTTAAGGGTTAGGATGGTTAAGATGCTAGTTTTCATTTGGTAAAATTTCATTTTCATATTCACAGATTAAAGATTGTGTTTCCTAAATATTTTCTGATGAATATGTTTATGTCTACCTTAGAGGAAAAATAAATATCTTGGTATGAGAGTCTACCATCTACTATTTTATATTCTCTAAAGTACTTTCAATCAATTTTGTTTCAACATTATCAAAGCTCTAATTCTTCCTTGTCGATGATTGGTAATTTTTGTGAGAACTATGATAATTTCATTGAGTTTCTTGAAAATTTATATGGTGATGAAGAGCGTCTAGATGATGAGATCATAAAAGCCCTATATGATTTTTCCTCCCAACAAGAATCAGTAGATTCCTCCTTGGATGAAAAATACCAGGACCAATAAAGAGAAATTCCCATTCCTGATCTTGAAAATGAAAATCATCAATCCAATGTTAGCTGCTATAAAACTCAAGTTTCTCCTATGTCTAAACATGAGATAGATCAGATCCTGAAAATTTATGTTACAGCCCAAGATAATGCAAGTTTGCAGTGTTCACATAGTCAAGAAAGTTTTAGTAAAAATTATTCCATTATTGAAAATTAAAATATGAGTTTAAATGATGAAAGTCATGAGCCTAATTTGTGATGACGATTTCCTGCAAAGAGATCAGCTAAAAGGGAGTATTTTCTTTTATGAAGAGGATAAGGTTATCATGTTTAACAATATTGAAGAATGTTTTCTATTCAAGGATGATTTAGATTATTAATTTGAGGAGTATGAGCCTAAGAGATACAATGTGCAAGAGATAGAGATAGATTTTCCCATGCTTCAGGAATTTTCAACAAACACTCAGATAGCATAAAGTCATACTTCCCTATGCCTTCCTATGGATCAACAATCAAGTATTCTTTTAGATCAAAATGAAGGGAGTACTTGTATATTTTATGTTGGATCTCAAGACAAGGTAACATTTCATATTTTTTAAGATCCTTATACTGATTTTCTACACTCAACAGGGGAGATGAATTTTCTTGCATTTCTAGATCATGAGAATATTTTTAGTGGACACATGGAGTTACCTATTTTTTGTTTTTTCTGCCTGCTTGAGGAAAGTGTGAGTAGAATTCAAGTAAGTATCCATCTGCTGGATTAGTTACACTAGATGGATCACTTCACATGATTTCACATATGTCTTTAGCAGGTAGGTGGTTTTCATCAGGATTTGAAGCCCTCAATTCTCAGTGATATGACGAAATCAATAATATTTGTAAGTTTTTATTTCAGTTAGCCCAGTTTTGAGTCATTTTATCGAGTCAAGTTTTCGGTATTCAGTTTGGTTTTTATCTTTTGACTCCATGCCCAATGGTTAGGCTACTTGGTCTATGGTGTTATTGACACCTCCAAGGAGTTTTCATGCCCCAGTTGGAGCCAATGTTAGTGTCAATTTTTGCATCCTTCCACCAGTGACCAAATAAAATCTTTTCATTTCATGTTAGAGTCCCATTTTGAAATTTTTGTCCTTTAATTAGGTCATCATGAAAAAAATTGGTCACTTGGTATATATTTAGGTCTGATCTCAGTCCTTTCAAAATTTTTATAGCGTGCTGGCTCATTTCACCACTTTGCTAAGTGCACCATCAGTCATGAGTTTTCGTCATCATTTTAGTCATTTTTATCATTTTAATATTCATTCAACGTCTCCATTAGGTCTTAGGGTTTTCAAGGTCATCAAATAAATATTTCATTTCATAAAATCCCAGCAAATGAAGGAATGCCAATAAAGAAGTTTCATCAGTAAGTTTGATTTGCAAATTTGTTTTCAGAGAAAAATGTAATTTTATTTTCCTAATTTGTAATAAGCTCCAAGTAGTTGCACACTCAAATCTCCATCATCAAATAAGAAAAGTTCCAAAAATTCAATCAGTGTTTCTAAGCCACCAAAAGATGAATTTCAATTATATAATTCAATAATTAAAGATAAATAGCAATGTAAAGTCAATTTCAAGAAAGGGAACATGGGTCCTAAGTTTGTTTAATGGCATTTATCCAAGTATAAAGGCTCCCAAAGACCAGGAATACATTCATTTTCATATTCAAAGCATCAGGATCTCAGCCTCCCAAGAAAAAAAACAATTTTTCCCTTAAGAAATCGAATTTTGGGTCATTCGTTGGGCTTTTTCCAAAGGCGTTGCGCTTTTGTAGGAGGCCATGATGTGCCTTTTCTAAAGGCGTTGTGCTTTTCATAGTTCCTTGCTGTGCTTTTTCTTTATATGCTGTGATTTTTGCTGATAGGAGCCATGGTCCCTGATCTTCATTGCATAGGTTCTCAGCTAAAGTGGAACCTCCATAGCCCCTCCTTTTAGCTTGTGGTGTCAATTTCGTGGTGCAACCCTCCCTTACATTTTATGTCATGTTTTGAGCAATTGAAACCCTAGTCCATAGTTTGCAAGCATAATTATTTTCACCTGGACCCATCTACCTTCCCTATACCCTAACTCACTCTGCATTACCCTTAACTCATTTCCCATTCCCAAGCCATATTCGCTAAACCCTACCACCCTATGTTTTTCTTTCCTAGACAGCTAGATACCTCCCTGTAATACAAATTTCCTACCCTATTTCCCTAAATATTTCACCCTCCCATTACTTCCCTAATCTCCCTAATCCATTTATACATTCTCCCAAATTTTTCCTCACCCATCACAATCCTCTAACCCTATCCCTTTCTCTTTCCCTTCTTCCCTAGGGTTTTCAAAAATAAACTAAGCATAATGGAGGAGGAAATAAATTCCACAAAAGAAGATAAGAAAACATATAACAAAGGAGGGATAATTCAAGGTTTAGAGCCAAAAAACACTAGGGAATTAATGGCATCACCCTTAGCTGTCAGATGTTTCCACCATGTAAGTTGCTTTGAATTTTGTGAGATGGTACAAAGAGTCCAAATTCATCCTACTTTGACTAGGGTTTTCATCAGCAACCTCCAAAACAACCAAGCGACTATATTAGGGGTGAATTTCACCATTTCCACTAACATCGTTCCAGTAGCAATAGGGAAACCCAATGTGGGTGAAAAATGGTTTAAAAGTAAGGATTTGGATGCCCGACTGTATGCGCCTTACCTCAAGGCACCTTACAAAGGTAATATCAAAAAGGTGTTTTCTTTTGGTCAATCGTTGAATAGATTTTCTCCCATGTTGAAAATCATCATGAAATACTTCACTTATGAGGGAATATTCTCTAGATTATAAAACTATCACATCAGATTGCTCATGCATTTCACTAGGGTGAAATTGCTCAACCTCCCCTACTACTTATACAGAAGCATTGATAAAATGTCCTACATAGTGCAGAACAAATATTTTGAGCTTCAGATGAATAGCCTCTTCCATCACTCTCTGAATAAAATTATTGTCCTTCACCACCTCAATCAGTTGAACATAGGATGTGAGACTTTCATAGAGGCAGATGTCTTCACTATAGGACCAAGTCAACATGCTAGACCTATTCCACCAACAACATCAATTCCTCACAGAAAGAGTAGGAAGTCTAGGAGGGCTACATTGAAAGAAGCCAAAGAGGTTAAAGAGGTCAAAGAGGTAAAATCCTACCAGAGGGGATATAGGCAAGTGTTGCTCCACAGATTGTGGAAGGGGCCTTGGCTTCTTCATCAAGGCAAGACCTTCATGAGGAAGAAAGAGAGTTTTAATTGGTGTACTTGGATGTCGAAGATGATCATGAGACCTCAAATAATATCATAAAAGAGAAATATGCCACAATCAAAGAGCTACAAGACAACATGGATAGAGAAGAATTTGTCATATCCTTCCTTGAACAAGAAAACAAGTAGATGAAAGACAAACAAACACTCCTAGAATTATAGTTGCTAAAGGCAAAGAGGCATGACACCAAAGGTACAGCAGTGATGGAAGGAAGACCTTCATGAGGAAGAAAGAGAGTTTGAATTGGTGGAATTAGATGTCGAAGATGTTCATGAGGCCTCAAATCAAATCATAAAAGAGAAATATTCTGAAATCAAAGAGATACAAGAAAACATGGCTAGAGCAAAATTTGTCATATCCTTCCTTGAACAAGAAAACAAGCAGTTGAAAGACAAACAAACACTCCTGGAATTATAGTTGCTAAAGGAAAAGAGGCAAGACACCAAAGGTACAGTTGCGATGGAACCTAATGACTATGACCATGGTGACACTAAAACCACCAAGACAATACCAAAAACAAGAGGTATTAAGAGATCTTTAGAGCAGGAGAAACATGAGGCAGAGCAACTTAGTTTTGAGGAAAGAATTGGAAAGTAAATCAATGATGACAGAGAAGTGTGGGGTGATAGAGCTAACATCCACCTTGAGAAGCTCCTCCATAATTCCAACAAGGACAATGAAATTCTCAGACACATGGCCAACAGATACACCACTAGAAACAATATTTGCAACATCGGAATCAAGTAGTTGAAGGATAAAGTCAACGAAACCCTAATAAAGAAAAAGGAGGAGGAAAAACTTGGGATTCTTTTTTATGCCTCCTTGATTGCTTGAGTCACCTCATCAGCACTTCATCTACCAATTTTGAATAATTTTGGGAAAGTTTTCATGTTTTTGGGCATTTCTGTAAATTTTGACAGAATTTTTGCAGAGTTGGCCTGTAAAATGCGCAGCATGGGCCACACTATGCTTTTTGTGGAGGCCTCAAAATGAGAAAATTATTGCAGATTTGGATTCATATTTATTTCTACATCAATTTTTGACTACTAGAAATCAAGAAACATAGATTTTGATAAGTGGAAATGGTAAAAAGCCACTCAAAAACCACCTTTATGACTCCTTTTTCAGCCTTTGGGTGCGCTTTTTGGGAAGTGTTGGGAGATTAAAGTTTTTAGCAGCTTCACACAACCATTTTTAGAGATTGAGGACATGTTTTACAACTAGACTGGAAGATATTTTCAATGAGCCATCTTGGGCCCAATTTGGTGTTTGGGAAGTCATTCAAAAATATATTTCAAGGCCCACAATGTGCTTTTTCCCAAGGATGCTCCAGTTTTTCCAAGCATGTTGCACTTTTTGCAGCTTTCTGATTTCTCCAGAATTTTCAAATTTTCTCAGTTGATGGATGGCTTCAATGAAATTTTAATTATGTAATTATCAAATGTAAACATAATTATGTCATAAATATTTAGTAGGGGAAGATACATCATATAAATATGTAATTTTGGTCAAATTGAATCAGTTTCATGAATGATAGGGATGAGTTGGTTAAGCTCCCTAATCACTCGGATTCTAGTTGATCACTTTGGGGATAAGCTCTACACGCTAGGGATTCAACCCCTGAGAGTGGGAGAATTAGTTTTTGGTATGTATATTTTATTTCCTTTCTCATTAAAAGGGTTGGATGCTATAGAATTTGATCATTGAACACTATTGTAATTAGACTTTTGGCAAGAAATAACAGACTGAGTTGCAGCTATTTTGATGGGATTCCTGTGGTAATGTGATTTGAAATTGTTTCTTATTATGATTGAAAATGTTTTAATGTATTTTGATATTCATAATCATGCCATATTTGAATGTAATCGATTCATAACTCAGAAATACATAATTCATTAGCTTATGTTTTATTTTGGAGGAATAGTTACAGTTTTGTTTCATCTTTTTTCTAATTAAAAATAATTCATGTTTCCAATGCTATTTTATGAAACCCTAGTAGTATAAACCACTCCATCAAGATACATTAATGTGTTAAGCTACTTACCTACCTTGACCCATTAGATCTCTGCAATTTCAATCCTTATTTTCCCTAACCTAGTTCTTCTCTGGCTTATTCACCATCCAAAACCTCAAAATAATTCAACCAAACCCTATTGCTACTATACCTAGCCTAAAATATCATTGATCGAGTCAACTTGACTATGATCTTGTGGAGATATCCCTCTCCTACCTAGTAGGCCTAGCTAATTTGAAAAATGTTGGTCTGTGGTTACCTTTGTTGGTCTGTTCTGAGCCTCAGAGGTCTAGTGGAGTGATAACAGATCATACCGTCCATCTCAATAAATAATGTTTGGTGACCAGTCACCTATTTTCCAACGCGGCATAAATCCATGACATAATCTAAGTTATATATTTCACATTCTCTACTTGGATACTGTATAATTTTAGACCATTCCGCTATCACTGACAACAATCTCTTTGCTAATGTTTTTCTCCACAAGTGCAACACTACATATGTCCTCTTTTCAACCTCTTGAATTCATCTCCCGTAGGCTTATATATTCATTCATTATCAGTAGTAGTGCTTTTCTATTGAAAATCACCTTTGGCAGAAGTGGAAAACTTCACATTTCCTCTTCTTGTTTGATGTCCTGTATACTTCTATCATTTCCCTTTAATATCAGGTTTTCCCCTTGTTTTCCAATTAGTCCTTAACTTAGACTTGTGCTTAGATTTTTCATATAAATACTTCATATTCTCGATGGAATCCTTTGATGTTTTAGGCTCATCAAATTATATTTTATCCCTGAATGCATTCGTAATTCCATCAAGGTACCTATGAATCTATACTTTCTCATACTTTGAGGTAACGCACATACCTCAAAAACTCCAAGAATATAGTTGTATATTCATCAAATGTCAACTACCGTATTTTTTTCTCATAAAAATCCTTGGCCTTATTGTCATAGTACATTTCAAATAGGTAATTTTCCCTTAAATAATTCTCAAATCCTTCCCAAGACAATTCTTCTCTCTAATATATTTTACATTCTTCAAATCTTCCCACTAGATATCAACCTTACCCTTCTAGATAAATTTTTTTTTCTTTCTTTCTTGTTCTTAGAGTAATCATGCACCCTAAAATAAATTTTCATTCCTAGTTTTATCACTCGGATTGAACCTCAGGCTAAGAAAGGCAATTCTGAGGTAACCTCAAACCACGCTTAGCCAAAATTCTAGCCCTACTAGGCCAGGAGATGGCTCTCTCCGTAAGGATCACACCCAAAATAATGGAGGAAAGAAGATATTAGGCTAGGTATAGTAGCTTAGGGTTTTGATTTTTATTGTATAGGGTTTTTCTGGATCAGGAGGAGTCAAGCAGCTAGGGCAAGGAAATTAGGTCAAAATTTGTAGGGTGTTCTATGGGGCAAGGTAGATTCAATGTTTAGCACTTTAGGGTTTTTATGATGCGATGGTTTAAGAAAGGTGAGGAGCTATAAAGAGCATGGTGAATTCATGGTTTCTTTCTAAACTGAAGAAATTACAAATTATGAATGTTTACCCAAAACAGAGCATACAATTATGGACTATGTTCATCTAACTTGAAAGCATTCATTCAATAGAAATGAAATGATGGATGAAGTAAAAAAAAATTCTAACATATGAGCACAAAGAAGAAACTGAAACTAAACACAATACCACATGGATCCCATAAAAATAGCTGCAAACTTGATTAATGTCCAAGCTAAAATTGATACAAAAATATGTTTCTTGAGATGCCAAGGCTCCAAGTGAGTCCAACCATTACAATGACTGAGAAAATACACCATATATACCTCAAAAATACTCTCCATAGTCTCAGGGAGTTGAATCCATGAGATAGGGATCAGTTTCACCTACTCCCAAACAAGAAACTGAAGACTAGGAAGACCCAACAATTTTCCTCTAAAAGAGAGGAAACAGATTCATTTGACCACTAGAGGACTTAACTAATGTATCTAAATTGGATGAAAGTCAAAACATGACATTTACATTCACCATGACCATTTACATGAGTAATTTCTCCATTTTCCCAAGTAAAAATTCAAAAATTCAAAATTTTTTGAAGATTACGAAAATTGCATTTTCCTGGCAAACACGCAGCGCCATGACAAGAAGCATAGCGTCGTTTGCAAGCACCATTTGAAGGCATCCCAGTGTCCAAATCAGCTCTATGATAGCTCATTGGAAAGATATCTAAGTCTAGTTTCCAAATATGCCTCCAGTTGCCAAAATGGTTACCATATGCCCTGTAAAAAAATGAATCTCCCAAGACTTGTAAACGTGGAGTGCCAAGGTCAAAAAGGAGGTAGAAACATGAAAATTTGGTGGTTATTTGCACTTTTGAGGGACCATTTCTCCTCCAAAATTTCTAAAACCTAGTAGGTTTGATGTATTCATCATTTTTAACATGATGGTGGTGGCCATTTGTCTATTGGAGGCTCCAAAAAAGAGTGCAGCGCCAGTGGCACTGTGCGTTTGGCAAAATTTTTGCGTGCCAAAATTGCTCAAAAACCCAAAAATGCACTAAAGTGAAAAATCTGCCAAAAACTTGCCAAAATTGTAAGGTTGATTTCTGATCAAGTGTTTGAGGCATGAAGAGACACCTTAGCAAGTATTTCTGACCTCTCCTTCTCCTTTTTCTCAGTCAAAGCTTGAAATTTTTCATGGGCTCGTTTGAGCTTGGCCCTTGCAATTTTGCTCGTCATGGCTTAGTGCTTTGCCATTTTCCTCTTAATATCATTGTACATTTTGACCTTCTCTAGCAGAATCTCTAGATTCAAATTGGCTCTATCAAGCCATGAATCTCTATCCCTGCTAATCTCTAGGACAAGCAACTCACTTGGAGTGAGCTGCTCTGCCAACTCAACTTCTGTCTATCTTTCCCGAGTTAAGGATCTCTTTAGCCCTATTGTCTTTGGTCTCTATCTTGGAGGCTGATCCTCCTCATCATCAATCTCAAAAAATATTTCCAAGGTCTCCTCCAACAAGGGCTTGGCCTTTTCTACCTCTCTTTGAGCTTTGATGGTCCTGACCTCATCAATTATTTTCTTGGTTTTTAGCTGCTGATTTTCTTGCTCAAGAAAATAAATCACATATTGTGCTCTGTCAACATTAGCTTGAAGTTCACCAATATTTTCCTCTTTTCCTCTGATTAATTCACTGGTGATTCTATCCTCATCCTCCTCATTAAGATCAATCAGCTAAAATTCCTGCTATGTTTCATTTTTATCCTCTTGCTCCTCAATGATTGGCTCTTTAGCCTTTTCCTTGCCCTTGTCTACCTGTTTTGTTGATGAAGAAGGAATGTCCCCTTTCATTCCAAGTGAATCAAACACATGCCTATGGCCTCTCTGATAGGTCTTGTGAAATGGCTCAAAATCAATCACATTAGCCCAAGTTTCCTCAATGTTCTTTTCACTGCTTAATGCCTCAGTATCATGATATGATGATGGTGAAGGGTTACGGAAAGGTGAAGAGGTTGGATCAACATGAGGTGAATGGATTTGACTAGGTGATTATGTATGAACAATAGGTTGAGATGGAGAAGTGGATATAGGAGGATGAGATTATGAAGGGATACTTTGCTTATGATGACTAAGTGGGGAAGTGAAAACTTCATTTTCAATGAATGTGTCCCATGGGATATCTTGCTACTCATGCTGATGCATGAATATCATCTTGATGAGGGAATGGTAAAAAATACTTTGCATTTGATGATTATAATCCCTCTTTTGTACCATTTATGCCATCTTGTCAATGTTGCAGGAGAGATAGTAATGTATGTGAACAATTCTGACTCTAGTGAAGTGCATGAGGAGTCAGATATGATATGAGTAGAGTCGAGAAAACCTCCCCTCACCGGTGAAGTATTTCATTATTATATCCATCATAGGGATATATCGGTCAAGGAGATGAGAGAAAGGGAAAATGGACTTTTATTCATTCTTTTATCTAGGTTTGAGATATGGTTCATAATAGCTTAGATCAAGGTTTCCTTATTTAAACCATTTCTCTCCCACATTAGGGATCCCTAGAGTAGCTGAAATGGAATTGATGGAAATGGTAAAAGTGACCCCAGCAAGAGTGACCTGCCTATCATGAAGATTTGTGATAAATAGCCTTGTTAACACAGGGTGATACTAAATCTACTCCACTTTCTCACAAAACTCAAAACAACCAACATGTTTAAAACATGACATAGTGAGAGGAGAAGCCATGAGTTCCTTTGTGGTTATTTGTTCATACATGTTAATTTTCCATCCTTTGTGGTCACTTCTCCTTTGTATTTTTTCCTCACTAACACCCACCTCCATTCTCCTCTTCAAACATTTTGAGTTTTAAAGGCTTAGGAAACCCTAGGGAAAAAATGGAATGAGATGAAGGGAGAAGAAGATGGGATGACTAGCTTAGGTAAATGAAGGGAATGAGTATAAATAGAAAACCTAGGTCCATGAAAACCCTAGGAATTAGCAATGCTCATGACTGATATCTATTTAGGGGAGGTGAATAAGGATATGGTGCATGAAAAATTAAAACGAAATGGAAAATAGGGTTTCATAAGGAAAAAGCAGTTCAAATCATTAATGGACACCAAATATCTTAGAGGTAAGGTGAACTAGTGTGCACTTACTATTTAAAAGCTCCTTGGATAATTTTGGGAGAAGATTGAGCTTGATGGAAGTGGTGCAAATCTTCACAATTCTCACTATGCAAGCGTGCAACACAGCTGGGCAAACGTGCAACGCCAAATCAAACGCGTAGTGCCACCCTGAGAATGCACAACGCCAGTTTTAATTGCTCTGGTATTTTTGGGCAAACACATAGCGTGACTTGGAAAATGCGTAGCGCCAAGTGAAACGCGCAGTAAC
Source organism: Pinus albicaulis (assembly GCA_034641835.2). NCBI lineage: Eukaryota > Viridiplantae > Streptophyta > Pinopsida > Pinales > Pinaceae > Pinus > Pinus albicaulis. Next base: position 961,787,544 of record CM076571.1, on the reverse strand, counting down.
AATCTGAGAACATGCAGCGCCTTGAAATTTTGACCCAAACTGCTCAGAAAACTCAAAATTTCTCCTTTGCTGAAAACTATTGATAGCTAAATGGCAACAATGACTTGCATTGAGATGCCTAATAGGCTTTATAGCTTTAGTGGATTTGAAATTTCAATTTGAATCACCCACTTTTCTAATGTTCACTTTTCCTTTTGGAATTGCAGGTTGATCCAACATGGAGTTTGGCTTTCTTTGCTTTCACTTAGGCCAGATGATTGCATGATTTCATTTGACAGCTCAGGATTAGATTTATTACATATAGAAACATAAAATTACATTTGAAAAAACAAAAATAAATTACATATTTGAATTTTATATCAAAATGATATTTTGATATAAAGATCATTAAACTAAAAAAATATAACTTTGAAAGTACAACAATTACATTATGATGATTTTAATTAGTCCCTCTCATATATGTGTTGACCTCTTCTGAATGAAGGAGTGACCTTGAGAAATGAAAAACCCTAATGGACTAATGGGACTGCTCTTTTGACTTGACATTTTGAATGAGATTTTTACTTTAAAGACTTCCAAGTGAAAAAATCATTTCCAAAGGTGTTATTATGCTCAAGGAGACATGGGAATGAGTCAGCCAATATGATCTTCTGAGGGAGAATGAAGCTTATTTTACAAGGACAACCACTAGTGGAACAATTTTATGTCATGACCTAATGGAATGATGAAAAATTTATTCAGAATGGGACATCTAAGATGCACATGCAAATGTGTTTTGATCCATGGTGGAAGTATGCAAATATTGACACTAACACCTAGTATCCGTTCTTCTACTTCCTTATCCTTCATCACCTCTCCATCGAATGTAGCAGGCCTTTCCTTCTTAAATTCATCTAGCGTGAAATATTTTTCTTTCCTTTTTTCTAATACTACCTTTTATTTGCAGAATTATATAGTTGTTAATGACAACCTAACCTTCTCTTTGGAGTAATTAGTGGATTTCCACCTCTCACTGTGTCTACACTTGTTTTCTTACGCCTTTTCTTAGATTTTTTCCCTTCTGCACCATCGATTCTCAACTCATGCTTCCAAAGACTCGATGTTTTCTTCCTATATCTACAATTCCTAGGTAGTTGGAACCTATTTCATGTTGTTCTTTTCTTTTCAAATATGATAGGCTTTATAATATGACTAAATTTACGTTTTCCTACTTTTCCTATCTCTAACAATGTTTTCATTTTCAGCCTTGCAACTTCTTATCTCGGCTCTTAGGCTTCTAAGAGTGTCCGTCCATTCTAGGGAGTATTTATCTCTCCTCTTTCCCTCTAATTCTTCCTCATTATCATGTTGGGATCTATTTGTATAATATTGCATCATTCTGTTGTTCATTCCTTCCCATGTTTTTCTATTTTGTGGTTTCTTCTTATGTGTTGTTACACACACATAACCTTTAGCCAACAATATATAAATAGTCATATTTATCCATCACATTGGTAAATATATAATAATCATATGGATACGAGGTTATATGAAGCACCAAATTTGAAGTTAGTATGCTAATTAGAAGGAAATTAACACATTAGGATATGCTAATTCTATCATTTAATAGTTTTTATATCAAAACTTGCATTACAAGAAACACACATTGCACACAATAACCAATTATATACATAGAGAGAGAGAGAGAGAGAGAGATAGAGATAGAGAGAGAGATACACACATTGCACACAACAACCAATTATATACATACATACATAGAGAGAGAGAGAGAGAGATACACACACACACACATTGCACACAACAACCAATTATATACATACATAGAGAGAGAGAGAGAGAGAGAGAGAGAGAGAGAGAGAGGTGTGTGTTAGAGAGAGAGAGAGAGAGAGAGAGAGAGAGAGTGAGAGAGAGAGATGTGTTAGAGAGAGAGAGAGAGATGTGTCTGTGTGTGTGTGTGTGTATTTATATGCATATGTATATGTATTACCAAGGCCCATTTAGTCTAAGTGTTGAACCTGGGCACTCTGGTACCAAAATGTATTACACCCTCCCACCTCTTGGATTAGTCTAGGCTGAATGGGAGTTCTCACTTTAAACTAACCTAACATCCATGGTCTCATTATATAAATGGAATAAAAAAATTTATTCTTCACTAATATTAGTGGAATTAACTTTCAATACTACCATTACATCCAACTCGTCAAGAGCTCTCTAGTGATATACCTTTTATCTTTATTTGATTCTCATTTTAAAAGTTATGGCCATTTAAGGTTTTGTGCTTAATTATTGCCACATCAACATTACCGCCACATGGAATTGCTAAGTGGCATACATGGCCAATGTTCCCAACACGATTATACTATGACGATAAGTGCTGACCACTCCAATCTGACATGGTGATATAGAAATATTGATGTCAATTACCATAGATATTCATGTTAAGAACCTTCCATTAGTTCACATTAAACCTCTCATTGTTTTCCTACTGGCAAAAAATCGACACATCATATTGATGGCCCACATTAATTATGCCTCCCCCGCAACATCCAACAGTTTAATGTAGGGGAGAGTTTGCACTTTTTCGCCTATGAGACTAAAAAATTCACATCTACCCCTCTACTCAATATTCTACACATGGATACCATCCTATATCAATAGCTTATATCAATTGCAGGCCCCCCTGCCTCTAAACAATTAACAAGGGGGTGGATATTTGAAATGATAAAATAAATTACTGCTAAGTTAATTAAAGGAAAATTTCCCATTTCACTCTTTTTTAATCATTCCCAAACATGATAAGGGTGCAACAAAGAATGAAGTTGGACATAATGCACTAACATGTTACTTCATGGATAAAATCTCCATTGCGCTCTTTGTTAGTCCACTATTAAACACACAGATAATGTCTTGTCGATGTCATGGTGATGTCACCCTGCCATATGACATCCCCTGAAGGTGCCATGTGTCATCCAAAAAGTGGTCCCTTGGCCATCCAACAAGGAAATTTCTTCATGCCATGTGTCATGTTGTTAGTGTGTCACATCAACAGCCTATACATGTTATCTTTCCACCTTAGCTCAGGTCAGGTGTCCCACAAGGCTATGCCATTTCATGCATGTTCATGATTTTACGTTATATGAAAATTTCAGGGGTATAACATGTAATTCAATTCCATGCCTACATATTAGTGCAACCAACACCATCACATTCAGAAATGAGGTAGGAATTATATGAAAAACTAGGCATGGCACAACGAAAATTTCCTCATCATGTGACGAAACACACTACATCCCTCACCTTCTTTTAATATAACCTATTATCCAAAGAAAACTTGAATATCTTTTTGCATGGTGCAAATTATAACTAAGATAAGTTATAGCTGGCATAATTAATAGAGGATTAGAGGTAATTCATGAGTTTAATAATTCCTTTTTCCCTTGCAATTTTTCAAATTTTCTTTTACAAGTTAAAAAGGTGCAAGGCATAAATACAAGCTTTTTTATCCTTTTCTTAGACTTATAAATTTCATCATGTTATCCAAGGAATTTCCCAAACTCTTCCTTAATAAAAACATGCTTAGTGGACAAATTTCATAGGGATAAAGCTCTTATTTCAACCTATCATTTCAGTTAGTGTTCATAGCTAAACATATCCATGAAATTCTTGACCTGCCTACCATTGGACACAAAATTAAGCAAGATCATAGTCAACAATACTATGCGGTTGCAAATGTAGTAGCATCACGTTAACCACATAATGGAATTCAGAAAAATCCATTAGATCTAGTCATAAAACACACCTTCTAGCATTAATACTTTTAACAATCCAAATCAGTAACACAATCATAGTCACACAAAATAAGGAATTCATACATTATACAACTAACCATGCACAACAAACATCCATTCAAATCATGTTGAAAAATCTATAAATTAATCCATCTGTTAGCAATTACGGGGATCTGAAAGCCCCTCACAGTATGAGGGTAATGATACAAACCATCTCACTGCAAACACACATGACAACATATTCCTCATTAATAATGTTGCTACAACCATTTTCATATAAAAACTTTAATCATCATTCATATTGCATAGGTATGCAGAGAGAAAAAAGTAGTAACTTATATTAATAACTGAATCACTAGAAATTAAGAAAGAGACTTCAACTCTCCTTCGAGTTGTAGGTAAAAGACATTTCCATTCTTTCTTGTAGTCAACCACCCTTGAGCCAAATTCAGAGCTTAAGGAGTGAAGTGCAAAGGTAGGTCACCAACCATGAGACAAGTTATCCATTGTTTCATACAAAGTTCTTACATTCAATGTTTTATGATATTTAAGTAAGGATCATGGGTTCACATCAAATAATGGCTCATGATCCTTGGATGTTACACTTTTTTCCTTATTTCACCTTGGTGGTCATCTTTTCTTTCTCATGTTTAAGTCCAAGCATATTGGTGTTCTTATTTCATTATCTAAACGGGGCAAAAATAGAAGGTAGAAGACTTTGATTAAGGTATCATGTCCATATATTTTTATATTTAACATTTTCCATTTATCCTTGATCCATATTCATTTCTCTTAATTGGTTTTTTTCAATTTTTTGTAATGATTACCTATTTACCTTATCCTATGGGAAGAGGAGCCCTAAAATAAAGCTAAAGATATGTATAAGTGAAATAAAAAGCTCAATTAAAAAAAAAAATTAAGGAAAAAGGAAATATAAAATATAAAATATAAAATATAAATAGTTTATATAATGGAAGATATAATGTAACTTAAACGAAATAGAATACGCTTAAATTTGTAATTTTTAATTAAAATAATTATTTTCTTAATAGTTAAAAATTATTTTAATATTTTCCATGGGGTCTTGGATAGACGGTGATTGGGGACTCTATTAAGGTACTTTTGAATGTGAAGTTATCGGTTCGATTCGCTGCCCTGATCGGGGTGATATGTTGGACATGATGAAGATGTAGTCCTACTAGGCTTACAAAAAAATGTTTTTAATATTTTGTCTTTAAATTATATTATAATCCATTTTATTATTATTATTTTAATAATAAAAGTATATCCTAAATTATATATTTCTGTATGGAAATTTAATGAATTTATATTCAAAATATTTATTTTTAAGTTAGCTTTGTATTATCTTAAAATTTCAAAATACAACATCCCACACATAACAATGCATATTATTATTGGTCTTAATTTTCCACAAGGAAACTAGATATATTGACTAGCAATTTAAGAGAAAGTATGTCAAAGTAAATCGTGAAAAAATTTACAAGGACAAGATGATACTAAGTTACATATGTAATCAAAATAACTATAAAGAAATATATCATGAGGTTAGGTGTCAGAATAAGTCATATAAGTGAGATCTCGTGCATTCGTACAAGTTGGAACAAAGGGATTAAGCTCACTATGAAAATGAAATTCATGTGTTCCATACGAGAATATAATCTATCCAAACATGAGAACTAATATTTTTTCACCCACTTGATCTTGTTTAAGGAAGAAATTATTTCATTTTGATCTTCATGATTCTCTTTCATTACAAAAACCAAATGATTTTTCATTTGCTAGAGGAGGGTGATGGATTTTAGGTATTGGATCCTTCTTCCCTTGGCATGAACAAGGTCAAGAACCCAATTGGATGCTTCCTCTAGGATTTTAGATTTGGAATATTTCTCACAGTCATTATTAGTAAGAGTTTCAAGTTGGTTTATTTCTTGACAAATCTTAGAATGAGTAGTATAATGGAAGATGGTAGTGACTGCCTAAGCCTAGGTTTGGACTCTTGGATGGCCTTGAAATCCTCTACCTCAAAATACCTTATGGCTATGCATACATTTCTTGGGAATGGTTTTTCAATAGGGAAGGACACAGGTGTGACTACAAAACCCCAGCAAACCTAGGTTGAAGGGATAAAGACATAGATAATCGAGAAAGAAGAGAGGCTAGACACTACAGGAATTTGGGAAAACTTCATCCCACATAGGTAAAAGGACCAAAAAAAACATAGGTTAATAAGGAAACTTCCAAATAGTGATGACCGCTCACAAGGATGCCCCAAAACAGAGGTAACAATATACCCTTGTGAGAATTAAGAAGAATATTCTATACTTAAGCTGCACAAATTCAAATAAATAGCAATAGACAATAGGGGGAAAGAAGAGCCTAAAACCTAATAGTGTTAGATCATATGAATGGAACCAAAGAGGAATAATATTGATGCAATTTTCAAATGTCTGCAAATTCTAATCCACAAATTTAAAAATGCACACAACAAGTACACCCAAAATCTTAGATATATTTCATTATGACCAAAATATTTACAATATAATATTGGCATGATTATCATTGGCCATTTACCCATACTCTACAATGTCCCTATATTACTAGTATAGTCCCTTATTTGTGTTAGTGTAACCCTCTTATTATTGTTGTTGTACCCCTGCAACCCCAATATTGTTATTATTGTGCCCTTACATTATTATTTTTAGGTCGGCTAGGATTATATTGTGACCCCATGGACTCCTATATATATAAGGAGGTTTTTTCATTTGTATCATCCAAGAATTGTTCATTTATGTAATGTAAAGGAGGCTTCCCCCTCAAAGTGGCTTATTTATAAGTCATTTATCTCTCTTTACTTCCATTTTTGGAGTTGGTTTCATAACATTTAGTATCAGAGCTTTGGATTCTAGGGTTTTGCTGCTCCAAACAGGTGATCGTGGAATTTTCGCTATAAAATTTTTTCTACGAAGTTTCAGAAGCTGAAGTTTTTAGAACACGAAGCTGAAAGGTACAAAGGGCTTTGCCGAAAGGTACTTTGCCTTGAAGCATCTAAATCAGGTCAGACCTGTCACATTCTAAAGAAGGCACAAAGGGCTACTACGGGGCCAAATTTCAAATATTGAAGATCCAAAATCACAGAGGTAATTCAGTTTCAATATCGAGATCCTCAAAAGCAAGAAAAATTTGTGTATTTTTTTTTCAAATTGCTTAAGTCTTGTACGAATAATCAGTTTGAATTGATTCCAAGGGCATATTATAGAATAGATATCTATATTGGGTTCTAAAATGCCCCCTAAAAATAATTCAACACCCAATAAGCCTTCATAAGGCTCTACTATGACTTACGAGGACGAAGAGGTGCAACATGACATACCAAAATTACAAGAGCAAGTGCAACAAATTTTTCTCTTGCAAAGAGAAAAAAAAATGAATGGATGGTTTGAAGAAAGGAATGGAAACTAAGATGGATGGCATGGAAGCTGGCATGGAATCTAAGATGGATGACATGGAAGAAAAAATGAAAGACAACATGGAAAACATGAAGATTGATCTAAAAGCAGACATGGAAGGTTTGACAAAGTTGATACAAGAAATGTTTCATAATGGTGAAAATATAGTAGATGAAACTCATGATGAGAAAAAAATAAATGTTAATCGTGATTTCATAAAATCTAATATTGGATGGAAGAACCACCATATTCCAAAGATGGATATGAGGAAGTTTGACGGCAAGGATCTCGTAACATGGATACTACAGACGGAGCAAAATTTTGATCTCAATAATGTGAAAAACACACAAAAGGTACGCATTGAAACTTTACATTTAGAACAAAATACATTTGCATGGTATTGATGGCTTTTCTCTCATAAAAAAATGTCACTTGGTCAATTTTTACGGAGGAAATGATAGCATATTATGAGGATACAACGAGAAACTCTTTCTTTAGCTAATTGATAACTCTAAAACAAAAGGGTTCAGTGGGGGAGCACATTGAGGACTTCCAAAAATTGAATATAATGGTAAATGATATTCTAGAAGAACACAATATTGATGTCTTCATATGGAATTTAAAGGATAACATCCAACATGAATTTCGCATTTGGGAACTTGATTCATTGGAGAAGGCATTCACGTTGGCAAGAAAAATTGAATGTAAAATTATGGTGACAAGGAAGCCTACCACTCACATCTATAAAGATGGAAGTGTTGCTACTCCTATACTTCCACAACCTGCAAGGTTGACACCACAAAAAATGGAAGAAAAAAGAGCAAAAGGGCTTTGTTAGAGTTGTGATAGAAAATACACTAAAGGTCATAAGTGTGCTGAGAAGAAATTATTTTACATAGATTGTGAAGAGGAGGAATAAAAGGAACAAGAAACTTCTAAAGAAGAGGATATACACTAGGAACCAACCCTAGAAGAAGAAGAAATGAGTTCAACCATATCGTGTAATGCATTGGCAGGAATTACCACCCCTCAAAATTTCAAGATAGAAGGACATATCAAGAAGAAAAATGTAATAGTGTTGATTCATTCAGGTAGTACCCATAATTTTGTTCATTGTAAGGTAGCCAAGGAATTGAATTATTTCTTATACCCAACATTAGAATGACAAGTGATGGTTACAAATGGAGGAACTATAAATTTCTCAAGAAAATTCTTTAATATGAAGCTAACCATGGGGTAATATGTATTGAATAGTCCAATGCTTTCCATTCCAATGGGAGGTGTTGATGTTGTACTAGGAGTACAATGGTTACAATCTTTGGGGACGATATATTTTAATTTGCAAGGAATTTTTTTCAATTTTTTTTCGGAAGGAAAGGAAATCGAATTATGGGGTATCGCAGGGAAGTCACAAAAGATAATAAGCTCTAATGTCATGATAAAGCTTTTGAAGAAAGAACAACAAGGCGTAATTGCACAATTATGCTCAGTAGAAGTTCCAACATCAAAATCATCTATTTCTCCAGATCTCCAAAAATCATTGGATAATCATTCCAAGGTGTTTGAAACTCCCAAAGGACTCCCACATATTCATGATCATGATCATGTTATTCATTTCATTCTAGGAATTATTCCTCCAAACATAAGGCCTTACAAATATCCTTATGTCCAAAAGAGAAAAATTGAACGTATGATTACATAAATGTTAGAGGTTGGTATAATTAAACCTAGTCAAAGTTATTTCTCTGCTCCAATAGAATTGGGGCACAAGAAGGATGGATCATGGCACATGTGTCTAGATTATAGGGAGCTTTATAAGCTCACTATTAAAGATAAATTTCCCATTCCTGTGATTGATGAATTATTGGATGAATTAATGGAGCAATTTCTTTTACCAAGTTGGATCTTTGTTCAGGATATCATCAAATTAGAGTTAAGACTAAATAGATTCTGAAAACAACATTTTGAACTGATGAGGGTCATTATGAATTTTTGGTCATGCCTTTTGGCCTTACGAATACACCTTATACATCTCAAGGGTTGATGAATTCCATTTTCAAACCCTTCATTAGAAAATTTGTGCTAGTATTTTTTGATGATATACTAATCTACAACAAGTCTTGGAAGGATCATGTTCAACATGTTGACAGGGTGCTCAAGCTATTGGAAGAGAGACAATTATATGAAAAAACATCCAAATGTTTCTTTGGAGTACAAGAGGTGGAGTATCTGGGTCATATTGTATCTCATGAGGGTGTTAAGACAAACCCTAACAAAATTAAAGCAATTAAGGAATGGAAAGTTCCCACAACCATAAATCAGTTGTGAGGATTTTAGGTTAGTAGGGTATTATTGCAATTTTGTCAACAATTATGGGAGAATAGAAGCACCTATAACAAAATTATTGAAGAAAGATGCATTTTTATGGACTCCTGAAGCAACTAAAGCCTTCGAACATATTAAAGAGGCAATGGTCCTAGCACCCGTCTTAGCTATACTAGACTTCACAAAAACCTTTATTGTAGAATGTGATGCCATAGGAAATGGAATTGGTGCTGCTTTAATGCAAGAAGGAAGACCCATTTCTTTTGAAAGTCGTACAACCAGAGGAAAGTATTTACAGAAAGCTATTTATGAGAAGGAAACGTTGGAAATACTACATGCACTAAGAAATTGCGACCTTACCTAATGGGAAGAAACTTCAAGGTAAAAACTAATCATGATAGGTTTAAACAATTTTTGGAAGAAATACTCTCTTCAGAATGGCAGCAAAAATGGGTCACAAAGATGTTGGGTTATGAAATTGAAATCATCTACAAAAAAGGGAAGCTAAATGTTTTTGTAGATGCACTCTCAAGAAAGGATGAAGAGGTGGAAGCATTGCTTTGTGCCATTTCTATTATCCAACCAGATTGGATAACCGAAGCAAGGAATGAATGGAAAAAGGATGAAGAAGTGTGGACACTCATTCCAAATTTGCATTAAGATCCTAGTACATTTGATACATTTAGTTGGAAAAATGATTCCTTATGGTCCAAATATCACCTGTATATTTGTAATAATTACCAAATAAAACAAAATATTCTTTTGGAATTACACACTTCTCCTTTAGGAGGACACTCTAGACTTTTAGAAACTTACAATAGGGTGAAGAAAGAATTTTTTTGGGATGGCCTTAAATCTGATATTCAAAATTTTGTGGTGGAATATTTGGTTTTTCAGCAAAATAAATTTGAGACAATTAAGACCCCAGGTCTTCTACAACCTTTATCCATTCCTAGTCAACGTTGGGAGGAGATTTCAATGGATTTTATCACAGTTTTACCTAAGTTTGAAGGAAAGAGTGTCATCATGGTGATAGTTGATAGACTTACCAAGTATGCACACTTTTCTGCATTATCTCATCCATTTAAAGAAAGTACATTTGCTACTGCATTTATTGAAACAATTCAAAAGCTACATGGAAACCCAAATATTATTGTAAGTGACTGAGATCCCATTTTTACTGGAATATTTTGGATGAAAATATTTTCTTGTTTGGGTACTCAACTAGCTCATAGATCATCTTATCATCCTCAATCTGATGGTCAAACTGAGATAGTGAATAAATTTTTGGAAGGATATCTTCCTTTCTTTGTATCTGATAATAAAACACAATGGGTCAAGTGGTTACCTCTCGCCGAATGATGGTATAACACTTCCTTCCATACTACAACAAAAATGACCCCATTTATGACACTTATGGATACCATCCACCTTCCGTCATATCATCTTTAAGAGAAAATTATAAGTTCCAAGAATTGGAAGATCACATCGAGCATCAAAAACAAGTTCTCCAACTCTTTAAGGATAACCTAAATTTGGCAGAAAATCGAATGAAACAACAGGAAGATCAACATCACAGTGAGAGAAGTTTTGATGTAGGAGACTAGGTATTTTTATGGCTACAACCATACAAACAAATGTCCCTCAAGAAAGCTAAGAAGGATAATAAATTATCACCAAATTACTATGGTACATACAAGGTGTTGCAAAATATTGTTACTATGGCATACAAATTAGATCCTCCTACTTCTTCATCGCTGCATCTAGTTTTCCATGTTTCATGCCTAAAGAAGGTTATAAGTGAAAAAATTCAAGTTCAAACAATGTTGTCAGAACTTGATGAGGAAGGAAAAATGATATTGGAACCTGAAGCAATCATGGAAAAAAGAACTCGACAGCTACGAAATTGATCAATTTCAGAGTATCTCATCAAGTGGAAGAACATACCCATTGAAGATTCTACATGGGAGGATGAGAATTTTATACAAAAGCATCCGTAGCTACTCAAGCATTGAGGACAACACTTTTTTGAAGGATAGGGGCATGTTAGGTTCCTATATTTCTATTATAGTCCCTTATTTGTGTTAGTGTAACCCCCTTATTGTTATTGTTGTACCCCTATAACCCCAATATTGTTATTATTGTTCCCTTGCATTATTTTTGTTAGGTCGGCTAGGATTATATTGTGACCCCATAGACTCCTATATATAGAAGGAGGTTTTGTTATTTGTATCATCCAAGAATTTTTCATTTATGTAATGTAAAGGAGGTTTCCCACTCGAAGTGGCTTAGGTCTACGGTGTTGATATCTCTTTTCTTCCATTTTTGGAGTTTGTTTCATAACATACTCCACACATCACCCATACTCTCACACACTTATTTTCATTATAAATTTAATGATTAATATATATAAATATTACATTCAATGAACCGTGTGGGTTCAGATCCACTAAGTTAAGTTCTATTAGACTTGTATAAAGGAAAAATCGACAAAGTTGGATTTTTATGAAACTGACCATATTTCTGAAACTAATACTATCCTAACTACCATGATTTTCTAAAGATTTTACATAATTTATAATTCCTAGATATTTTTCCAGCTTTTATAAGTTATATACTTTTCTACGGGACTTCCAAAAATTTCCTTTTTGAAGATACCCCTAGATGCTCCTGCATGAGACACCACAGGTAGAAAATTATTCATAGACTCCCGTCTATGAGGTCTTTCACTTTTTTGTAACAATTCAAAAAGTCCTCTAATATCCCAAACTTTAAATTCTAACTAATAATCTCCAAGGAAAAACAATCCCTTACGATGTTTTCTTCTCCTTTCCATAAATTCTCTTAGAATTTTTCTTCATAAGTTTCCATAACTCATCAATCTCTTTGTCGAATTAGTCTCTTGACTGAAGCTTGTTGTTAACTTCTGTTGGTTTCATCTTATTTTCAGGCATAATAATGTTGTATGGAACAACTATAATTTTCTCCAAACCAACTAACTTTTCCACCTCTATGAAACCTTCATCTCTTTCCAACCAACTTTCGAAAAATTTCATATCTTCCACAAAATATCTAAAAAATTGTTTTCAATGCTGTACGCGAGGTTGGATTTAATATTTAGTAAATAACATAGATTCTAACTCCGTAATCACAACTTCATATTAATAATTCCTCTTCGTATATCCTTTCATAAGAGGTGCATTTAAGTGTTTCTCTACATTCTGGCTTAGAAAAAAGTAAGAGTCATTTCCTCCTTCACACTACAAGAAAAAAGGACATTGCTGAGGGGCGAAAATGGTCACCATAAGCTCATTGGTGAGGGTCAAAAGAGCCTTCGTCACCAAAAACTAAACGTCACCAAAGGTGGCATCGCCGAAAGTATAGGTGTTGTGGTGACATTCAAATTCTGTCACCAATAATGATTTATAGTGACGGATAGTGACCGTCACCATTTCATATGAGCAATGGTGATGGACAATAGCCTCTGTCACCAAAAAATTTAACGTCACCAAAGGTGGCGTCGCCGAAAGTATAGGTGTTGTGGTGACATTCAAGGTCCGTCACCAATAATGATTTATAGTGACGGATATTGACCGTCACCATTTCATATGAGCAATGGTGATGGAAAATAGCCTCCGTCACCAAAAAACTGAACGTCACCAAAGGTGGCGTCGCCGAAAGTATGTGTTGTAGTGACAGTCAAGGTCCGTCACGAGTATTAATTATAATGACGGCTAGTGACCGTCACCATTTCATATGAACAACAATGATTTTTTGTGATGGACCTTTCATGGCCGTCACTATTGGTGCATATATATAGCGACGTTCATTGACCGTCACCATAAATGCATTGGTGACATCAAGGTCCGTCACGAATAATGACTATAATGAAAAACAGTGACCCTCACGATTTCATATAAAAAACAACGATTTATGGTGACAGACCTTTAATGGTCGTCAGTATTGATGCGTATATATGGTGGCGTTCGTTGACCGTCACCATTTCATATTTTGATGAGGGTCGAAAAATGTCACCATAAGCTCATTGGTGATGGTCAAAAGAGCATCCGTCACCAAAAACTGATCTTCGTCATTCCCTATATATGAATATCAGGGCACGATGGAATCAAACCACCAACCTCCTGCTTGTAAAGTAGGTGCTCTTCCATTGAGCTAGCACCCTTTAAAGAATTAGACTTTAAACTAGCAATTGCCCCTAAAGGTGCAAAGATACACCAAAGGAATAAGAACCAGGAAAACTGAAAGAAATCAGTGTCCTTGCTCCTATTTTTATTCTGCGACACTCTACAAAGTATGATCTTGATCTATGATTTATTTTTGCCGAGTGGTTCTAATTTAATAGTAGATGTTATATTAGATAAAATAAATGAATAACTGAGAGGCCTTACGGGCTAATTTTTAATCCTTACACCAAAATCTCTTAATATTCAAGTCTATGGAACAACTCATTCAAAGTTCAAACTGAAGTAGATTTTAAATGGAAATCCTAAAACCAGCTAAGTAGTTTGCAAGTTAACATTTTGGATATAAATTCTGTTCAATTTATATGACAAGTTATGCCATAACCTTGAAACTAGTTTCTTAGCTAAAAGACTTTCTTAAGTCAACAATGACAAAGAAACATAGTCATGGCAAGAAAAATTCTCTTGTTTTTTCTAATGAGGGTGAATGTAACTTGATAAAGGTTGTATGAGAGTATCAAACCATAAACAATTTCACTAAAACATGGAAATGACAAAGTCTTGTTAAGCAACAAAGGTTTAGTTGAATATATGGAAAGCATCAAGCTAAATGATATAATTAAACTAAAAGTAATTGTAAAAAAATGAAATTGCCATCATATACATCGCATCAGCGTATGAATTTGCATCAATGTGCTAAATTAATATGACTTCAAATTTTGAAATTTTCCTGCAAGATAACATTTATCATTAAAAAAATCTGATCAAACATGAAGTAATCTCATGAATCCTTCAGATTTATATTGCAATATCCATCTCAGATCGATATATCCAGAATCTTAAATATTATTATAACTAGCAATTGCACCAAGAGGTGCAAAGGAACGATGGAACATGGATAAGAGAAGTGGGGAGATTGTATAAAGAAATAATCAAGCGAAATATACTAAAAATGAAATACAACCCATGTGAGGCTAATTTAAATTCAATTGTTGTGAATTTTCAAGTGAAAGAAAGTATGTAACTGGTGTCCGACAAGCAGGACTCACAAAAATTGTTATAGAGAAAAACTTGGAAGGGAAATTGAGGTTTGAGGTTTGATGATGTTGATGAAGCACATATTCTACTTGGTGAAAGTGGCCACTGCAAGGATTATTGGGGTTTAGGCTTCTATAGGCAGGATAATACTTTTGAGCTTGAAACAACTTTGCACAATATAGCTTTCAGTTCAAATGGGTGCAAATACATATAAATCAAGCAATTTGAGACCTTTAAATGTATGGTCAGAAGCAACAACTCCAGAATCTGTGAAAATGCTTCTAAACTCTATTTGAAAAGAGGAAATTAATTTGATCCTTGAAGGAAACTTGTTTGGACTAGACATTAGTGAGTTGATAAGCAGCTCAAACAATTGGGCTGAGATTACTATGTGGTGTATTTTCAAAGGGCTCAAAGAGTCATTACCTTCTAGATGGCTATATATTTTGGGAGATGGATTTGAAAATACAGGTAAGAAGAATCAGCCAGCGTCTGAACAGTCAGGGGTGAATTTGAGAAAAAACACCAAAGATCTGCCAATTTTGTTGAATGCCTCTGAGCAGTGTGGTTTATTGTTTGCTATCAATTCCTCCTCAGTCATGGATTGAAGGCCTCCACAAAATAAGAATATTCTTATGATTGGTCTTTGTTCTGAAGTGAATAATTTAAAACAATATACTCATAACCTAGCACAAAATACAGATTCAATAGAAGTAAATACGGAAAACAAGAATAGTGGAAATGATGATTTTGGATTTCAAACTGAAGGAGCATATAAGGGTGAGGATGAAGTGCTTTTGAAATTTCAGTGGGCAGAGGAGACAAAAAGGATGGGCTGCAGCAATTTTTTGGAGTCTCGGGATAGAAGAGAAGGGAAAAGAGGCAAACTTCAAGTTCAAAGCACAGAGTAATGACCCCTGGAAGGAGAGATTTTGATTCTCTTGTTTAATCTCAGCAGGAAGTAAGCAATTCCTTTGGTCAAGTCGACATTCAATTGTCAGATTCTCTATGGGATGTAGGTGATGGCATTAGCCAAGAGAAGCAGCTGGACATGGTTTCACATGAATATATCCTTTCTTCATGAATGCAATGATTATCGGAATTATGTTTAAATAAAAGAGATGAGAACAGTGTGCAAGAGGCTTTATAATGTTTGATATGCAAAGAATAGAATATTCAAAATAGTACACATCATATGAGGAGGAGACCTTTAAATCAAGCAATTTGAGACCTTTAAATGTATGGTCAGAAGCAACAACTCCAGAATCTGTGCAAATGCTTCTAAAATCTATTTGAAAAGAGGAAATTAATTTGATCCTTGGAGGAAACTTGTTTGGACCAGACATTAGTGAGTTGATAAGCAGCTCAAACAATTGGGCAAAGATTATTATGTAGTGTATTTTTAAAGGGCTCAAAGAGTCATTACCTTCTATATGGCTATATATTTTGGGAGATGGGTTTGAAAATACAGGTAAGAAGAATCAACCAGCGTCTGAACAGTCGGGTGAATTTAGAAAAAACACCAAAGATCTGCCAATTTTGTTGAATGCCTCTGAGCAATGTGGTTTATTTTTTGCTGTCAATTCGTCCTCAGTCATGGATTGCAGGCCTGCAAAAAATAAGAATATTCTTATGATTGGTCTCTGTTCTAAAGTGAATAATTTAAAACAATATACTCATAACCTAGCACAAAATACAAATTCAACAGAAGTAAATACGGAAAACAAGAATAGTGGAAATGATGATTTTGGATTTCAAACTGAAGGAGCATATAAGGGCGAGGATGAAGTGCTTTTGAAATTTCAGTGGGCAGAGGAGACAGAAAGGATGGGCTACAACAAGTTTTTGGAGTCTCGGGATAGAAGAGAAGGGAAAAGAGGCAAACTTCAAGTTCAAAGCATAGAGTAATGACCCCTGGAAGGAGAGATTTTGATTCTCTTGTTCAATCTCAGCAGGAAGTAAGCAATGCCTTTCGTCAAGTCGACATTCAATTGTCGGATTCTCTATGGGATGTAGGTGATGGCATTATCCAAGAGAAGCAGCTGGACAGGGTTTCACATGAATATATCCTTTCTTCATGAATGCAATGATTATCGGAATTATGTTCAAATAAAAGAGATGAGAACAGTGTGCAAGAGGCTTTATAATGTTTGATATGCAAAGAATAGAATATTCAAAAAGTACACATCATATGAGGAGGAGACCTTTAAATCAAGAAATTTGAGACCTTTAAATGTATGGTCAGAAGCAACAACTCCAGAATCTATGAAAATGCTTCTAAACTCTCAATTTAGACTGCTCATGTGCTTACCAAATGAAAATCTCTGACCAAAATTCTAGTTAACAGGCACAATGAAAATAATTAGTTGTTGAAAGATTCAGGATCTGTTTATAAAAATGTCATGGAAGAGGAGTTTGCAGTCAGAGATGTGGAAATGGTGAACGATAATGAGTGTGTTTGGAAAGAAAAAAAACTCTTAAGTATGCCCAGGTAAGTGTTACAAAGTTGTCATCAACAACCTTGAGTCAGAGAGAAGAGGAGTCTTCTATGTTACCATGGACTAGTGAAAATATGGCACATACATGTAACCATAAACTAGCTTCTTATATGGAGAAAGCTGAGATAATTTACATGGGCAGTGTAACAACTCGATTTATGGCCTCTCAAGTTCAAGAACCAGAGGATATTTCAAGGCTACATTGTTTCCCTCAAGACAACTTCAGTGAGTACTATATTATACAATAAAGACATTACTAAGCCAAGTAAAGCTAATTGTGCACCAAAAAAAGCATTATCTGTAATACAAGCACATGAATTAAAAGAAGGTGGCCATTCTTCTCCACACAAATGAAAAAAATCACTTGAAAAACATTTTTCTGTTGGAAGTGCATTCTGTGTAATAACATGTACTTCTAATTACCCAGGTTATGAGGAAGTGGCAACACAGACACTGCATGTTTTTCTTCTTGCCAACTTACAAGTTGAAAAGGCATGTGAACAAGCCACTCACTATCATAATAGTGGATCACAAATTAGGAAATCACTTGGCATTGATATTTTTACTCTTGAAAATGTCCAGGATCTGAATGTTTCATTATTGACAGATTCTAAGAAGTTTGAAAAATCTGTCATTGCTAATTTGAGTGAAAGTGATGCACTGAAAAAATCAGAGACTAAAAAAGCTTCTACTTCAATAGAACCTTTACCTTTCCACAAGGTGAGCTATTACAAGTCTTAATTATTTGATCACTAAATATCTAACACCCAAGCATAGTAGAACTCTGTTGGAACATGAATTTTAGCTCTACAATGTCTTTAGTTTCGTAATCTGTCATTGCTAATTTGAGTGAATGTGATGCAGTGAAAAAGTCAGAGACTAAAAATCAGTGTTACACGGGGACTCGTCCCCCCCCCCCCCTAGGGGTCTAGAATCCTCGCCCCCCCGCGATTCGGGGTCTTGGGGACTTCTAGGGGACGTTTCCTGACGCTCCCAATTTTCAAAAATTTGGAAGGGACATCAAGGGGGACATTTCACCATCTGGAGGGGTCGAGGGGGCGTGAGGGGACGGGAGGGGACGTGAAGGGGGCGTGAGGGGACGGGAGGGGGTGTGAAGGGGGCGTGAGGGGACGGCTGGGGCAATAGATATTCTCATTTAATTCTCTATCAAATATTTTAATCAGTTACAATTAGCACCATATCCATTTACATTGTACTTTAATCTGTGAGTAGTAGATTGAATATTGGGAACTACTAAAGTATTTCTGGAGAGCTCGACTTACCACTAGACCTTCATTGTGATGTCAGTTGAACAGATCGATGTTTTTTTTATTGGTTTCTTTCTCCAACTCCGTTTGCTTGCTTCTCTCCAATAACCTCTTCAGATATAATAGCCTGTGATTTCACTAAAGCTGTAATTGGAGGAGAATTTATTATATCTCACTCTTAAGATAATTTTAGGTGAGAGAAATAGTAGCGGAAACCAAACCTTATAGTGGAATGTCATACTTATGGTTGAGGCATGCTAAAGCAACAATGTACAAAATGTTGAAAAGTGCATAGAACCCAATCAATGCTCCAATTCCAGTCCAATAAAATTTAACGTCAGCAAATAATCCATGAGATTCTATGATATCACGTCCAAGTGTTTCAATGGAGCTGTTACTGACAGGATGCACAAAGATGAAATATTTAGAGGAAAGGAAATATTCAATATTTCTTTCCTGGGATTATGATTATAGGACACTCTATCAGTACATGATAACACATACTTTCTCCCATCTAGGAGCTAGAAATCCATTCACCACTCTGTTGTTTTGGCCACAGGACATCAGTGAGCACCAATATGCCCAAATCCACCAGCTAGGTATGTTCTCTGTTCTAGAAACATGAATAAAAGGAACCATTTTTTCAATTTTGTAACCCGAGTTCTAGTTGAAAAGCTCAATATTAGTATAAAGTATATTTCTTTGGAGTAAATAACTATCTTTTCATATACTATAATGTCAAATACCTCTTGATACCACAAACCCTCCAAGAACAAACACAATGAGCAAAGTGAATGATCCAAATTTTTGTGAGGAAATCATGTTTCGACCCAATGAGGCTATGAATTTAAAAAATGCCAACAACATCTGATGTATCACAAAGAGGAGGAAGTGTTGCCTAAAGAACCTGCAACAATCAAGGCAATCTCCTAGATTGCTCATTCAATATTTTAGTGTTATGACAACTAAAACATTTAACAATCTTGATGTTCCTGATTTAATTTTCTTTTTCATAGAACTAATTTGGCAAAGGAAGATGTTACATTTTGTTTCCATTCTTCTATCTATTCATACATTAATAAAATAGAGACCAAGTATATATACTATATAGGCACCATTCCACATAAAATGGATTTGAAGTGTTGTTTTAATGCCAAGATCCTTTGGAAAAATGCAGTCTCTATAATTAAACCAGTTCATCTAGTTCTATCCCATCTCTCCTACAGTCCTGTAACTTTCTTGAATTGGGAGATCGATGAAGAGATAATAGACTGTAAACTATATTTTCAAATTTCGATTCATTAGGCAGGTTTCCAACATTGGACATCAACTTTAAATAATGAAAATTATAAGCATGGTACAAAATGAGCCCATACAGAAAAAAAAATTGGCTAGCAATTTTGCAGATTGACTTTTTGGTAGTTCTCTACTGGGTATCTATTGCATAACACAAGTTGAATATGGCATATTTATAACAGCATAGTAATTTTTTTCATAGTCCTATATATGTATATACATTCCTTGCGAAAATGAAAATAATATTATATTATTGATTCAATGATATATCATATATAATTTAATAATATATTAATATTATAATATTAATATATATTTTTATTTTTTATAATTTTTTAATTTTATGACCCCGACGTCCCCCTACGTTTCCTAAAAATCGGTAGGGAGCTTTTGTATAGGCCGCTCCCGCGCTCCCTCGCCCCCTCGCTCCCACCTCCAGGGGACTTGGTGGAACATTGCTAAAAACATGTCTACTTCAATAGGACCTTTCCCTTTCCAAAAGGTGAGCTATTACAAGTCTTCATAATTTTATCAGTAAATAGCTAATGTGTATCATAGAACTCTGTTGGGAAATGAATTTAAGTTCTGCAATGTCTTTAGTTTCATAATCAAGTCAAAATGTAAAATGAGGGAAAGCATTTCTCATTCTTATTTTATTGGGCACTTCACAGATCGACACAGATTAAAAGCCTCATCTTAAACAACAATATAATGAATTAATATTGAATGTGTGGGAAAGTGAATTGATGATTGTAGACACATTATGAAGATAGCCAAAATGGGCGTGGAAGCAGAGAATGGAGATATTGACAAGACTTATCCATTGGTAGAGGAACCTGAAAATATTGAGAAATCAGTGCAGCTTACACCAGAAGCCACCTATCCTCAGAAACTTAAAGATATTATTGGGAAAGAAAAGGGATTTTAACTTTAATCGTTGAAAATAATGACGACGTTCTGTTCTTGTCCTTAATTTTAGATTACAGTAATAGCATACAGTAGTGCCAACCAATTTAACTTCCCAACAGTCTTAATCCATGGTAAAAATGGACAGTTCCTGGCCGAAAACAAAATTGTTTAATGTTTCTAAGTAAAACATTTTAAACAGAGCATTTTTGTGGGGCAAAGGTTGACCATGGAAAGGACCCAAATAGCTGCATTTTAGCGTTCCAGTTTTGAAAAGTGATTCCATTTCATTGTCCTAGTCAAAAGTAGGAGAGCTTGATGTGAGAATTATGTACGTCATTAATTTTCATTTATTATCTCCGTTGTTTTCCTTTTATCCCCCTAACACTTTCAATTTGTCTTAAAGATCAAGTGGATCTCATTCTCAAATTTCCAGAATTTCATCATGCAATGAACATTTTCCTTTCAGTTTGCCCTTAGTTAGACTTTTTAGAATATCTTAAACCTGATTAGACCCAACAACCAATGCTTACAGTGGCAAATTTGCATTTCTCGGGTTCAAATCTGTGTTACAACTTATAGCCTAACCTGATTTCACACAGCCTCCTACAGATGTACAGTGTACCTATGGAAAAGTCATAAAATACAGTGCTACAATACTTCTTCATGTGCATCTTCCTACAGTTCCATAATTCTAATGTACAAATTCAAGTGAGAGTACTAAGTCTACCAAAACAATTTCATTGATTTACCTGTCTCTTGCTAAGTGCAAGTAGTATTTAATAGCATGCATGTCCAGGGCTCACTAAAGATCAAAATTGTGATTTTCAAATTTATGTGCAGTTATTAGAACATTATTGATATTTTTACATCGTTATAGTTTCACTTCCAATCCAGGAAGCCACTACTGTGCAAAATTATTGTGAAACTGCCAAATTTCACAACATGAAAAATCAGGCTATGATGCCTTCAGAATTTTAAATGCCAGAACATAGAGCACATATGGTGTAATATAGAGGTTTATAGCTAGAATATATTATGGTCTACAACCCTACACAATCAAATTCCCAAGAACAATCTCCAAGTGATAGTTATTAAGCATCAACCATGCAATTTGTTTGGTCTCTAGAAACACACGCAGCCTTCAAATAAATTGAACACCCTGTTCTCATTATAAATCACAATGCCAATTCTTGAAGTCTATGGTCTGTTCAAGCAACCAAAAACAAACAAAAGAGGAAGCTTTACATGGAATGAGAGGCCTTTGCAACCATGGCATTACCTCAACAACAAAGCGATCCCAGATCTTGTCACTGTGAGCTTCCATGACTCCCTTTAAAATCATAAACCCCAAGCCTCAAATGATGTCATCCATTTCAAGGAAGAGCCCCCGCTCCTCACAAAGAATCTACAAAATTGGTGAAAACCAACAGAAGATAGCATGACAACTTTAAACCATGTCTCAAAATAACAAAATTGAATTATTGAGTGCATATAAAAACCTTGTTAATCTAACAATTTAACTGACCTCTATAAGTGATTCTTGGGGCTGAATCATGTTCTCCACTATGATAGGGCACCCCATAGTTTGATGACCCAATTCCACTGACCAGCTTGCACCACTTTCCAGGTTACATTTTTAAAGAAAGTCACCATCCTTATCAGGCACCTACATAGTTTCCAAGGAAATAAACAATTATACTTGAATGGCAAGTTTACAGTCATTTTTTTTTTTTTAACTGTTGGAAGAAGAAATTTATCAGTTGGAGAAAAACAATCACTGCACGGATGGAAAATACATAAAGAAGCACAAGAAGATATGAATTACAATTGTAAATCCCCAGTATATTAGAATGTCAATGTAATATTTTAAAGCACTAGTAAACACCAAGAATGGATATGGAATACCAGTTAGTATTATCTCAAGGACTAGGAGGAAAATGCAGAATTATTAGCTTATACAGTCTCTTAAAGCTAGAACCTTTAGGAAATAAAACAAGAAATATTAAGATTAAAGGTAGATATTATCCTACAACACTGTTGGCAAAGAAACTGAGATGTGAGAATGGCACTTACGTTTTTGTAAATTTTCATCTTGGTTTTTGCTGACCTGCATGGAGGAAAATGCAGAATGATTAGCTTAACTGTGCTTAAGCTAAGGAATCCTCCAATTTACCATCCAGTAATATGCTCAGATTCTTTATGCTCCTTTTTTTCCCTCCCAATAATTTCACTCCTCTATCTCCATAGTTTGTTTTGCAACCCACAACTGAATAGTTCGTTTTGAAACCAATAGTCGCAGAAGAAGGCTAAAAAATGGCATGTTCCCAAGAAATTTGTATTTTCTGGGTTCTTTTAAATGAGTAATTTCTAGGGCTATGATCCAATAATATTATAGAAAATTCTCATTTTAATCTTAAAAAATATAAAAATTGCAGAAACTTTGCACATATCAAATTTTTGTGTGTTCAATTTTTTGTATGGACAAGATTAATGGTGCAATCCGAAAACAATAGTCACTATCATTGGCAGGGACTAAAAATATATCTACTAAATGGGCCTAAAACATTTTATAGATAAGAAACAAAGGAATCTCTCTTCATAACCAAATATCAATTTTGGAGTTCTCGAAACAAAATAGAAAAATCAATATGTTTTATTTCTTAAGGTTCAACCATATTCCTTCACAATCTGAACGGACATAATCCACGTTCACGTCAACGTTGACATCGAAATCAGCTATATCTTCTTCAATTACACATTTTGTGTCTTGAAAGTCCACAACATGTGACAAATCTGCATACTCGGGTTCATATGATGCATTATTTCTCAATCCTTTTGGAGGACATGTTAACACTACATACCAGTCAGTCTCAACTGGATCTTGTACATAGAATACTTGTTTAGCTTGCGATGCTAGAATAAATGGATCATCTTGCCAATGATTTTGGCTTAAAAAATTCTTCATATTCACCATTGTAAAACCCAAATCATCAGTTTTGATCCCTCTCTTATTGTATACATCAATCCAATTACATTTGAACAATGTGTACTCCATACAAAAATAGTCCAATGTTATTATTTCTTCTACCACTCCATAAAATGTTGTGGTTTGAAGTATAGGGTTTGCATCTTTGGAACTTGACCTCATCATTGTTTGAGCTTCCATACACACGCCACTATTTTGGGTGTTTCTCTCATTCTCCATGCTTTTTGTATGGAATCTATAACCGTTGGTTAGGTATCCCTTGTACTTATTCATGAATTTCCTGGGACCACGCGCTAGCCATTTAAGTGTATCAGACACATTTCCATCTCCCTCCACCTGTATAGTTTTAGATTTTTAAATGTAGTTAGAATTCATACATTCAACCTCTAAAAAAAATATTTAATTTCCTGCATGATAATATTCCCATGTAATGATTTTTAAGTACACTTATAATATAAATAATGTACTTACCTGTTGTTTTAACCAGCTAGTAAATTTATGGGTGTAGAGTTTCTGCAATAGAGCTTCATATTTTTTCATTTGGGTAATTGAGTTGGCAATCTCCATTTTGTGCATCCTAATTCAAAAATTATGGACAATAGATATGATGGTTAATGTGTTTTGATTAAATATGAATAAAAAAAAATTAAAGGTCAAATATCTTAAACCTTAAACAACCTTAAACAAACAAACAAAAAAATTACAAGCCAAATATGTAACTTACTCTATCCATGGATCAACTTCGTTTGTGTGAAATAGAACCCACCTATGGGCTTGTTCCCAACTAATGCCATCCAATTCTGAAGGAATTGGAGCAGACAATGGCTTTCCATCAAGGATAACTTCTTCAACTTCCTCATCCCACACTTCATTTCGACCATGTGTGGATCCAATAGCTTCCATACCTTTCAAGTATCCTCCAAAAAACTTTATTGATTCCTCCACAATATAGCTTTCAGCAATGCATCCTTCAGGCCTATTTTTGTTCTTAACATAACTCTTAAATACTTTCATGTTCCTACAAAATTAACAAACAAAAAAATTAAGTAATGTCAAAATCTTTCAAAAAAATATTTGGTGTGCTTGATAAAAAGTAAAGTTTCACGTACCTCTCAAAGGGGTACATCCATCTATATGCAACTGGGCCACAATATCGAAGCTCACGTACCAAATGTACATTCAAATGCAACATTATATCAAAGAATGAAGGATTGAAGTAATTTTCAAGAAAGCACAATGTCTCCACAATGTCATTTTCCAGCTTATCAAGACTCTCTACTGAAATTGATTTTGCACAGATTTGCCTATAAAAGTAACAAAGCTTGCAAAGCGTATTTCGGACAACAATTGGTAACACATGACACAAAGCCACTGGGAGGAGTTGTTGCATTAGAACATGGCAATCATGTGCTTTCATACCATGGAACTTAAGCTCTTCCATAGATATATGATTTTTTGGATTAGAGTTGTAACCGTCTGGCACCTTTAACATGAAAAGAACATGACATAGGGTCTGTTTCTCTTTATTTGAAAGAGTATGTGGTGCAGGTGGAAGGAATATTTTCTATCCTTTAACTTCTGGCCATAGTGATTTCCTCAAGCCCATTTTTTTCAATTCATCACGTGATTTTTTCCCATCTTTGGACTTCCCTTTTATATCCAGAAGGGTTCCAAAAATGCTTTCACACACATTCTTCTCCACATGCATTACATCTATATTGTGGCGTATTAGGAGTTTCTGTATTCCAACACATCAAGAATATCAGAACAATATTTAATATGGACAAAAAGATAAACATTCAATTCAGCCAAGACATCTAATCACAATGAGGTCAACTAAGCAAGCTGTGTCCAATAATTAGGCATGGTTTATCATGGGTATACATACCTCCCAATATGGTAGATTGAATAGAATTGATTGTTTCTTCCACACCACAACATCAGTTTTTTTACCTGTTTTACTATTTCTTTTCCTTTTATTTGATTCAATATTCCCCCATATTGCCTCCTTTCCCTTTGTTTCCTTAAAAATATCTGACACTTTTACAATTGGAGGGGCATAACGATGCTCCTCCTTCCCATTAAACAGTGCCTTTTGTGAGCGAAACTTATGACGTTGAGGAAGAAACCTCCTATGTCCCATGTACACACATTTCCTGCTACAACTGAGGTACTCTGATTCTGTGTTCCTCCCACATATGGGACATGCATTATAGCCTTTTGTTGTGCAACCAGCCATATTCCCATAAGCAGGAAAATCATAGATCACCCACATAATAATTGCCTTCATGTTAAATGATGTCTTACTATAAGAATCATATGTCCATACCCCTTGGTCCCATAATTCCTTTAGTTCATCTACCAAGGGTTCCAAATACACATCAATGTCATCTCCTAGTTGCTTGGGACCAGGTATTAACAATGTTAGCATACAAAAATTCCTTTTTGTGCACAACCATGGTGGAAGGTTGTATGTAACTAACACTACAGGCCAAACACTGTATGTGCTGCTCAAGTCTCCAAAAGGATTAAATCCATCTACTGCCATTGCAAGTCGTACATTGCGAGGTTCGCTAGAAAAACTAGGCCATTTGTCATCAATAGTTTTCCATGCTGGGCTATCAACAGGGTGGCGCATTTGATCATCATTGCTTGCATTCTCATGATGCCACCTCATTTTTTGTGACATATCTGTAGAGCTATAATGAAAAAAAAAAAATCATTTATATAAAGTATTATCATATAATAACACTATGACAAATGGTAAAGATAATACAAGAAGGGGAAAACTTGAATAAAATTATAGTGTTCAAGATCATACCTATACATTCTTTTTAGCCTTGGTGCTATGGGAAAATATCTTAACACCTTGGCTGGAACACCTTTCCGCACCTTTTGATATTGAGCATCCACCTTCCATCGAGATTTTCCACATGTTGGGCATTGATCGTTACTTTCATAACTTCCTCGATATAAAATGCAATCATTTGGACATGCGTGTATCATATCATAGTTTAACCCCAATGATTTTATCAACTTTTTTGCAGCATATGCAGAATTTGGAAATGTGTTATCTTTAGGAAGCACCTTTTTTTGCAATTTTAACATTTGGTCAAAACTTGTATCAGACCATCCACTCTTCACTTTCAGATTGTAGAATTCTACAGTGGCTGACAGTTTTGTGAAGTCAACACAACCTGGGTACAATGGCCTCTTGGCATCTTCGATAAGCTTCTTATATTCATTAACTTCATTTAGTACATTTGTTGACACCAACCCCTCATTATCACAACTCTCATTGATGTTTTGATTAAGACATCGATTGGCATCATTCACTATTTCAAGCATTTGATCACTGACAATGGTTGCATCATCATCATCATCATCAATTAGAGGTTCACTATCGTTCCTAAAAAATGTTTCATGCTCATCACCTTGATTATCATAATCATGTTCCACAACATGTTCATAACCCTATTAATAAGAAAATCAAAATTTATGTTAATAATTTTATGGTTTTTATGAAAATTAGAATCAATAGCATTTGGTCAACCTAGTCAAATATGACCCTTGACTAATATGAAATGGCTTACCATTTGAGATGAAATATGCTTGAGAACTTCATGTGGCTCATTTTCAGAATGTTGCCTATCCTTGCCAATAATAGATGGAATCTAAAGGAGACAAAGAAAAAAAATTGAAGTTTGCACATATAAAAATAAGTGATATCTTTATTGTAAAACATATAAGAGTGAAACTAGATCAATTCAAAAAAAATTCAAGATACCTGAATGGGAATGCTCTCTCCATGGAAATACCAAATGCTATATTGTTCGATTATACCATCACAAATCAAGTGCTCTCGTACTTTATCAAATGTTTGTACTTTCACTATGCCACATTTATTACATGGACATTTTGTGGACATCTTATTCCTTGATTGCTCCTCGGCAAACTTTAAGAATTCCTCAACCCCATCTCTATATTATTTTAGTGTTCTATACATAACCAATTTACAATTCATATAAATTTAATTGAGAAAAAGTTACCACTTATACATTTTTCACATATCGCGATGAATAATCAAATATACAAACTATACCTATTTTTCAATTTCATCCAATTTCTTTTGTCCATTTAATAATATGTTCCAAGGTCCTTTGAAATTGCGTCTGCAAAGAGCTATATAAGTTAGTTGATACTAAAGATAGATAAAAAGTGAACTGAAGATAGATTAGTTAACTAATTGTCAAGAAATCCAGTTACAAGTGAAAAATAATTCTGTCTCTATACATTTGACTGAGTAATTTGATAAATGACTTGATGAAAGATTAAAGAAGAATATACATAAACAAGATCACAAGAAATTAGCATGAAGAGAATTTTATTAGACTATAGCCCTACAAGATTCTCAACATGGTATTAGAGCTAAGGTGGCAGTCAAAGAAGGGCATATTAAGTGGCACTTAAGGATTAGATCACAGTCAACAACAACTCAAATATCTTTTGGATAGAGAAAAGTGATGGGCTTGATCTCTATTACAGTCATCAAAGAAGAAGGGACTCGGTGAAGGAACAATGAAGTATAAATGTAATATTCCCAATTAGCAATAGCTAACTGGAATATTCAATTTTGATCAATTTTGCCTTATGTAGTTATATTATAAATAAAAGTGAGTAGAGGGGGACATAACTCACTCAAAAAATAAAAAGTGCACTCCCTAGTAGACAAACGTTGTAACTTAAGTGAGCCAAGGGAGCCAAGAGACCACGTAGAGAGGGGGCCCACGTAGACCACATGGAGGGACTGTGTAGGCCAAGATGGAGCACGTGGCAAAGGGAGGCTACGTTGAAGGAGGTGAGCCTTAGGCTTTGAGAGAGGCTAACACTATATAGAGGGAGAGCCTCCTCATTTTGGTCATTCGATGTTTATGATATTGAGCTGGTCATTTCGACTTCTTGAGCACGCTGGTTGTTTAGCTAGTCTGCAGCATTGTTTAGTGCACCAAGTGTCTCCGTTTGGAGATCTCATCCTCAGCCCCGGGGGACTTCGAGTGCCTAATCGGGTGAGGTTGTCCCATTAGTATTTTGTAGGAGGACTGGAGTTTGGCTTTTGCGGAGGAGTAGTGCATCCATAGACTGCACAGTCCTGAGAGGGAGGACGCAGTCCATTTCTAAGGAGCTCCGGATTGGGTTTCTTTCGGAGGTTTTGAGCTTGGAGATTGAGCAAGGTGCCAGCCCTTGCCTATGGGAGGATTTTGGTAGATTTTATGGCCGTGTTTTTGTGGTTTCCATTCAGCCTCAGCATAGAGCCTTGGAGGATAGCGTAGATCCTCAAGGGGGTGATTTTCGAGGGTTGGTCATTCCAGAAATTCTCTCTGGGTTTTTCTGGGTTTGGTGAGTAGAGGCTGATTCTAGAGTTTTAGCTTATTCCGAGTAGGGGAGAAGCCCCAGATACTCATCTTTTTATAGCAATAGCAACTACACGGCAGTTTTCCAACAGCTAGGATGCAAATCAGAGAGCAACGATTCCTTCAGCATTCTGAGAGTATTTCTTCGCTTGCCTTGAGCAAGTCTAGGTGCCATCATTCTAATCACCTATTGTACTCACTTATATTTATCAGCATAATAAAATGGCTCAGCATTCTCTTTGCATTTCTTGAGTATCTGTTAGTGTTCTATATATATATGCTATTGTATGCTTGCACTACAGTTATTTTTCTCCTTGAGCATTCCAGTACTATAACACTTGGTGTGTTTTCCCCATACTCTTAGACAGAGTCTAGAAAGGGCCAGATAGCCTCCATATCTCACCCTCTTTTCAGAGGTGAAATATCTGGTAAATTCCCTCCCAGTCCATCTCTGGTTGGAGTTTGCTTGTGTTTTAGAGATATCCCTGAAATGGGATATTGCAGTGGTATCAGAGCATAGATCTGGCTCAACCTGTGGAGCTAGTTGTCTATGACACTAGGGGAGAAACCCTACATTTGCTACAGAGGTAGGAAGTACAGAGGTTTGAGCGTAGGTTGGAGAACACCTCTGGAGAGGGTGACTGTGCTATGGTGGTGGACGCAGAACAAAAAAAGCCAATGGCAGATGATAGTGAGGCAAAACAGTTTGGGGAGGCACTCCTCAAATCAATGCAGGATCTGGCAAGACAGATTGAGGTGATGGGTCAGAGATTCACTGCTGTGGAGGCTAGACAGCGTGAAACCCCAAGGGGTTTCCATGTTGGCGAGGGGTCGAGCACATCCCATAATTTTTCGAAGCGGGATGCCACTCCGCACCAGGCATCACATGCACCCACACGTTCCACTATGCCCACCTTTCTGGGTCCAGACACAGGGGCAGGAGTACAGCATGAGCCAGAGCCTGGTCACATGGGTGACTATTTTGCTGAGTACCAGGCATATGGGCAGGAGTTCAGGGATGCCCTTTCATTCAGAGATTTTTTTCAGCTCCAGCGGGACAGCAGACCCCGCGATCATCACAGAGGGCACTGGCATTATCATGATGGGGACACACAGCGTACAGCGAGCCGATTCCATTTGCCAACGTTTGATGGCTCATCAAACAGTTCGACAAAGTCTTGGGTGGAGAAGCTGGATATATATTTCCAGCTTAACCAGATGGTAGAGTCAGAGGCCATCAAGGTGGCTACGCTACATTTGGATAGTGAGGCCCAGTACTGGTGGTTCCATGGGATGGTGACACTCAGGCATTCAACAGTGACCACATATGCCAAGTTCACCTGGAGACTGATACAGAGATTTGACCGGAGGGATCTGGAGGAGTATTTTGTTGAGCTGACGAGGCTCAAACAGACCGGGAGCCCGGAGACATATATTGCAGATTTCCTGAGGGTTTCAGTGATGGTGTTAGATCTATCCACAACATGGATGATCTACATGTTTTTTGAGGGGTTAGCAGAGCCACTTCGAGGTCTAGTCAGATCCACTAGACCAGCCACACTCCAGGACGCCATTGGCAGGACCCAGGATTTGCAGGATGCCTTACCCAGGACCAGGACACCTTACCCCCAGAGACAAGATTTCCAGCCAAAGGGGAAGGATGTGAGGATTCCGCCTCCAAAGGGGAATCAGGGTAGGGTACAGCTAGATGATGATGCCAGGAGAGAGTTGAAGAAGAAGAGGTTGTGCTTTACCTGTCAGGAGCCGTGGGCACCAGGACACAGATGTGCTGCGGGCAAAGCACATTTAATCGAGGTCTTCTCTGAGAGCAGCAGGGAAGAGGATGAGTATGAGGATGGAGAGGCGAGAGAAAGTCAGACATCGCAGGACCATTTTCCACCTCCACCTCCAGGGGCAGGAGGTGCAGCTTTTGCACCCGCAAGGGGAACCCTTGCAGCATTGCGAGGAGTACCCAAGTATTTGACGCTGCATGTCTGAGGGACAGTACGGGGGCCGCAAGTTTCGGTTTTGGTAGACAGTGGGGCAACCCACAACTTCATCAATGCACAGATAGTTGAGCGGAGAGGCATACCGACAGAAAGCTTCGATGGATTCTCAGTGTTTAGTGGCTGATTACTTTGGGGAAGGTCACCACAGATTGGGAGGCCTTGGAGATGGAGTGGGATGATAAGAAGACCAGGAAGCATGAGAAGATACGTGGGATGCACACTTACCCACCCCAAACTGTTTCAGCTCACCGGATGGAAGCAGACTTCCGGAAGGGAGAAATAGAGTGGGCAGTTGAGTTGCGAGCATCAGAGGCAGGGAGTACTGGGCAAACAGTTCATCCAGATATACGGGCCATCCTTGACATATATGATACGGTGTTTAGGGAGATACCGTCGAGACAGCCACCAAATCAGGGGTTTGAGCACACTATTGAGCTAGAGTAGGGCATCCAGGCCATTATTACCACACCCTATAGGCACCCCAAAGCATATCGAGATGAGATTGAGCGGGCCATCCAGGAGTTGTTGGCTCTTGGACACATTCGGACTAGCACCAGTCCTTTTGCTTCTTTGGTGGTGTTGGTGAATAAGAAGGATGACACATTGAGAATTTGCATTGATTACAAGGCCCTGAATAAGAATACCATGAAGAATAGGTACCCCATACCGCGGATAGATGAGCTAATGGATGAGTTGAGAGGAGCACAATTCTTATCAAAGATCAACTTGAGATCCGTGTACCACCAGATTCGCGTGAGGGAACAGGACATTCCCAAGACTGCTTTCAGGTGCCATTATGGCCACTTTGAGTTCTTCGTTATGCCTTTCGAGCTAACCAATGCCCCAGCTACTTTCCAGTCATGCATGAACCATATCTTCTGCAGTCATCTGAGGAAGTTTGTGTTGGTCTTTTTCGATGATATACTGATATATAGCAGGACTTGGGAGGAGCATCTCCAGCATATAGAGGCAGTGTTGCATATCTTGGAGGAGCAATAGTTCTATGCTAAGCTCTCCAAGTGTGAGTTTGGGTTGACGGAGATGTTGTATTTGGGTCACATCATAGGAGTGGACGATGTGAGGGTCCATGAGGAAAAGATCAGGGCCATCAGAGATTGGCCAGAGCCGAGAAGCCAAGGAAGAAGACTACTCTATCACAGGAGGACAGCCACTAGATCTGAAGCAATGTCTGGGCATATTTAAGGGTTTAAATATAGTTTGAAGGTCCTGAAGGACAGCAGAACGAATTCGCCTTCTCTAAGCAGGCTTGGGCATGATTTGAAGTTGTGGTGCTAGGCCACAAGGCATAGCACACATCTCGGTCAAATTAGAGGGTTGTCAAAGAGTGGACAGCAACCTAAGGAGGCAGTATGGCATTGAAGGAACCCCTCCTAGGTAAACCGCAATTGTAGAAGGGTTTGTTTGCTGACTGTGTGATGAAACTGGGGCTGCAATATGTGCCCTATCTAACAGTGCAAACTGTATTACAGAAGTGTCTTGTGGAGGTGTGTTGGGTCCATGATTTATGGGGCAGTGTTTGGATCATGTGCTTGTCATCTTTATGATGTGCGAAGGTGACAAGGTGACTTGGACTTGTTGTCATAAAGGACCTTGTACAACAGAAGGTGGACACACTTGGCAATTCATGATTAGATCATTAGTAAGTATTCTAATGAGGGCAACAAGACTAGAGATATCTAAAATTGGTACGCTGATAGAATCGAAGCGTATGCTACTATATTAGGGAGTCGTTGGCACAAAAGATAGTCCATGTTTTGACAAGGTATGTATCAAATACCTACTATGGATTGCACACCTTTTTGTTGCAAAGAAGATATTATTCCAGGCATGCAGAAAAAATTTGTAGATTGCACAAATTGTATGTCTAGCAACGCTCAAACCAGAAAACAGAACTTGTCATGCAAGCTTCAACCATTTAGGAACTATCTAGCAAGTTTGTCTAGTCAAGAAGGCAAGATATCAGAATGTCATAGAAGGCCTAATGGCCTGGAGTTCTGTGTACTCATAATTGAATGATACCCTAATTCCTACAACATAACTAAGGGACAATCAGTGTAGGGGAGAAACTCTAGGGTGAAGGCAAGCCACATTAATAGAAATGATTGTTAGCAAGTGTTGAGAGGGCTGACATGGATTGTGGCTAAGCCCTAACCAGATTGCAGAATACAACAAGGTACCAACACATGAGAAGGTATGTTTTTGTGTTAAATTGTTGGTCCTATTTTGGACAGTTGGAACATTTTAATACAGCCTGCGGAAGCGAAGAAGGGATGGCTAACGTGTTGGTTAGAAGCCCTAACCAGTGTAATGATTGGTGATAGGATAAAATTCATATGCAACCTGTGGGAGCCATGTGTTGAGGTTCTCTTGGGTGTTAAGAAACCCCAACTAGGACCAGATCTCGCAATGAAGTAATGGGTGTCCTAGGACAAGACTGTTAGAGAAGTCTCTTGGTAGCCACGAGGAGGATTTCCTAAGTGTGAGTATGCCCCAGCCAGAGGTAGATGCTACAACAAGTATTGGTCACTCATGGTCTGCTAGAGGGCAACGTGAGAGTGGGCCAAGTGAACGTGGATTTTGCATTTATGGTATGTTGGAGGACAGTGTGATAGTACCCATGTTGGGGCCCGGTGTGCACCATCTTCATTGACCTTGGTGGTTGCTAGAGGTCAAGCGTCTAATCAACCAGGGGCAGTTTTGTGTAGCCCTAGACTTGTTTGTAGAGAACTTCTACAGCAGATGATGGGCAGTCCTCCTAGCCTGTGTTCATTGTGGGATATAGACATCTTGCAGCGATAGGTGGTAGCCCTTCATGCCTTATGTTGGCCTTCATCGGTGCAGCACAGGAAGACCATAGTGGTTTGAAGTCCCTAAGTAACTGATGAGCAGCAATGAGAAGATCTAGAATTGTTCACAAACGGAGTTGTGAACAATTCGACAGGAGTCTCGATGTGTTGTGCCCTTGATGGACTAAGGCACAACTAGTGAGCAGATTGGCAGCCAAGCTTTAGTGTCTAGATGGACTTGGAGCATTGATAGAGTCAAGAGCTACAGATGGGGAGCTGAAGGACTGAGCTGGTACAGGGCATGACTGAGAAGAGTTGAGAGAGAATGCGACAACAACATGGTCAGAGTATCTTGTTGAGGGCAGATTGGTTGTCGATCGACTGACACCAAACCCAGTTTTGTATCTTGTATCAATGGGTGTATGAAGGCCACTATCCTTGGCATGGGAGCCCTAGACTGTTGTATCATATGTTGATTAATATAATGAAGTTGGGTTAAAAATTGTAAGAATTTTTCTATATTTTGTGCATTGGTAGATTTACTGTTATTTATATTTTGTTGTGCAAAGTAGTGTCATTGTGATTATTGGTTTGGTAGTGTGAAAGATTTTAAGACACTACCCTAGACCCAAGATCGTGGAAAGAAACATGGTATCAAAGAGTATCTGAGCTACTTTAAGGGATAGTGAATTAGAGTGTGGTCAGTAAAGCAACTCAGAGGGAGTTGTGGGTGTCTAGATCAAGGAGCAAAAGGTTCAGCTAAAGAAGAGTCTAGGTTGGCTTGAAGTTAATAAGCCATGTGACAAATTTCACAAGCCAATGTGGACACCCAAATGAAGCCTTTATATTGCGTATAAATAAAAGGTGAGGGAGGCTAAGATAACATCCAAGCAAAAATATTTAGGAGTAAAACACCTTATGATGTAAGCCACAGCTTGAAGAAGAGAAGACTGAAGCCTGAAATGACTATTTTGAGGTCAGATTAGAAGATATAATAGGGCCAAGGAGTAGCTGCATAAATACGTTGATAGTAGGGTTGTTTTGGTACCAAAATGGGTGGCATATTTATTGTTTAAGAGAGTCTCAGGCACTGTAGTTATTACAGGGATAACGCATGTCTGTATTAGGCTTGTTGGAGGGGCCGTAAGGACTAATTCCTACAACAAAAGTAAGGGACAATCACCGTATGGGAGCAGCTCTAAGGAGTGCCTGGTCTTGCTAAGCATGAAAAAAAAATATGATTGATTTTATAAAATCTTGTCAACCCTACTGCTGCCTTCTACATAATTCTGTATACAAGTTTAAATCTATTGAAATTTTAACAATAAAAATAATATATATCAGGAAAATACCTTTAGAACTTATCAATACACACTCTCCCTCTCTGAGTTGTCGAAGGTTGCAATTTTATCTCCATATGCTGGCAACAGACCACATGTTTTCTACTCTGAATTGCAAAGAAACCCCCAAATCAGGAGAATAATATTTCAATTAAAGCTGGAAAAAGAGTTAAACCAGATCTGATATAATAAAGTCGCGTTAAAAATATAGTCGAATCCAGAGGGCAGCGAAGAATAGAAGGGTATATCATCTGCGCTAAAATCATAAAGATTGTTAAAGATCACCGAACTCTGTCCCGAACCTGGCCAAGGGAAAATAGCCGCCAGAAATTAAATTTGAAGAAGCCGCCGAAATTAAATTTGAAGAAGCCGCCCGAAATTAAATTTTAAGTGGTACCAAAATTTTATAAAGCAATTGCAATAGTCGTTTTGATTTTCATAAAGTTCTAATTTTATTTAAGCAAAAGGAGGTCATCTAGTATTTTTATTTGAGCAAAAGTGGTCATTTCACATCTAGGAATAAATTTTAATAGGTCCATTTAGAGTTTAGACTAGCGGCCAAATTAAATTTTAATAGGTAGTAAAAAATTATAAAGAAATTGCTATGTTGGCTTTGGTTTTCATTAATTTTTATTTTTATTTGAGTAGAAGGAGGTCATCTAGTATTTTTTGTTTTCATTAAGCTTTATTTTTATTTCAAAAAAAGAAGTTCAATTCAAATAGAAGTTATATTTAATATTTAATGATGTCGAAGACCCATAAAGTAATAATGTTAGTTTAATTAGAGCATCGATAAAAACTATATTAGGGAATATAGTTTTTACACGGGAGCTCGTGCGTGCTGCTTGATCTAGGCTAGTGTTTGAAATTCTGACTCAAACCTCCGCCACCATGGCCCCCCAGAGTTCAATCTCGATAGGGAACCACCCCCTGCTGCTCCTCAAAATGATGCGCAGCCTCCTCATGACAAATCTGCAATCGCTTTTGTCTCTTTGGTTTCCTCAATGGGACCTCCACGATCATGCCCAACTATGACAAAATTTGTGAAAAAACTTGATGGAATACCAGAAACCAATCTGCCTCCAACACTCCCACACAGATAAGCCCTCTAATGGGAGCTTGCTCCTTTTCATTTACAACTCCTTATGTGAGAGAACACTACAAGCTCCATCTCAACATGATGAAGTGTAGATATTGTGAGTAATTCAAAACAAGGCTTTGCAAATTATCCAATTGTCTACATTTGGTATACATGATAAAAATGGCATTACCCACAAACACATATCCTTGTAACCAGTACCTATTTCTCTAAGAAACAATTAATGTTTCTAATATGCTCAGTTAGAGATGAAGGATTCTCCTAGGAGGTCAATTTGCTGGTTTGGGGTGTAGTAGTTAAGGTGTTTAGGGGTTAGTAGTTAAGGTGTTTAGGGGTGAAGGGTTAGGGGTTAATGGTCATAGGTTAAGAGGATAAGGATTTATGGCTTAGGAGGTTCATGGATTCATATAGGTTAGGGGTTAATGTCATAAGATTTAATGAATGAAGGGGTATATGGGTTATGATTTATGAGTGCAGGGGTTAAGGGAATATGGATTGGGGGTTAAGGGGGTGGGGAATTTAGTGGTTATGGGTTAAGGGCTTATATTTTGTGATAATTGGACTCCTAATCCCCTTATCACCATTATTTTGGGTTCCCTTATCAATTTCTCTCATTGCCTTCCCTCTAGGTCCCCTAGGCCCTATGAAATTAGGTCCTAAGCCCCCTTATCATTCTCTAATGCTAGGATTATAGATCTTAGTAAACCATGCTTGCACCTCTGACTTCTAGACATACATGCTACCCTTGTGTCCCCTTGGCCTGTTCAAGACACCATAAGATACCCCCCCCCAGAAACTTTTTTTCTATGTCATTCCACTTTTCCTAATGTTATGACCCCCCAAATTTGGTCTCAATGCCCCTACAAGTACACCCTTGGGTCCCCTTGGCTAAGGGAGTAAACGTATTAGGGGTTATGGGTTGTGATAAGGGAGCCCCTAATCCACATATCACAACTAGAAATAGGCTTATGAACACCATCAATATCTATTGTAGGTGTTGTGATGAAAGCAATAATGAATACAAAATTTGTGGTCAATAGGACAGAGAAAAAGTATGCCAGAAACATAGTAGGAAATTTTGGAAAAAAAGTTTTAAGTAACCAGGACTGTGCTCCCACTCTTATCTCCTTAACCATGCTCTTCTTTAAACTCTTTAAACCCTCCCTGTAATGGGAGCTTGCTCCTTTTCATTTATAACTCCTTATGTGAGAGAACACTACAAGCTCCATCTCAACGTGATGAAGTGTAGATATTGTGAGTAATTCAAATCGAGGCTTTGCAAATTATCCAATTGTCTACATTTGGTATACATGATAATAATGGCATTACCCACAAACACATATCCTCGTAACTAGTACCTAGTTCTCTAAGAATCAATTAATGTTTCTAATATGCTCAATTAGAGATGAAGGATTCTCCTAGGAGGTCAATTTTCTGGTTTGGGGTGTTGTTTTCGGCTTTGGATACTTAGTGGTTAAGGGCTTCAAGGGTCAACCATCAATGGCCAAAGGGATTTGGGGTCAGAGGATTTAGCGGTTAAGGACTCAATATTTAGGAGATTTCGATGTTAGTGGTTAAGGGGTTAGTAATTAAGGTGTTTAGGGGTTAAGGGTCACAGGTTAAGAGGATAAGGATTTATGGCTTAGGAGGTTCATGGATTAATATAGGTTAGGGGTTAATGTCATAAGATTTAGTGAATGAAGGGGTTTATGGGTTATGATTTATGAGTGCAGGGGTTAAGGAAATATGGATTGGGGGTTAAGGGGAAAGGGAATTTAGTGGTTATGGGTTAAGGGCTTATGTTTTGTGATAATTGGACTCCTAATCCCCTTATCACCACTATTTTGGGTTCCCTATCAATTGCTCTCGCTGCCTTCCCTCTAGGTACCCTAGGCCCTATGAAATTAGGTCCTAAGCCCCCTTCTCATTCTCTAATGCTAGGATTATAGATCTTAATAAACCATGTTTGCACCTCTGACTTCTACACATACATGCTACCCTTGCGTCCCCTTGGCCCATTCAAGACACCATAAGATACCCCCCCTGCCCCTCATTCAAGACAGTAGAATTTTTCCTACATTTCTTTGAATCGTTTGGAGATGAGCTGGTTGCAGTTATTGAAGAGTCTAGGGTTTCTGGCTCTATCTATCAGCCTTTCAATGCCACTTTTTTAACTCTCATTCCTAAGTCTGAACATCTTGTTTCCTTTAATGAATTTTGGCCCATTTCGTTGTGTACTTGCTTATACAAGATTATTGCTAAAGTTATTGCCTCCAGGTTGAAACCCTTTCTCTCCAAGAACATTTCTGTAGAGCAATTCGGCTTTTTGGATGGAAGGCAAATCCATGAAGCAGTGGGGGTAGCTCAAGAAACCCTCCACAGCCTCAATAAGAGTGGGAAAAAAGGAGTTATAGTAAAAATTGACCTCTCTAAGGCCTATGATAGGATCAGCTGGATGCTTTTAAGACTCTTGTTGACACATCTTGGCTTCAGATATGATTTTGTAAGATGGATTATGGGGTGTGTCACTTCTTCGTCGATCGTTGTCCTTATAAATGGTGCAGCCTATGATTTCTTCAACCCACAAAGGGGCCTTCATCAAGGGTGCCCTCTCTCCCCCCTTCTTTTTCTATTGGCTGCTGAAGGCATCAGTTTAATGATTCATGAGGCTAAGAGACAGGGGGAGCTTAAAGGTATTGAAGTAGCAATCAATCTCTAGGTAACCCATCTCCTCTTTGTAGATGAAATCTTGCTGTTTAGTAGCGGGAGTATAGAAGACTGTCGGTGTTTAAATAAGATCCTAGATCTTTTTCTAAAAGCGATTGGACTAAGTATAAATGGCCAAAAATCTTCCCTAACCACTGCAGGGCTCTTAAGGGTGGAAGTGGACAGAATAAAAAACTACCTTCACTTTGAAGTTAAAACTCTACAGGACTCCTTTAAGTATCTGGGCTTCCTTCTTAAGCCATATAATGATCGGATTCAGGATTGGAAATGGCTCTTAGCTAAAATTGAGAACATGATGAATCACTGGAGTTTTAAATGGTTGTCCAGAGCAGGGAGGTTGGTTCTAATCAAATCCGTGGTGATGGAAATTCCGGTTTACTGGGCTAGCCTCATTTGGATGCTAAAATGTATTCTGATGAAGATTAACAAAATCTGTAGCAGATTCCTATGGGAAGGCTCCAAGTTGGAGCATGTAACCCCTTGGGTTGCGTGGGAAAAATTAGTCAGACCAAAATGTTGGGATGGCTGGGGAGTAAAGGACCTCTTTCCATTCTCAAGGTCTCTACCGACGAAACTAGCTTGGAGACTAATCACTATGAAGAACCTCTGGACTTCGGTAACAAGGAGGAAATACATAGACCCTATGCCAACTCTGGTCTGGCTCAGACTGCCTCAAAAATCATTCAAGAATTTGTCAGTGGTGTGGAAAGCTTTGGTGGCAGCTGTAAAATTTATTGAACAAGGTTTGGCCTGGAATGTTGGGGATGGGAGATTGGTCAGAGTAGGTCGAGATCCTTGGGTGGGCTATACGGGTTCTTTTGTGCTCTCGAGAGACGTGATCGAGCACCTTAATAATAGAGGGTTACATTTCCTAAACCAAGTAGCTGACTTTAGAAATTCTTTGATTTGGAGACAAGAATGGCTGTTTGGGAATGCTCTATTCTTGGAGGAAATATGGTTTGAGGAATGGGAGAACTATAGATCTGGCCTACTAAATTCCCATATCTGAATTACTGACAAGAACGATGAGTTGTGGTGGGTGCACTCTCAGACTGGTATGTATACCCCTAAGCTGGGTTATGCTTGGTTGATGTCTCAGAATGGGTGGGAGGATCCCGTTTGGTGGTCAAAACCATTGTGGAAGCTAAAAGGGCTGGCTAAGACAAGATTGTTTTTTTGGTGTATGATTCAGAAGAAAGTCCCCACCTGGGATTTCCTTCAAAAAAAAGGGAAAATTGGTCCAGGCTGATGCTCTCTGTGCAAAGACAATGAAGAATCAGTGTAGCACGTTTTTCTCTCTCGCCCCTTTACCATCAGCCTTTGGAATGAAACATTTAGGATGACAAATATTCCTCAGAGATAGGAAGGCCAGCTGCTCTCAGAAGCATGGCAAAGATGGTGGCAGGAAGCCCCTAATGACAAAGTTAGAACTATGCCCCTTTTGATTTCCTGGGGAATGTGGATTGCAAGAAATCATTTGATCTTCAAAGATACTCTTTTCCCTATCGATAAACTGGTAGCAGAAGGAGAAACCATCTTTGAAAACATCCCTAACCCTTGCCACTCTCAGAAATTCAGAGTTGTTCAAAGGGAAGTGGTTAGGGGAACTATACCCTAATCACCTTTATTTTGGGTTCCCCTATCAATTTCTCTTGCTGCCTTCCCTTTAGGTCCCTAGGCCCTATGAAATTAGGTACTAAGCCCCCTTCTCATTCTCTAATGCTAGGATTATAGATCTTAGTAAACCATGCTTGCACCTCTGACTTCTACACATACGTGCTACCCTTGTGTCCCCTTGGCCCATTCAAGACACCATAAGATACCCCGCCGCCCGCCCCGCCCCCCAAAGAAAATTTGTGGTTATGTCATTCCACTTTTCCTAATGTTATGATCCCCCAAATTTGGTCTCAATGCCCCTACAAGTACACCCTTGGGCCCCCTTGGCTAAGGGAGTAAACGTATTAGGGGTTATGGGTTGTGATAAGGGAGCCCCTAATCCACTTATCACAACTATAAATAGGCTTATGAACACCATCAATATCTATTGTAGGTGTTGTGATGAAAGAAATAATGAATACAAAATTTGTGGTCAATAGGACAGGAATCATCAAGATGTTGAACCATACAATGTAAAGATGGTTTTCAATGTTAGCTAGTGATCTAGTCACATAAAAGAGTCCCCCATAAATTTGTGCTTTAGGACACCCCTAGGATTCAATAATTAATCTAAAGTGAGAGGATTCGTTGCTAAGGTGACAATGGAAACGACCTTGGGTTGACACAAAATGAAACTTAGTGATCCTTACAAAACTAGGGTGTCGGTTTCATCATCAACAAGAGGCACAATTGACAAGTGGCAACATCTCACATTTAAAGGCACTAAGCAACAAATATTTATGCATGTTTTTCCACCGAGGGTAACTTAATTCACATTTCCTAAGGCACAAATCACATATTTGGATTAATTTTGGATAACTTGTCATATTCCACTAGCTTTGTGCATGAAGAGGAGCTCCCATGCTTTAAGAAGATTTTGGGAGATTTCATGGCATAGTCAAGGGTCTCATGTATAAAAGAAGAACGTCATAGCTAGTTGGTTTACCTTTTCTTTCACACATTGGGAGACAAGATTCATGTGTTTTATTGTTGAGTTCACATATTTGGAAGCACAATTGCACCAGTGGAAACATCTCAAGAATGTCATAAGAGTAAAAAAGAGTTAGAATTCCTACCATATTTATTAGGATTTAGGTTTTGCACTAATGTTTTCTGGAGTTTCCTACTTTTTTTTTAATAATTTGAT
Organism: Pinus albicaulis; assembly: GCA_034641835.2. Taxonomy (NCBI): domain Eukaryota; kingdom Viridiplantae; phylum Streptophyta; class Pinopsida; order Pinales; family Pinaceae; genus Pinus; species Pinus albicaulis. The sequence goes on along the minus strand of CM076571.1, from coordinate 961,745,571 downwards.
TTAAATTGAGAATAAAACTCATTACTATTCAATGAAATTATGATTTAGATTTCCCACTAATATTTTTAAGAGTTTTTAATTTCCATTTTGTTTAAATTGAGAATATAACTCATTCTTATCCAATAAAATCAATATTTAGATTTCTTGCTATTTTTAGATTTCTCACCATTTTTATTAAGATTTAGATTTCCGACCAATATTTTTAGAATTTTTTACTATTTAAGTTGAGAATAGAACTCATTCCTATTCAATAAAATTTGAGTGTGCTGTAGATGCAATTGGAGTCACTGAACAGTAAGCGCACTATGACTACGAAAAGAAGAAATGAAAAGAGGTGATTTTATGTTTTATAATAATGAATTATTTTAAGTTGTTATTTTTGTGATTCTGGACGTTTTAGCTGTCTTTTTTTTCTATGTGTGAAGCAGGTGTGCATGTATATTTAGGCAAATAAGTCGATTATTTTGAATCAGTTCTTTTTTGGGTTCGTCAACCTTTTTATTGTGTTGGTGACATCAGTCCCGAATCACGTTGGTGACATCTATCCTCAATGCATGTTCAACTCGACTGCATGTGCTTTAATTCTTGATCGCCTCCACTATTTTTATGAGGCAAAACCATGCCATCTACATTTAATTCTCGATTGCCTCCACAGTTTTAGATGTTTGCATGTTAATCCCTTCCATCAAAAACACAGTTAGCAGTTCCTAAGCAAACACATCAAATTGCCAGTGTACAACAATCACAGACATCATGTGCATTGTACAGCAAATTGCCAGTGTACAGCAAATGTTATGCTGGTTGTCTCTGCCAAAAATGTTAGCGTTGCACCATTGCTTTCCTTCTTTGTTTTTCTCGTTTGGTTTTTATTTAAATTAAAATTCCTATATCATGTTTTTCACTTGTATAGCACTGCTCTGCAATTTGAGACTTTTATATCAGTGACAATAGAATTGAGACTTGCAAGCAAACGTTATGCCGGTTGTCTCTGCCAGAAATGTTTTCGTTGCACCATTGCTTTCTTTCTTTGTTTTTCGCTTTTGGTTTTTATTTAAATTGAAATCCCTATATCATGCTTTTCGTTTGCATAACACTTCTCTACAATTTTAGACTTTTATATCGGTGACAACAAATTTCATTCAACCTGCCAAAACACTGTTTACAAAGTTTTATTTCGAAAGAATATTCAATATAGTGTCTTTTAATGTGAGAATACCAATATTTTCAGTCACAAGATTTCCAAATTAGCATGCATATTATTCCTTCACCTTCCAGATGTTCAATACTTTCATAGAAGTAAGTTTTAACGATCAATACAGATTTCCCAATATAAGTTTTTTTGGGGTTTTGTTCGGTTATAATACTGTGTTTTCAATTTTTGATGAATATTATGTTGGTTTACTATTTTTTTTTCTAAGTTAAATTATTCTACTAACAGAGGTAGTAATGTACAGTGGGCCGAAGCCTAAACTATGCCCAGTGGGGCAAACTTAACAAAAAAACCAGTGATAAAGACTGCCCATAAGGAGGGAAACCAGCCTTGAGCAATATTCAAGAAAATTCCCACGCAGGGGAGCCATAGAGTTTTGTTTCTGGAAACCATAGCTATCAAAAACTGATATATGAACAAAAACTACAGAGAACTCAAAAACAAGCCCAAGTGTAAGGGCGGAAACTAAATAGGAAAACCAGACTAGGAAGGGACGGCTACTCATCAGGTGACTCTTCCACGACTCTGCACAAATCAATATTTTAGGGTCACATAAGGTAAGTGTTGTGGCACTATGTTTTGGTTCATAATTGCAATGAGAGGTTTTGGTTCATTACTTCTCACATGTTATAGCATTTCTAGAACCTAACATGGCACACAATCAAATTTTTGCCTCTCTTTTACGCTGCTTACTATGCTGCTTAAATTAATATAAAATGTGATTAGCACAAATAATATGAAATCAACACAAGACTACTTAAGGCCAAGAGAAAAGCCTTTAGGTTTGAGTGTGCCTTAAGTGCATAACCTACTAAAGACTCTTTTTAAATCTAAACAACAAACTCATCTCACTGATAATTTCTCTCAACAAAAGCATCCCAAAAAGTTCTCCAGCTACCCTGGTAAACCTGTTGATAATTGAGCATGCACCCAGAATGTCCAGCAAAACCAACAAGAATGCAGTCCACACACATACCCTGTGTATAATCAGCAGAGTACTTGTAGTTATTTAATGTGAATGCACACTTATTTGCATAAATATCTACTGTTCTTAATAAAAATACTACAGGAATACATCTGATCTGGATCTTGGGGGGAGGCCCCCAAGATCTAAAAAGTTGAAATGGATCTGACAAGATCTGCAAAATTAGAATGCCAGAAAAGAAGAGAGAACACAAAGAAAATAAAACCACAAAGAAACTTGTTTTATTAAAACAGAGAATAATTGTAGAAGCTACATTGTGGCGGACCATCTGTCCTTTTACAAACTAAGGCTTGTTATTTATAGCCTTTTTTGAGTCACAATACCATGTGTAGATACCATAGGCCAATACCATGAGTAGATACCACTTACAATACCATGGGTAAATCCCATGTGTGGATGAATACCATGGGTGGATACATACCATGCGTCACTTACAATACCATGGGCGAATAAATATCATGGGTGGATGAATACCATGGGTCAATGCCATTTACAATATCATGGGTAAATTCCATGGGTGGATGGATAACATGGGTAGATGAATACCATGGGCTGATGCCATTTTCCATTTGGATCATTCCTCCCTCCTTAAGAAGAAATGGTCCCCATTGCGTGAAGTTCCCTCCTGAGAAGCCTTTGTTGAATATGAAGAGTCACTGAAGAGAAGGGTTTTGTGTAGTTAACCCATAACCATGATGAACGAAGATCCGAGGATAGAGATACCATGTAATGCTTGTGACCAACTGTGATATTGACAATGTGCGGCCTAGCAAATGGACTTCAATGAAGTGTGGGTTTGTGGATGAACCAAAACCATGACAAACAAAGATCCGAGGATAGAGATACCCTGTAATGCTTGTGACCAACTGTGTGACTAACAGTGTGCAACCTAGCAAATGGACTTCGATGAAAAAGATTTTGTGCGGTTGGCCCGTAACCGTGATGCTGATTGTTGATGAAGTAGCAGGTGCCTACATAGCTTGGGGTGGGAGGGCACGTCTCCAAATAACGCAAGTCGAATGCTGCTATGATGAAACTGATGAATGTGAAGCAGGTGCCTACTAAAGCGGGGTGAGAGGGCATCAACATCGTACTGCAGGTATCAAACATTCTACTATTGCAATTTAGAATGAATTTGTAACCTGTTGACACAGGGTGATCAAATTTGAAGTACATACCACCCTGTCCAAGCCAGAAACAACTTTGGGCCTAATTCTTCTCTATCTTTGGAAAATTTGTACATGAATGTATACATAAGCACAGTAGGTTCAGCCACCCCAAGAATTAACAAAGGCTGACCTCCAAAAATAGAATGGATGATGCCACATATTGCAGTGGATGACAGTGTTTGAACTGTGGTAAGGATTCAATCTGCAGTGCATTTTGATACTCAGTTTTTAATAGCATTTATTAGTAAAGCCTCAAGCAAGAAAAAAATGCAGCTTTTATTAATCCTATTGCTATTTTTTCCCCATATTTTCTGTGAATTATTGACCAATTTCAATGGAATATTCATCTGAATAACTTAAGTGATTGGAATATTTAAAGAATGAATTTTTTCAAGGGGTGAATGTTAATATGCCTGCAATGAATGCTTGTTAGTCAATACTATTACATGAAAAATATTCCTTTCATATATTATTAGTTATGCCACAAAGACAACTTGACTCGTAATAGACTGCCTATGGAGGAAATCAACTCTAGATGCAACAATATGGAGTGCACATATGGTAGACTTCAATGAGGTCTATTACTTTCACAGACGATCAATAATATTCAAATCCCTTTCCCACAAAAAACTTGCATCTCCTTGTGATATAGATATAGTGAAATGAATTTTGCCTCTGTCAAAGTGTAGATCAGACCAAGGCCCCTAATTGATATATGGAACTTGAATGTACATGAAGCTGCAAAAGCCTTTCCAACAACCTCCTAGTAATTTAGAACAAATTTAGTTTTTCTAAGATATATCTCGAGTCCTTCACTGGAGATTATCTCTAATGCCAAAACTTCCTCAAGTGTGCTACCTTTTGTGTTAGAATCATTTTCAAAAGACCAGCTAAAGCATACTGCAGTGATTCTCAGAATCATTTCTCTTGTATTTCCAAGAGATATCAAAGAGTCCTTAAGTGCAGTTTATCTATAATGCCAAAAGCTCCTCAAGTGTTTCACCATTTTTTAACAATCATTTTCAAAAGGTCATTTCTTAAAGCATACTACAATGCTTGGAATCATTTTTAAAAGCTAATTGGGTCATAGTATGGAATGTGCACGTCCAATGGGCTATTTAAGCATACTGCAATGCTTTTAGTCATTTTCAAAAGGTAATTGGGTCATAGTATGGAATGTGAGCTTACAATGGGCTATTTATGAATATCTGTGTGCATAACTACCCTTGTACACAGGTTGGATATCTCTTGAGGACATTTTAACCAATTTCCATCACGGATTTTGGGGCTTTAAAGGGTATTTTAGTGTTCATATTTCTTAATAAGCAGGGTTCAAGGTTTAAAGCCTTCACATTTTGGTATAATGCGTTTAAAGTTTTAAGGTCTAAGATTTAAGATGTAGGATGAACTAGCTCAAGGACATTGGATACTGCTACTAACCTGAGGTCAACATATCAATGCCCAAAACACTTGTGAAGTCTAAATGCCAAAGGTATCTTACATTGTGGTCTATGTGTAATTTCAATGTAAATAGAGGTTGAATGTGTCAATGTTAAGACCAATACATCATGGAAATATGTCAATGTATCAAACTTCGTTAAATATGATATCTCAGTCAAGTATACTCAAATTTCAAGGTCATATCAGGGTAGGGTAGATAGGTTCACTGTCTATATGTACTAATGTCCACAAATTTGATGCACAAATCAATATTTCAGGGTCACATAAGGTAAGTGTTATGGCACTATGTTTTGGTTCATAACTGCAATGAAAGGTTTTGGTTCATTACTTCTTACATGTTATAGCATTTCCAAAACCTAACATGGCACACAATCAAATTTCTGCCTCTCTTTTACGCTGCTTACTATGTTGCTTAAATTAATATAAAATGTGATTAGCACAAATCATATAAAATCAGCACAAGACTACTGAAGGCCAAGAGAAAAGCCTTTAGGTTTGAGTGTGCCTTAAGTGCATAACCTAATAAAGACTCTTTTTAAATCTAAACAACAAACTCATCTCACTGATAAGTTCTCTGAACAAAAGCATCCCAAAAAGTTCTCCAGCTACCCTGGTAAACCTGTTGATAATTGAGCATGCACCCAGAATGGCCAGCAAAACCAACAAGAATGCAGTCCACACACATACCTTGTGCATAATCAACAGAGTACTTGTAGTTATTTAATGTGAATGCACACTTATTTGCATAAATATCTATTGTTCTTAATAAAAAAACTACAGAAATACATCATACATCGTAAGGATGTTAGCACAAGACTTAGTGAGGAGACTATTTCCAATTTTTTAGAGAAAAGCTTGTACTCCTCAAAAACGGAGTATGATTCTCAGAGTATGGATATTGAAGTCAAATGCAGCAATTTCCAGGTATTTATAATATCTGTGGGGAGGACTTTTCTTTGAATGCAGTAGCTAATATATGTCCACTTCTTGTCCATAAGTCTTGAAATGCTGCTAGCTGGAATTATCAATTTACAATTTCACACCAAGTTACCTTATATTTTTCAAGGCATAATGCAAACATCACTGAAAAAGAGAGTAATCAATAAGATTATCAAATAATGAAGCAGGCTTGGACTTCAAAATTTGTTTGTAGATTTATAGGTTTAGTTGGTAGTTTTAAAGTGTAAAATTTTCTCCCTCTTCAGATTCAAAAACATATGGAAACCCTTGCTTCTGAAAGTATGAAAATGATGGTATGAATTGTTTATACAAGAAGATTATGAAGAAAGATATGAGCTGGGTAGTTTAAAGTGCAGTCACAGTTATCACGAGGCCTGCATCAAGCAGTGGTTGCTTTAGAAAAACAAGTGTCCAGTCTGCAATATTTCTGTCATTTCATAGCAGGAAAATTCTTGTTTGCTTCATTTTTTTTTTCTGTTTCTGTTAGGCAAATCTTAGGATCAGTGCTTTGATGAAGCAACAAACCCTCCCCTTGATTTTCTTTCCTTGGGCTGGTGTTTAAACTTTTAGAAAATCCTGTACATGTAAATATCCTTTGTGCAACTTGCATTCTCATGACTATTCCTTTGATAATGTTCTTTTGTTTTTCTGGTAAATTATGCTTATAATATTCCTTCTACAGATATGACTAGCGTTAACCATATGCAACTTCCCCTTTGTTAGGAGCTTTGTCAAACTATTAACCATATGCAACTTTGTCAGAATGTGGTCCAACACTACCAACTCCCTAATGAACTTGGAATATTAGGAAATTGTATTGAATATCAATGTGTTTGAAATGGTTATGACACATTGGATTTTCATAGAGCTTGATGTAACTTTGATTCTCACAAGAGACAATATTGGGCTTCAACAAGTGATTGGTTGACTCTACAATCAAGTTGCAAATCTAGATAGCTTCATAATAAGTATATGAAACTGCCATATACTTTGCTTTAGTGGAATTGAATGCAATTGTTGCTTGCTTCTTGTTGATTTGATAAAAATGATTTATAAAATGATAATAATGATGTTTAAAATGAGCCTTATGATGGTCTACTTATACACATTGATTTTTCACGAGGTGTTAGGGGTATGTTTATAACATCACTGCCCTTGAAAGATTTGTCTTGAAAGCACAGTAATTAGAATTTTCTTTAGTTAAGCACATTTTTGTGGTGGAATGAAGTTTATCAAATATCTATTTATACTTTGTAGAGGTTTGAATTTGTTTGTCCTTTGAGTGTTGGTGAGGTTTCTTTGTATTTTTTGCATCATAGTCTAAATTCTTTTGACGTGATTGTTTAACATGAAAGCTTTATGCTTATTGGAAATATATTTGAAATACCTACATGATCAAGAAACTGTTATGGTTAATTAAATTACTAATTAGGTACTACAGAAAGAGGATGATGCTGAGAGGGCTTTCCTGGGTGACTCTGGGAGAAACCCGGAGGTGGTCAGACAAAGCTCTTCTAAGTCACAAATCTAAAGAGAAAAAATTGGTGATGTATATGTGGTTGCTCAACCTGGGCTGTATGGAAAATCTTGGCAGAGAGTGTTTACCTTTCCGTGTCTTCTCGAAAGTAGGTTGTTTGCTCACAGAATAAGATCACTACATGTAGGTGATGGTTCTATAGTAATTTCTCAGCCTTATCTTCCAAATGGTTAACATAGAGGATCAGGTTTGAATACAGGATATAATTTGATGAATTTGGAGATTTAGAGTTAAAGAAATTTTTCACATTCCCTAGGTCTAGCCCCATTAGGTCACCTAGGGCAACAATTTCCTAGGAATCTAGCTAGAGGAAAACTTCTATCCCCTAGAGGTAGCTGCGTTGTTGGGTACCCTCACTCTCCTCAGAACTTGGGCCAATTCCGACAATGGAATATTCAGATACCTCAAGCCCTAGCTCTAGGATCAAGTTTTTCCTAGGTGGTCCCAAGGATAGAACCTAGTAGGATCAATTTGACCTATCGAAGTAAAAACTATTATCTGATCCTTTCCCCTCACCTTGTAAAATATAGGAACATCATTGGTTGCTAAATTCCATCCTCGAACCTGGGCTGGGTCGACCTGGCCCCGTGTGGTCCCATTTGGTGTCAAAGGCCTTTCATCAAGGACCATTTCGGAATCCAAGTTCCCAAAGGATTTTAGGGATTGAGAACTTCCTTTATAAGTATTTTTCTTCTCCCTCAACCCTTCAATCCCCCTCTTCTCTCCCTAGAAGATAAATTCACTTTCTTAGAAGGAAAGCAAGTCCCACTCTTTATTTTATCTTAGGGAAAGGGTTTCCAGGGTCACTTCCCACCAGTTCATTGACCTATACTCTACAAGTGACTTCCTAAACTATCGAGACTCCACCCATCGGTGAAATTCTATGAAGAGCACAGAGCCTTAGTTGTGGTGACAATGGGCTAAGCCTCCATCATTTCCCTTGTCCTAGCAGTTTCCCTCTTAGGAACCCCTTTTAGGTCCACTACTAGTTTGAGTGGTAACAAGTTTTTCACAATTCCATTTGTGAAAAACTCTTTGGTATGCCCACTTTTGCCATATTGCAGCTCCAAGATGAGAATTCCAGGGCTATGGAGGCTACCCTTCTTCTCTCTGAATCAATCCTCTACAATATAGTGAACTAGGGCTAGTTGGTTCGCCCACTTGACTGTTGCTTTATTCCTTCAAATTCTGCACATCCTTGGGCCCTATACACCTACCCTTCTACCAATTTTGTTGTCCTTCACCAAAATAAGAGTTAGGGCTCTTCTTTGACAGTAACCTAACAACCCTCCAACTATACTTGGACTACCATCAATCTGCCCAACCACAGTCAATTCTTTTTACTGATCTAGGGCCCACAATATTGTCTTCATCTAGGGCTCTTCAAATCTGCCACCTGACAAGGGTTTGAGTCCTCTTAAGATCATTGTTCTTGTGTATCGACAATTTGATCTTTGTTGTCCAATCTACGAACAAATATGAACTACTCCTCTTATCATACTTCTAACAATCTGTAGATGACTTAACTGGGGTCACAAATCAGCCACTAACAGTCCATTTACTAATTTTTTATAGGTTTCTTCAGATATTTGTCTAAAACTCTATGGAAATTCCACCAAAATCAACTCCTTTGCATGTCAATCCATTCTTCATATGGCACATTTCTTCTGCATGCTCAATCTTCTACTCAGGTTCCACCCTCCTTTGGATCTATTGTCTCCACACATACTGAATCTGCAAACCATCTTCCAGATCTATGGTCTTTATTGCAGAAATAAACCTCGCTCTAAGGGTCACAACCCGTCTTCTTCTACGCAAATTTTTCACAGTCTTAAGGGCATACCTTATGAACTAAACATGCTAGGAAACTATCCTAACTAGGGCATTATACTTATGTACTTCTAATTGTTGTAGAAAAAACCCTATCCACACATAGAAAAAACACGACTCTTGCCTCCATCAGAGACTCGACCTAGCTCATATGGATCCATAGATTCTGGGCATTTCTTTGACTGAATCTTGACATGAACTTGAGATATCAATGTCGACCCTCAAACTAGGGTTAAATCAGTCAATATTACGCCTGTGTCGACTTTTGTTATGGCTCTAAATTACAGTGCAAGCCCTCCTCCATTTATGTTGGTCTTTATCATAGACCTTGCAGCCTACTAACCACCACAAGGCAAGATGGTATCAACCCTCTCTTCTATTTCATGTATAAAATCTAACCAACGGGATTCAATCTGATCTTGTAATGTACTAAAACAAGATATTGAATCCTTCCTACAATCTTTGGAAACAACACACGATCGCACAATCACATATAAGTAAGAGAAACAAGTTATCAATCGCACAACACAAGATTTATCTAGGGAAGAAACTACTCAAAAAACCTCTATCTCTATTTTGTATTAAGTCAAGGAATCATGAAACAATACAATGCTTAATCTCTCTTGAGATTCTCCAACACTCTGCCAATTGTCTCCTGCTGATCTAGGAAAAATCGGTCTAATACTTAGCCAATTCTCCGCCTGCCTTGCTCACGCAATTCCTATGGAATTATCTCCATATTAATTAGGAAAATCAACCTTCCTTGATTGCATAATCCATCATGGCATCCCAATGACTTTATAATTGCACACGAGAAATTTTCTATAAATACAACTGATAGTTATGTTCCTCTGAACTGTGTTACAATAAGGATAAAGGGTCTTTTTTATTATTTAAAAATAAGATAAAATCCTAAACAACCAAAACCCTAACCCGAGGAGATGTAACACCAAGAGTTTATGGGCCCCATTGGGGTTAGTTGGGCAGCCAACTTTCCGGGGTCGTAACTTGGTCATATGATCCTCGTTTGACGCACATGATACCTCATTAAAAGATCTCTCCGAGGACTACAAATGCTAATGTGATTTCTATGAAATTGCTAAACATTTCTTGCCCAAAAAACATCGTTTGGGGCCTCAAATGGCTCCGGAAATTTAGGACCTGAAAAACTGACAAAAATAGTAAATTGTGCTATAATTAAGGAAACTGAAAAACTGAAAGAGACAATGGTGAGGGCCCAAGTAGAAAAGGCGGGTGGCCACCAATATCCACCTCGATCACCTTAAATCGAATTTCTTGAGCTAACTCAATCATCATGACTTCGTTAACTGACACAAGTTGTTATGAGACGGAATTACAATTTATTGTCCAATTTATTTAAGGGAAAAATAAATTAGACGCCTCACATTCCTCACCCCTGGTACATCAAAATTCCTCACTAGTGTGGGTGCATTTTTTTTTGTCCTTTCTAGTTTCCAATTTCACTATTTCTTGTTGCAAATTTCAATACTCCCTCTCAACAAGAAATGAATTCAATCTATCCCCATTTGGTACCTTTGGAATGTTCTAAATGCTACACTTCTCTAGTGTTGTTTGCACCTGCAAATCCTGAAACTGAATAGCCTCTGAACAACTTACTCAGTATAATGCATATGTCATTAGAATCTTCTGATTGCTGCTAGCTACTACATCTGTCTAGTACAAGATTCTCTATGCTGCTGTTGACATCTACATCCGTGCCCTTTGAACTATTGCTAACTCTAATTTGTGATCCAGTATTTGACATCTGTGACTCTGATTTCTGTCTTGCTGACATCTGACTACATCAATTTAACTGATCCTTCCTACTACTATTGTACTGTGGCTCCTCATAGCCAGGTTCGATCCATGAGACATGCCATCTCAATGGACCTTGCCCAAATTTCTTATCTTGGGATTATGTCTACACATCACCCCACCAACTTACACCTCGAGGTATGGCTGCTCCCTCTTCCCATCTGGCTCGAAATTTCCCCCTCATGGAGGTCTCTGCTTGAGTGGATGCTTCCACTCAGTCTCCTCTCTGCTTCTCCAATTGTGGAAGCTACTCCACAACCTTCTGAGACTGCTTCTCATGAAGATTCATGTTGAGAGGTATTTATGCTCCCTTGAAACCACCAAGTATCTAACTTCTGCCTTTGTCCTCAAAGCTTTGCATGCATCTGGTACCACAATTACATATAGGTTCTTGACTCGTGCACAGTGTAATTGTCCTGATGTCACAAAAATTTTCTAAAAAAGAGTTGATTTTATCGATGTTATCTCCCTCATCCGAGCTCCGATTCGACCAATTTTTTTTTTCTATTTTGGTATATTTTCGCAAGGAATCCAAATAGTCTATTTTTTTTTGAAAAATTTACACCAAAATATTCAAATATTCTATCCAAACTCATCACCCAAAAAATTCCTGCTCTGTTACCATGTAGAAAATCTAACCAACGAGATTCAATCTATTCTTGTAATCTACTAAAACAAGATATTGAATCCTTCCTACAGTTTGCGGAAACAAAACACGATCACACAATCACATATAAGTAAGAGAAATAAATTATCAATCACACAATAACATGATGTATTTGGGGAAAGAAACTGCTCAAAGGCCCTCTATCTCTATTGTGTATTAAGTCAAGGAATCATGAAACAACACATTAATGCTTAATCTCTCATGAGATTCTCCAACACTCTGTCAATTGTCTCCCGTTGATCTAGGCAAACTCGGTCTAGTACTTAGCCAATTCCGATCCTTACTTTAGCCTGCCTTGCTCATGCAATCCTAGGGAATTAACTCCTCATTAATTAGGAAAATCAGTCTTCCTTGATTGCACAATCCATTATGGAATCCCAATGACTTTCTAATTTCACATGGGAAATTTTCTCTGAATACAACTGATAGTTATGTTCCCTTTAACCTCTGTCTCAACTGGGTATTCCTCAAAACTAACATGCATACAACTATTAATAGTGAATTATCAGTTATATGATTGATCACTCATTGTGAATTAAATCTAATTTAATTCACTGGACCTCTCACTAGCTCATAACTCAGTTAGAACTAGTTAAACTGATTTTAACACATTTAATTGAGTTAATTACACTTGCACCCCACTAATGCATCAACTTCAACTGGACCCAAAAAATATTAGAATCCCTCTAGATGCCTCATCTTAGACTCAGTTATCATGACTTAATTAACTGACACAAGTTGTTATGATATTAAATTACAATTTATTGTCCAATTTATTTAAGGGAAAAATAAATTAGACGCCCCACATTCCTCACTCCTGATGCATCAAAATTCCTCACCAGTGTGGGTGCATTTTTTTTGTCCTTTCTAGTTTCCAATCTCACTGTTTCTTGTTGCAAATTTCAACATTTCAAAATTTGATGCGGCCTTCACACAAAGACACCATTGAAATCACATGCCCAGATTCTCATGAGAAACATCTCTTAAGCTCGATCTACCAAAAGAGAACCAACAATATTCCATCCTACTTCCTAGCGCAAACCAACCCTTAAGGTATGCAACATTCTTCTGAACACTCGCATGATGATCTTGCTCTTGGAGGATGATCATGACCTCCCTTTAGCAACCCTTACTCGCCCTCGTACTCGACCTACTTTAGGACTACATCTCTCTTCACCCCCTTAATGTGCCAGATAGTGGGAATACATGTCAAACATGCTAATATGTGCCAAGTGATAAGGCATGCCAAGATGTGCAAGGGTGTGTCAATGTGTGTCAGGGAATTTCAAGAAAACAAAAGGGAGAAGAAAGTTAAACTACAAGGAAATTAACAAATAAGAGGTTTAATAAGTCATCAATTTACCTTTTCCAAGAGGGGCATGCTAGGCACGCCAACACTAGGCAGCAATAGGTGCCAAGTGCAAAGTCTTAATGCATTCTAAGTGCCAAGTGTTCCTTTGTTGCTTCTCATCTACTTTCCAACAACTGATAATCACAAATAAATTTAATATTAAACCGTGCCAAATCATACCAAGGCATCTCAATGTATTCCACACATGCTAAGACTTTCCAAGCACCAACACGTGCCAAGCGCCAATATGTGTCAGGGACTAGTGTTATGCATGTTATGAAGTGGAAGGGAATGTTGAAGAGTGCTAAGGTGTGCTAGAGAGTGATAATTAATGTTCATGAGTGTTAAGGATTACTAGGAAAAAACATTAAGGGAGCACTAAGTAAAAATTCATGAAAGTTAATGAATATGAGGAACGTGTGCCAGAGACTAGTGTTAATGAGTGTTAGTTGTCATGCCAAGGAGGGACTGACAAGGTATGCTAAGCTTTGGTAAGGCATGCTAGGGAATATCAAGGCATGCCAAGAATTCCCAAAGTGTGCTTGGGAGTTCCAGGGTGTGATAATTATATCATGTGCCAATTAATAGTGCCAAGATATGCCAATACATGCTGGGTGCTAAGGATGTGGTGTAGGGTGCCAGGGTATGTCAATGTGTCAAGGCACCAAAAGGAAGAACCAATAAGAGGGTTAATAAGTCAGGACTTTATATTTTTGAAAAGGGGCATGCTAGGCACACTAATAATAGGTCCCAATACATGCCAAGTGGCATTGTGTGCCAAGTGCTAATGTATGTCAATGCATTCAACCAAGGTGTTCCAGGGCATGCTAGGGACTATATGCAGCATGCCAACACATACTAGGAGATTTCGATGTTGTGCTAGCGCATGCCCCCATGTGCTTGGGCATAAGTGTCATCACAAGATGTTTTAGGTACAAAGATGTTCCAATACATGTGGGGTGCTAAGAAATGTTAGTGTGTGCCAAAGCATTAATTTAAGGCGTGCCCAGATTGATGAGGATCGTTAGGTCTTTCTCATTAATAGAATTGTCAAAGCTTGATTATGTATTAAATAATACATTTCCTACACACAATAGTGGAACTTTATCTAAAGGGAATTTGCTAGATAATAAACTTAATATATATCGATCATGTGTTGACTCATAGGAAATCTCTATTCGACTACTTACTACTTGAGGGAAATGATACACACTAATTACTTCTAAAAAATTCACTGACCCTAACCACTATGGCTTTGGACATATTATAAAAAATACTCTACAATAATGGTATTAAATCGTTAACTTTTGACAAAAAAATATATTAAAAGGCACATAGCGTCATCAAAAACTCATTGGAATGATCAATGATGACAGGCATTTTTTGACCGTCACCAAAAGTAACAAAAAGAGCATTGGTGAGGGTCATTAAAATTTCGTCACTAGAAGTGTCACCAAAGAGAGAATTAGTGATGGGCCTTTAACGACCCTCACCAAAAGTGTCATTGAAAATATCTTTGGTGACGGACCATAAAGGACCATCACTATATACACTTACAGTGACGGTTTTTTAATGATCAATGATGACGGACATTTTTTGACCGTCACCAAAAGTAACAAAAAGAGCATTGGTGAGGGTCATTAAAAGTTCGTCACTAGAAGTGTCACCAAAGAGAGAATTAGTGATGGGCCTTTAACAACCCTCACCAAAAGTGTCATTGAAAATGTCTTTGGTGACGGACCATAAAGGACCATCACTATATACACTTACAATGACGGTTTTTTAAGGACCGTCACCATATGTGACATTGGTGATGGACCTTAAAGGTCCGTCACAAGCATGACCCTCACCAATGTGCTTTTTTCTTGTAGTGTCACCTTCATTACTTGTAACAAAATTGCATTCTGCTCTTCCTCTATGTCCTCCTTCACCTTCCACTCTTCCCCATATTGTTTGGGATAAGTGACAGGAGTAGGTGTTAGGTGGATAAATAATTCTTGCGGACAAGAAAGATCTCCCTAGTATCATAAGGATAGCTAGAAACAAGTAGGACAAAGGTAAACTACTTTCTCTAGATTATATGTAATTTAGGATTTTTAATGATGAAGAAAGGACCTACCTGTGATCCAATGCTAGTTGATTTCTTCTTTCTTTTCGTTCCAAGAAGTCGCCTCTTAAGATCTGCAAACAATTACGTGGAAGAGAATCAAAAGCACCTGCAACATATACTAACTCAAAAATTACAAATATATCTTAATGATCAAGGAATTTAAGAAATAAGTCATTCAAGTAAACACATAAAAAACTTATTGAGAAAACATGATCTAATTGTATTATCTTTAAATAAAAGAAGTATTCTTACAACTGCATTCGCCTTGATGTCATAGAGGTCCTTTCGGGGTTTGGAACAAGGTTGTGTGAAGCTCCAGAGTCATGCATAGCATTATGAAGGAATTTTTCATGGATATTGAGGTTGACATAAAAAGGAGGTACTACCTCTTCTTGAAATTTCCCTTCGATCTTTAGGCCAAATAAGAGAGTAGGTTGATCATCATTTAAATTGACAGTGTCAGTGTTTTCTCCTAAGTTTAAAGCTTTCAAAATTTGACCTTTCTATACATCCTGAGTGGCCAGCTTAGAGAGAGGGATAGAAATTTTAATTTTGGCAATCTCACTCTCCAAATTGAAAGAAGGTTGACTCTTTTTAAGACTTAATTCTGTTTTATTGGCCACTATTGTAGTGGTAGAATCAACTTGTTGATTCTCACTATGTACAATGTTTGAAGCAGTTTTTCCAGTAGCATTAGTTGCAATGCTAGTGTTGCTAGTTTCTTGACTTGTTTTTTCATTAGTTTGGATGCCCTTATATTTTCTTTTACCAGAATTCTCAGCTGCTGATTTACTACTTTCAGCAGTCACCTTAAGAGTATTTTCAGGTCTTTTCTTAATGGTGATTTTAGAGGATTTTTTTTTACGAGTATTTATGTTCTTCTTACTTCTGAGATTGTCTTGTTCTTGGACTTGCATGATGCCATTCTCAAATCCTAACCTATAATCCTCAGATTCTAACCCCTCCTCGTCCCAATGTGAGAGTGAGGTCTGGTTATCTTCTGTGGATAAGGTGTGTTCTTGGTTATCTACTTCAACCATGTTTATGATGTTCCCCTCAGATTCTTCTATTATCCTTTCATCCTCCTCAAGGAAATTCTCTTGAAAAGGGGGTATGACTTGTTGATCAGAATCTCTTTGTCTATTTGGGGGATTGTTTCTCCTAAAATTTTGGTTCTGGTTTTGATTATGGTTTCTATTCTGATTGTTGACTTGGACAGTCAAATTTTCCACCATTTTTCCTAACCTCTCCATGGTTTTGGCTAAACTATCATATTTGGCATTAGATGAAGAAGCTATGTTGTCATCCCTATAGGTTTCCTTCTTCTTAGTCCTCAGCCTAGCTCTCTTTTCTATCAGGTTTGCTTCTACACTCACTGCTCCTTTCTTCATGTCTTCCAGTGTGTTGTAATCTCTCTCCCTAAGCTGGTAGGCCATATCAACATTAAAGCCTTCAGGTTATCTCACTAAGGCCATTCCTTGGGGAGGTTTCATGTGTGGTGGAAGGGTGTTGTAGACACTGTTGAATCTAGTAGAGTAGTCATGGACACTCTCTTCCTGGTTTCTTTTTAGATTCTTATATTCTGCTACAATTTGGAGAGGGTTGCTTTTGACTTCCCATTTGTTTATGAAGGTTTGATGTAAGGAGGGAAGATCATTGATGCTATTGGGAGGTAAGCCTTTAAACCACTTCTTCACTTCTCCTCCTAAGCTCTGAGAAAATATTATCATTTTAATTGTCTCATCTTCAATTTCCATGTAGTCAAAGGCATCTTCGATCCTATCTACATGGTGTTGAGTTGTAGTAGATTCTTTCCCAGTGAAATGAGGGACTTTTTACTGTTAATTGTTGGGTAGTGGAGCTAAAGGCTGTGGTAAAACCAAGGGAGCATACCATGCTGCCATGATGGTGTTTTTTGGGGGTAAAGGATTGGCTTGAGCAGTAGGTATATGAATGACAGAAATACTAGGACCAACAACAAACTGTTGAGAAGATCTAGGGTGAGAGAGACCCAAGTTATGAATGAAATGTATATCAAGAGGTGTGGATGGAGGGGTTTCTCTGTCACCAATATTCTGATCACTATGAGGTGGTGAATTTGGAGGCTCAATGTTTGTATGATATATAACACTAAATAACCTAGTTCTTGGTAAATTAATTAGTAATTATAAGTCCGGTCGCATGTCTGATAGAGCTACAAGGTTCTCAGGTTCTGAATTAGCTCTATTAATGTTTCTAAAAATAGTTGAATCCCTATATGTATAAGGTTTCCTAAGAATGCCTTCAGGATTTTTAACTACTTCGGGAGGGTATGGATTAGGATAAGCTCTAGTATGGATTATTCTTGAAGCCAGTATGAATAACAATCTCAACAAAGAAAGTTAGCCATGTATGATAGTCTTTAAGGGGCAAACTATATTTAAACAAGAAACTTAATCCTATGTGTTTCTTTAAAATGGATGATGTTGTAATGCAACTGGTCTCCCAGTGGAGTCTAGTGAAAGCAAAGATAATCAGCAGGCCTATTGATCATCAGTGAAGTCTTATGGTCATTTAAGAACTGTGGAGTCACCAGGTGGAAGGTTCAAAACGTTTCGAAGATGTTTACTATCCACCACAATGTTTAACCACCAAACTTAGGCTAATATCGTCTTAGTTCCCCAGCGGAGTCACCATTATGTTTTGGTTCCTATGATTTGGAAAGTTTGGCAATACCAAATGATAAGAAAACATCAAACCACTTTGGGACCTCAATATCTAGCCCTCCTGGGTCCAGAGAGGGATCTCTCTATAAAGGCAAAGAAGTATATATCTTTTAGGTTCAGTTTAATGATATTAGGCTAGTTATAGGGCACACGGGTTGTTGTTTTGTTTTGTTTTGTAGTTTGGTTGGGAAAACATGAAAGAAGGGTTCAAAGCAAGATAAGGAAGTGAGTAAGGATTATTTCAGAAATGGGGAGAAAATTCAAAGAAAACTGAAGACCATTGGGTAAATGGAGTAAAAAAAGGTTTACTTGAAATCCAATATCCAAGGCTTTCTAATGGGCTAGTCATCTAAATCACAGGATCTTTAAAGATGATAATATGGGATGAAATGATAGGAAATTAAGGTGAATGACAAGGAAACCTTCCAAGGTTACCACTTAGGAGAAAATATCGGGACAGGGCATTCCTTAACCATCTATGATCAAAATCCTAATGAGGTTAACTCTTTAGACAATAGAAAACATTAAATATTGACAAAAAGTGAAAGTCTAAGATCAGAGAAAAACTTTTAACCTTCTTTTCTTTGACCTTCAACTTAAGGGATCTTATAAAAGTTTCAACTGTTGGAAAAGGACCCTAGTGAGACAAAACTAACTCTAATCTCCCAGTTTCCCAATTCATTTAGATAAAACCCAACCAGAACATCTAAAAACAAATTTTGAATTCATACATCATCAAGCATTAGGAGACCAACAACTATATTGGTTAAATTATATTGAATTTGTCCTTAGTTTGTAGAATTAGTATAAAACATCAAATATAAGAAGAGAAGGTAGCATTAGGGTACTTTACAGCAGCATATCCTAAGATAGATTACTGATTTCTTATCAGAGAAACAAAATATGATTGCATAATAGAGGGAAAAAAAATAGAAGATAGAACACTTCACCACCGATGTAGATCAACATCCAAAGAACATGCTTGTCATATTAAAGAGCAACACCAGTCATATATAACAATATCCAACATCTCATTATCAACTATAAATGATCTCCCACGCCTATTTTACAATTGATACACATAACTCTATCTCAAAGAAACAACTTATAATCCACGATTAATCAACATTTACAATGTATTTCTGAAGAGTTCTTATAGCTGAAAGAGTAGCTGTAGAGGTAGATAGAACTTAAATGCATCATTAAAATAGATGGAGAAGTGTTCTTGTATCCCATTCTGTCTTAATATCCCTATTTTTAGTTTTAGTACTCGTTGGATGAACCAGGGGTCTTCGACATGCTGATAATTACTTCAGAGGTATGTTTCTGAGGTACTTTCTAGATATTCTGTACTCTGTTTGTACTCTGGGACAAGTAATGCAGATAAATGAATTTTAGGCCTTCCATGCTGTGTAACAAAAGCTTTGGAAATCTTAGGAATACTATGAAGCTGGTGATCTTCTCGAGAACATTGATGGAGAATAAAGACATTATGGGAACTCGTCCTTTCTCGGGAAAGAACCTTTTGCTGATGTGAAACACTTATGAGGTTTGTTTCATGTGCTTTAGACCTTATTGGGCCTCCTGTATCATTCATGAGGTCTTAAATATGTATCTTTGTCCTTTAAACACTGGATTAAAGCATTTAATCTTCAATAATAGGCTTTAAACCTCTTTGAACTGTTACTGATACTCTTTGCCGCTTCACTTGACTGTCTCTGTGAATACTGCAGGTTTTCATGGCACTGGAGGGTTCGAATAGAGTAAATAACTCTGATTTGGATGAAAACATATGTTTAAAACCCCTTCAGGAGTCTTCCCTGCAATCTCTAGCACTGAAAAAGCTTTCTCTGCGCTCTGTGATTTCCCTGTCTGTGATTGTGAGACAGAGAGTGATTTTAATCATCTGTGACCCTGCAAAACACAATAAAGACGTTAAGAAATCCATGTGGGAGGGGGGATGGATGTTGCAGAGGCCTGTGGAAATGGTGTTGCGGTGACAGAAATGGTGGATGCAGGTGAAAAATGGGTGGAAATTGCTGCGTAATGGTGAAAACATGATCTGATGGAGGTCTGGTGTGCATACGGTTCAAGACCGTTGGATTAGACTGTTAGATGATGATTGAAGGTTAGGGTCCACCGGTGGAGTTTCTTTAGAAGGGTTAGATGGAATGAAATAATATTTAGTGTAAAACACTGAAGTTTAACCTTTGGGCGAATACGAAGGAAAAAAGATTAAAATGAATGAAAAGGGAGGCTTTGGTGGTGGGACTCGGAAGGGCGGAGGGAGATTGATCGTGGACCGTTGGATCCCTAGAGGAGATCAACGGCAGAGATCTTCCGAAAAAGTCATTGGATGCTCCGATGAAAACAATATGGATGTGGACGTGATGAAACGTGAGCCGTTTATCTAGATCAGATCAACGGTCGAGATCTTCAGATGGGGCCTTCACAAGAAAAGGAGAAGAAATGGGTTTTAGAGGAAAACCACTATTTTCATGCGACTTTGGAGTGATTTAGAAATTATGCCCAAAAGAACACGATATTCCCTGTCGCACGACACGTGTCCCTCCCAAAAATACTTTCATTGTGTAAATTTGAAGTGTTAAACCTCAGGCACAGAAACTATGCGACATGCACCTCAACCGTTGGATCTGGGACAGGGAGATCTGACGGTGCGGGATAATGCGTGATATGGAAAAGGTGCACGGTCGGTAAGGTGGGGAATAGTTAAAGGTGGGTTCACTTTGGCCCGTCAGATTTGTATAATGGATGGTCAGGATCAAACGACGGGGCACCAAGGTTTCAAAGGGAAAACAATTAGATGGATGGGAAGAGAAAATCTTGACCGTCGGATCTACGGAATGGATGGTGGAGATTTAAAAGAGAAAGAAGAGGCAAAGGGTCAAGTGAATGGGCAGGGAGAAGGAGAGCCATTAGATTTTTCAGAATGAACGACTCAGATCTAATCGCATCAGAGAAAGGCAGGGGGCCAAACTCTGTGGTTTTGATTTTGCGATTACGCGCGGACCATTGGATCAGCGTGGAGATCAACGGTGGTGATCTGATTGGAGGGGGAGTGATGGAGGGCATAGGGGCAGAGCGTGATTCAATCTGGGGCGTTGGTTCTTGTGGATTCAATGGTCCAGATTAAAATCGGTGGGGCGATGATGGGATCTGTGAATAAAGGCATGACGAATCCTGACCGTTGGTTCTTGTGGATTCAATGGCCAGGATTGAATCAAAAAATCATGAATCGGAGGGGATAAAGAGCGGCACATTAATATTTTGTGATTGGTGATCATGCGATGGCCATCAGATCAAAAGGGAAATCAATGGTCTGCATACAATCATCGTGGTAATGAAAGGTGTGATGGGCGCAGTGAGACCTAAGCGTTGGCCGTTAGATCTATACAGATCAATAGTTGGTATCACAGTGGAGGTCAATAGAATGAAAGACAATTTCAGGTTTTAACCCTGAACATAAATTGTCTACACACGAATATTATAACAGAAAATAAACAATAGCGAGAGCATAAAACATAAAACAGATAAACACAGAGATTTTCCCCTACATCCCAAATTGGGACGACTAGCTTGATTTTTCATTATATTCCTTTTAGTGTTACAACACATATATATACATTCCGAAGCATACATAAACCCCAATCCATTAACCCTGGATTAGAACATAACCGTAGTTCCCTTGACCGGATCTACAAAAAATACTAGGGGCCAAAAACCATTGTACCCCAAAACCATGTGCAAAACCATGCACAAAACCATGGGCGCGGACTACCCACCGGAAATTAAGGACCAAAAATTTTCACCGAGGCATTGCCCCGGACCCCGATATGGGGGGTTATCACCCCCCTCTTACCCCCCCGCGCATGCTTAGTCGTGGAAAGAATATAACACATACCCAACAACAATTGCATCGGAGAATTTTTAATTAAAAAAGGAAAAGCACTCACAACAAACTTCTGATTGCAATTAGTGCCCGAGGGCTTAGCGCCTGGTCCTGGGCATGGGTTATATGCGGGTAAGGGGCTAAGGGCTAGGCCAAAAGGGGCTTAAGCCTGTTATAAGGTAAAAAGTGGGTTTTTAGGCCAAAAACAAAGTTTTTAAGGCTAAATGGTGGGTTCTGGTAAAGGGAAAAAGGGATTTTTAAACCAAATGAGGGGAGCCATAAGGTTTTAAAAGGGGAATTTGATGGTTTAGAGGGCTAAGGAGGGGATTTTGAAGGTTTTTTGGGGAAATTTGTGAAGGGAAAAAGAGGTGAAAATGGGGAATTTGCAGGGATAAAAGGGAGCACATGGAGGCCTTCTGAGAAAATTTCTTTCACAAAACAATGAGGCTTTTTTGATGGAAACAACAGTGAAGATATTTTTAAAGGAAAAGACACACAAAGTCTTCAAGGATGATATATTTTCAAGGAAAATGTCTCTCTTGAAGGCTTAGAAACATTTTTAGCCACCTGTTTGCTTGACAAAAATTTATAGGTGGCTAACAGTGGCTCCACATGGGGATGGCATCTTCTTGAAGGTGTTAAGAATCTCAGAAAATAATCTTTGGAAGTAGGCCAGATGCTTGGTACTTGATACATCTCTTCTTTTCTTTAATCAGCTGCCACAACTCATGAAAACATTATATCAGCAGAAATATTTTTCCAAACAATCTACCTACCCATCCTACAATCCTAACATTTTTTCTTCAAGGTGCATTTACACTTGTAGACCTTAATCATCACATTTTTATTGAAAGCAGAAAAATATAATCTAATTCTACCCTTATTCCTCCATGAGACTAGAATAGACAGCTGGCCTCATAGCTTCTCTACCTAAACTAATATCTGCTAGGATTAAACTGTCTAGCAGATTTATTTATCTACATTCTAAGGTAGAAATTTAAAAATAGTCAAACCAGAATTAGACTATCTGGTTTGCTGTGGGTCCATGGCATAAATACAGCTGCACATGAACTGAAATTTGTAGGAAATTGAAACCAAAAACTTGAAGGCTTGAAAATGTTGACACTTTAGAACATCCTTCTATCTCTTGTGACTCAGATTTTGAGCTTGTTAGAGTCACTTTTGTTCTTCACTTTAGCTCTGATTTGGGCTTGTTATAGCTGATTCTTCTTATTTCTTTGCTGGTTCAATTTTTGGGCATATTAGAACCAGCCTTTCAGTTTCTTTGGCTCAGGTTTTGAGCTAATTTGAGCCATTTCTTTTGGAACTTCAGAGGTTCAAGTTTTGAGCTTGTCTGAACCTTTTCTTTTCTCTTTTTTGTATTTTTCCTCTTTCTTTAAAACTAAACAAAAAAATAGTATTTACAATGGAAGTGAAAACTCTAAACTTTGAAATTCATCAGTAGTAATGTTTGAGCATCCTGCCATTGAAAAGACCACCAAACAGATCTATACCATCTAACTCATGCAGAAAGAATGCATTTGGACCAATGGTGGACTGAATAATGGAAGGACCTTGCCACAAGCTGTCAAATTTTCCATGCTTACTCTTGTCCTCTCTTCTCAAGTCCCACTTAAGCACCTTATCTCAAATTTTGAAGTCACAAGCCTTTCTTCTTTTATCAAACAACTTTTTGATGCTTTCTTGTACTTTTTGAGCCCTGTTGTAGACTTCTTCCCTTGTCTGTTGGAGATGTATTTTTTGATTGATCCTCCTTACCATGCTGTCCTCTTCTGACTGTATCTCTTGGACTAGATTTATCACTGGTACCCCTAGGCTGGTAGGGAACACTGCATCAGCCCCATAAAAAAGCTGGTATGGTTACATGCCAATGGATTTCTTTGTAGTCAACCTGTCTGCCCACAAATCATGCACTAACTTGTTATGCCATGATTTTTTATTCTCTTCTAGTAGCTTCTTCATGATGGTCACCAAAATTTTATTTGATGATTCTGCTAGCCCATTACCCTGGGGGTAGTAAGCAGTAGAATGACCAAGTGCAATCTCATACCTGTGACAAAAATCAATCATATTTTTGGAGCCAAAATTACCAGCATTATCAGTAATAATCTTCCTAGGGCAGCCAAATCTAGATAGGATGTGGTCTTCAAGGAATTTTATAATGACAGAATCTGTGGAATTCCTAGAAGGTATGGCCTCTATCCATTTTTTGAAATAGTTTGTCGCTGTAAGAATCCATTTGTGTTGGGCAGAGGAAGCAGGATGGATTTCTCCTATAAAATCTAGGCCCCACTATTGAAACAGAGCTTCAACAGTGATGGGTTGTAATGGTAAAGGGAGGAGTTTTATTTTGCCCTCAAATATTTGGCACTTATGGCAGGAAACTATCATTTTATGTACATCTTGGAAAAGTGTGGGCCAGTAAAAGCCAGCCCTAAGGATTTTGTGGGCTGTGCTTTTCCAGTATAAATGGCCTCCACACTCTCCTTCATGGAACTCATGTTTGATCCTCTCTGCATCAACTTCAAGAAAACATTTAACCAATAAACCATTTTCATTTTTCCAGTATAAACATTCATTTGAAATGCAATAATTTCTAGCTTTTAACTTTAAAAACCTTGATTTTGTCTTTGATAAATTAGGAGGAGCATTAATATTTGTAAGTACATACAAGATGTGAGCGTACCAAGGTGAGTTTTGGAATTTTTCTTCAATAGTAGGGGCAGGAAGTCCTTCATGTTCATCTCAAACATCAACCATGTTAATGTCAAGGGCTTGTAGGTTAGATTCAACCATGAATTGAGCTAAGCCTTGACCCTTGATGAGTTTTGTGGGTTTAATCTCCAGATCATACTCTAATATCACTACAATCCATTTACCTCCTTTTCCATCTGGGTCTTGCGACAAAATATCTTTCACCACTCTGTTAGGCACGTAGGCAATAATGTGAGAATGCAGAATATACACCCTAAAGTCTTTTAAGGCCTTTACCAAAGCATAAGCCTGTTTCTCCATTATATTATATTTCAAGGGTGCGTCCCTAAATGCTTTGCTAAAGGAAGCAATGGGATTCTCTTGGCCTTCTGGGTTTTTCTGTGGCAAGACAATAGCCACGGTATGCTCTGATGCAAAGGATAAAATAAGGAAATATTTTGAAAAATCAGGGCTGATTAGGACTGGTGCCCGGGTGAGTGAATGTTTAACTAATTCAAAAGATTTTTGGCTTCTACAGTCCACTTAACTCCCATGTCTTTCTTAAGCATGTTAGTCATATTTCTCAGAAGTTCTGCTAAGTTGGGAATAAACCTCCTCAGGAAGTTAATTTTCCCAATAAAGGACTGCAATTCTTTTATATTTCTTGGGTGGCTAATCTGTAGTATTCCCTCAACTCTTGTCGGATCTATCTTGATCCCTTTTTATGATATAATATGGCCTAGAATCTTACCTTCTTGGACGCCAAATACTGTCATTTTTTGGATTTAAAGATAGCCCGATCCTTCCACACTTCTCGGAAACCTTTCTCAGATGTTTAAGGTGCTCTTCATCGATTTTTGAATAAAATGTTATGTCATCAAGCTAGATTATAGTGAAGTTACCTATCTCCTCTGAAAATGAAATGTTCGTAGTTCTTTGGAAGGTTGCACCAGTGTTCATTAGTCCAAAACGCATTTTCACATACATGAACGTGCCCCATGGAGTGGTGAAAGTTGTTTTTAGTTGATCTTCTTGGAGTACTAAGACCTGGTTATACCCTGAAAAACCATCTAACAGGGAAATCCTCTTTGAACCAACTACCCTTTGTAAGATGTGTTCCATTTTGGGTAAAGGGTAATTGTATTTCAAAGAAGCTCTATTTAAATTTCTGAAATCAATGTATAGTCTGATCTCTCTTGTCCTTTTCCTCATAGCTACAAGGTTCGAAAACCAATCAGAAAACCTCATAGGCACTATGATTCTTGCTTCATACATTTTCTTGATTTCATTTTCTACTAGAGGCAGTTGCTTGGGGTTAATCCTACGCAGCTTTTTCCTAAAAGGTTTTTGGTTCTCTTTAAAGGGGATTTTGTGTTGGATAATCTCTGTTTCATAGGCTTTTAAGTCCTCATAGCTCCAGGCAAACACATCAGCAAACTCTTTAAATAGATCAATGTATTTTTGCTTGATATGGGCAGGTAAAGATTTGGCCAATTTAATCATCTTAGGCTTATCTTTGTTGCCTATGTTGCATTCTTCAACATATGACTCGGTGTGTTCTATAGTAGGCTTTTTTGCCACATAATTAAAGTAAAAAAGGTCCTCTAGGGGTGCTAATCGTCAGGGTATGTTCTTGTCTTTGGATTGTAACACCTCAATGTCTTCTCTATCTGTTTTCATGTATTCTTCAGTTTGTTTTTCAAATTATTTGGTTAACAAGTTTATTTCTGCATTGGAGAATGGTTTTTCTTCATCAGGTGGCTCTTTATCTAAATATTTTTCATCAGATTTAGAGTCTGCATCAGGAAATTCAAACTCATTCCTGCTAAGCAAGAAATCATCTATCTGTTTTTCACCCTCAAATACCTACCAATATTTCTTATTATCTGGCACTACAGGTCTATATTTTTTCTGAATAATGATCTATTTGTCACTACGTGGTTTCTAGTAGGAACTAGCGGTGCAGGCCAATCCATTTGCAATCAGGTTTTGACTCCTAGGGACAAACACAAGTTTGTATTCTACAAAAGTTTTCAAAAAATCCATAGCATTATTTCTGTATGCCCTCAACCTAGGATTCTTTGAAGTATATTCTCCATTTAGTTGTTTGATGACTAATTTTGAGTCTCCATGGACAACTATTCTTTGAGCTCCTATATTTTTAAGTAGATGCAATCCTAGAGTGAGAGCCTCATACTCTACAATGTTGTTTGTGCACTTAAAGTCTAGCTTGAAAGCATGGCTCTCAGTATAATTATTTTCAGTGTTGTATAACCATACCCCAGCTCCTGCATTATTTTTGGTGCAAGACCCATCAAATTTCATTCTCCATAAGGGACTATTTGAAGGATTTTTATCAGTTTCATCCCTAATGTTGTGCTCACCACTATGTTGTGTTCTGAGGTCTACACCATACTGTGCTATGTTTTGTTCTTCAGGATTCTCTTGGAGTTCAGAGTGATGAGTAATTTGCTGTCTGTAGTCTTGGCTTTGCTCACTCTGTTTTTTTGATTCAGTACATTGTTCAAAGGTTTCTCTCTTGTTTTCCTCTATATCTAGAGCTGTTATTATGTTAAGATATGTGGGCTCTATTCTGTTGTTTGAATTTTTGTCCTCTAGCTCTGGCTCTTCTGTGAATTCATCATTGTAGAGGATAAAAGAATACAGATATGTATGGATAGAGTATAGAGGGGAATTCTCAGGTTTCTCTGGGCTACTAACCATAAACTTCATGTGTGCCTTCCTATACACCCTCCTAAGCTGGCTAAAGACAAGGATTGTGGCATAAGTCATGTCCATTTGCATTGTGCCTTGTAAATTGGCACCCCATGATCTTGAAAATAACATGCCATACTTAGGAGGTACATCTGCCACCACAACATCCATAACCATGCATTTGGCTGGGATTTGGGTCAAATTCACACAGAGATCTTTGATTAGGCTGAGGCACTTCACTCTGCTAGAGTCAAAGGAATATATATCCTTATAGGGTCTGGTTATATCTAGGCCTAGCTTTTCCATTATCACTTTTGGCATAAGGTTCTGTGAAGCTCCAGAGTCATGCATAGCATTATGAAGGATTTTGTCATGGATATTGAGGCCGACATAAAAAGGAGGTAGTACCCCTTCCTGAAATTTCCCTTCGATCTTTGGGCCAAATAAGAGAGTAGGTTGATCATCATTTAAATTGACAGCGTCATTGTTTTCTCCTAAGTTTAAAGCTTTCAAAATTTGACCTTTATATACATCCTGAGTGGCCAGCTCAGAGAGAGGGACAGAAATTTTAATTTTCGCAATCTCACTCTCCAAATTTAAAGAAGATTGACTATTTGTAAGACTTAATTCTATTTTATTGGCCATTATGTACAATGTTTGAATCAGTTTTTTCAGGAGCATTAGCTGCAATGCTAGTGCTACTAGTTTCTTGACTTGTTTTGTCATTATTTTGGATGTCCTTATCTTTGTTTTTACCAGAATTCTCAGATGTTTATCTATTGCTTTCAGCAGTGAGCTTAGGAGTCTTTTCAGGTCTTTTCTTAATGGTGATTTCAGAGGCTTTTGATTTGGGAGTATCTATGTTCTTCTTGCTTCTAAGATCGTATTGTTCTCGGACCTGCATGATGGCATTCTCAAATCCTAACCTATAATCCTTAGATTCTAACCCCTCCTCGTCCCAATGTGAGTGTGAGGCTTCGTTATCTTTTGTGGAGAAGGTGTGTTCTTAGTTATCTACTTCCACCATGTTTATGATGTTCCCCTCAGATTCTTATATTATCCCTTCATCCTCCTTAAGGAAATTCTCTTGAAAAGGGGGTATGAATTGTTGATCAAAATCTCTTTGTATATTTGGGGGATTGTTTCTCCTAAAATTTTGGTTCTAGTTCTGATTATGGTTTCTATTCTGATTGCAAACTTGGACAGTCAAATTTTCCACCATTTTTCCTAGCCTCTCCATGTTTTTGGCTAGACTATCATATTTGGGATCAGATGAAGAAGCTATGTTGTCATCCCTATAGGTTACCTTCTTCTCAGCCCTCATCCTAACTCTCTTTTCTATGAGGTTTGCTTCTACAGTCATTGCTCTTTTCTGCATGTCTTCTAGTGTGTTGTAATCTCTCTCCCTAAGATGGTAGGCCATATCAGCATCAAAGCCTTCAGGGTATCTCACTAAGGCCATTCCTTGGGGAGGTTTCATGTGTGGTGGAAGAGCTTTATAGAAACTGTTGAATCTAGTATAGTATTCATGGACACTCTCTCCCTCGTTTCTTTTTAGATTCTTATATTCTGCTATGATTTGGAGAGGGTTTCTTTTGAATTCCCATTTTTTATGAAGGTTTTATGTAAGGAGGGAAGATCATTAATGCTATTGGGAGGTAAGCCTTTAAACCACTTCTTCACTTCTCCTCCTAATCTCTGAGCAAAGATTCTCATTTTAATTGTCTCATCTTCAATTTCCATGTAGTCAAAGGCATCTTCCATCCTATCTACATGGTGTTGAGCTATAGTAGATTCTTTTCCAGTGAAATGAGGGATTTTTTACTAATAATCGTTGGGTAGTGGAGCTAAAGGCTATGGTAAAACCAATGGAGCGTACCATGCTTCCATGATGGTGTTTTGTGGGGGTAAAGGATTGGCTTGAGCAGCAGGTATATGAATGACAAAAATACTAGGACTAGCAACAAATTGTTGAGCATATCTAGGGTGAGAGAGACCCAAGTTATGAAGGAAATGTTTATCAGGAGGTGTGGATGGAGGGGTTTCTCTGTCACCAATATGCTGATCAGTATGAGGTGGTGAGCTTGGAGGCTCAAAGTTTGTCTGATCTATAACACTAAATGACCTAGTTCCTGGTAAATTACTTAGTAAGTCTAAGTCCAATCGCATGTCTGAAAGAGCTACAAGGTTCTCAGGTGCTGAATTATCTCTATTAATGTTTCTGAAAATAGTTGAATCCCTATATGTATAAGGTTTCCTAAGAATGCCTTCAGGATTTTCAACTACTTCGGCAGGGTTTGGATTAGGATAAGCTCTAGTATGGATTGTTCTTGAAGCCAGTATGAATAACAATCTCAACAAAGAAAGTTAGCTAGGTATGACAATATTTAAGGGGCAAACTATCTTTAAACAAGAAACTTAATCCTATGTGTTTCTTTAAAATGGATGATGTTGTAATGCAACTAGTCTCCCAGTGGAGTCTAGTGAAAACAAAGATAATCAAAACGCCTACTGATCATCAGTGAAGTCTTGTGGTCATTTAATAACTGTAGAGTTTCCAGGTGGAAGGTTTAGAATGTTTTGAAGATGTTTACTATCCACCAAATTGTTTAACCACAAAACTTAGGCTAATATGGTCTTAGTTCCCCAATGGAGTCGCCATTATGTTGTGGTTCCAATGATTTGGCATGTTTGGCAATACCAAATGATAAGACAACATAAAACCACTTTGGGACATCGGGATCTAGCCCTCCTGGGTCAAGAGAGGGATCTCTCTATAAAGGAAAAGAAATATATATATTTTATGTTCAGTTTAATGGTATTAGGCTAGTTATAGGGCACACGGGTTGTTGTTTTGTTTTGTTCTGTATTTTGGTTGGGAAAACATGAAAGAAGGGTTCAAAGCAAGATAAGGAAGTGAGTAAGGATTATTTCAGTAATGGGGAGATAATTCAAAGAAAAATTAAGACCATTGGGTAAATGAAGTAAAAAAGGGTTTACTTGCAATTCAATATCGAAGGCCTTCTAATGGGCTAGTCATCTAAATCAGAGGATCTTTAAAGATGGTAATATGGGATGAAATGATAATAAATGAAGGTGAATGACAAGGAAACCTTCCAAGGTGACCACTTAGGAGAAAATATAGGGATAGAGCATGCCTTAACCATCTATGATCAAACTACTAATGAGGTTAACTCTTTAGACAATAGAAAACATTAAAGATTGACACAAAGTGAAAGTCTAAGATCAAAGAAAGACTTTTAACTTTCTCTTCTTTGACCTTCAACTTAAGGGAGCTTAGAAAAGTTTCAAATGTTGGAAAAGGACCCTAGTGAGACAGAACTAACTCTAATCGCCTATTTTCCCAATTCTTTCAGATAAAACCCAACCAGAACATCTAAAAACAAATTCTGAATTCATACATTAGTAAGCATTAGGAGACCAACAACTATACTGGTTAAATTGTATTGAATTTGTCCTTAGTTTGCAGAATTAGCATAAAACATCAAAGATAAGAAGAGCAGGTAGCATTAGGGTACTTTATAGTAGCATATCCTAAGCTAGATTACTGATTTCTTACCAGAGAAACAAAATATGATTGCATAACAGAGGGGAAAACGATAGAAGATAGAACACTTCACCACCGATGTAGATCAGGATCCAAAGAACATGCTTGTCATATTAAAGAGAAAAACCAGTCATATACAACAATATCCAACAGCTCGTTATCAACTAGAAATCATCTCCCATGCCTATTTTACAACTGATACACAAAACTCTATCTCAAAGAAACAACTTACAATCCACGATTAACCAACATTTACAATGTATTTCTGAAGAGTTCTTATAGCTGAAAGAGTAGATGTAGAGGTAGATAGAACTTAAATGCATCATTAAAATAGAGGGAGAAGTGTTATTGTAGCCCATTCTATCTTAATATCCCTATTTTTACTTTTTGTACTCGTTGGATGAACTAGGGGTCTTCGACATGCTGATAATTACTTCAGAGGTATGTTTCTGAGGTACTTTCTGGCTATTCTGTACTCTGTTTGTACTCTGGGACAAGTAAGGCAGATAATTGACTTTCAGGCCTACCATGCTGTGTAACAAATGCTCTGGAAATCTTAGGACTACTATCAAGGTGGTGATCTTCTCAGGAACATTGATGGAGAATAAAGACATTATGGGAACTCGTCCTTTCTCGGGAAGGAACCTTTTGCTGATGTGAAACACTAATGAGGTTTGTTTCATGTGCTTTAGACCTTATTAGGCCTCCTGTATCATTCATAAGGTCTTAAATCTGTATCTTCATCCTTTAAACACTGGATTAAAGAATTTAATCTTCAATAATAGGCTTTAAACCTCTTTGAACTGTCACTAATAATCTTTGCTGCTTCACTTGATTGTCTCTATGAATACTGCAGGTTTTCATGGTGCTGGAGGGTTCGAACAAAGTTAATAACTCTGATTTGGATGAAAACATATGTTTAAAACCCCTTCAGGATTCTTCCCTGCAATCTCTGGCACTGAAAAAGCTTTCTCTGCGCTCTGTGATTTCCCTGTCTGTGATTGTGAGACAGAGAGCGATTTTAATCATATGTGACCTTGCAAAACACAATAAAGATGTTAAGAAATCCATGTGAGAGGGGGGGGTGGATGCTGTGGTGGCCTGTGGAAATGGTGGCGAAGCGACATAAATGGTGGATGCAGACGAAAAACGGTTGAAAATTGATGTGTAATGGTGAAAACATGATATGATGGAGGTCTGGTGTGCAGACGGTTCAAGACTATTGGATTAGACTATTAGATGATGATCGACGGTCAAGGTCCACCGGCAGAGTTGCTTTAGAAGGGTTAGACAGGATGAAATAATCTTTAGGTTAAAACACCGAAGTTTAACCTTTGGGCAAATACAAAGGAAAAAAGATTAAAATGAATGAAAAGGGAGGCTTTGGTGGTGGGACCCGGAAGGGCGGAGGGAGATTGATCATGGATCGTTGGATCCCTAGAGGAGATCAATGGCAAAGATCTTCCAACGAAGTCATTGGATGCTCCGATGAAAATAATATGGACATGGACGCGATGAAACGTGAGCCGTTGATCTAGATCAGATCAACGGTCGAGATCTTCAGATGGGGCCTTTAGACACAAAGGGGAAGAAATGGTTTTTAGAGGAAAACCATTGTTTTCGCACGAATTTGGAGTGGTTTAGAAATTATGCCTTAATGAATGTGATATGCCCTATCGCACGACATGTGTCCCTCCCAAAACTGCTTTCATCTCGTAAACTTGAAGTGTCAAACATTGGGCATAGAAACTACACGATATGCACCTTAGCCGTTGGATGTGGGATGGGGAGATCTGATGGTGCGAGATTGTGCGTGATATGGAAAAGGTGCACGGTCGGTAAGGTGGGGAATAGGCAAAGGTGGGTTCAGTTTGGGCCGTCAGATCTGTATAATGGACGGTCAGGATCAAACAACGGGGTGCCAAGGTTTCAAAGGGAAAAAGGTTAGATGGATGGGCAGAGCAAATCTTGACCATCAGAACTATGCAATGGATGGCGGAGATTTAAAAGAGAAAGTGGAGGAAAAGGGTCAAGTGAATGGGCAGGGAGAAGGAGAGCCATTGGATTTGTTGGAACGAATGGCTGAGATCTAATCGCATTGGAGAAAGGCAGGGGGGGAAACTCCATGGTTTTGATTTTGCGATTATGCATGGACCGTTGGATCAGCAGCGAGATCAACAATGGTGATCTGATCGGAGGGGGAGTGATGGAGGGCACAGGGACGGAGCGCGGTTCAATCTGGAACATTGGTTCTTGTGGATTCAATGGTCCAGATTAAAATCAGTGGGGCGATGATGGGATCTGTGAACAAAGGCGCGAGGAATCCTAACCATTGGTTCTTGTGGATTCAACAGCTAGGATTGAATCATAAAATCGTGAATCGGAGGGGATAAAGAGCAGCACATTAATATTTTGTGATTGGCGGTCATGCGATGGTTGTCGGATTAAAAGGGAAATCAACGGTCTACATACAATCTCCGAGGTAATGAAAGGTGTGATGGGCACGGTGAGACTTAAGCGTTGGCCGTTAGATCTATATAGATCAACGGTTGTTATCACAGCAAAGGTCGACAGAATGAAAGACAATTGCATCAGAGAATTTTTAATTAACAAAGGAAAAGTGCTCACAACAAACTTTCGATTGTGATTAGCGCCCGGTCCTGGGCATAGGTTATATGTCGGTAAGGGGCTAAGGGCTAAGCCGAAAGGGGCTTAAGCCTGTTATAAGGTAAAAAGTGGGTTTTTAGGCCAAAAACAGAGTTTTTAAGGCTAAATTGTGGGTTCTGGTAAAGGGAAAAAGGGATTTTTAAACCAAGTGAGGGGAGCCATAAGGTTTTAAAAGGGGAATTTGATGGTCTAGAGGGCTAAGGAGAGGATTTTGAAGGTTTTTTGGGGAAATTTGTGAAGGGAAAAAGAGGTGAAAATGGGGAATTTGCAGGGATAAAATGGAGCACATGGAGGCCTTTTTCTGAGCAAATTTCTTTCACAAAACAGTGAGGCTTTTTTGATGGAAACAACAGTGAAGATCTTTTCAAAGGTAAAGAAACACAAGGGCTTAAATGATGATATATTTTCAAGGAAAATGTCTCTTTTGAAGGCTTAGAAACATTTTTAGCCACCTGTTTTCTTGACAAAAATTTATAGGTGGCTAACAGGATGAATGTTCATGAATTGAGGGAGTGAAGCTTCAACCAGATAATGCCTTCTAAAAACTTCTAGCTGGGAGAATATTCAACCATCTAGGCTTCTAGAATTTACTTTTTTCGCTCATTTTACCTTTTACAAGGGTCCGCGGTTTTAATGAATAGAACGTGTGGTTGGTACCACATTTTTTCTTTACAAAAGGTGCAGTACTGCAGGTAATGGCTAGGAAAAGTGCAGAGTTAGGTTTTCTATGATTTTTATGATATTTTCTCCAAATTCAGAACCTCGTTTAGGAACTTTAGGGTTGTATAATTCTAAGCAGCATTATATAGGTATTGATGAACCCATATAGACATTAAAATGTTATGGTGACAAAATAATGTGTAACAAATTTCCCCCTAAAGCACGAAATCTAAGATAATTCGAAGAGTAAAGTGCTTTATCATTCCAAGGATTGGCTTGTGGACACATCGGTTGAGACCAGTGCAAGTTTCTCCACTATAAACCATCTCGAGTGAAGATAACCCTCCGAAGAGTCCAAGTGAGTCTAGCTGACTTCTGCTCCAGGTACAGTGGGATCTTCCCTCCACCGTCACCTTGGGAAAGAATCCTAATTTTTATGGCCACTAAGGTTACCAATAGGAAAAAATATACCTGGGGGAACAATATACGATATGATACACATTCAAGGGCAGAGTAACAAAGCTCAATCCCCTTGAAGGCTCCTTGACATAATCCAAGGTTTACTGACAAGTGACCCCAGGATCCTCGACAATGGTCAATTCGAGGTTTACCGTTGTTAATACGTGTATATATTCTATTATTCCCAATGAGTAAGGATTGATTACCTCACTGGTTTGGATATGATCTCATGCTTGAATCCTTTAGGAGGAGCTTCATAGAGCATACATGCTACTACTGGCTGCAAGATGCTACTATTTTTTTAGTTTCTTTGGAAAGTTAACTATTCCCTATTCC
The DNA here is from genome assembly GCA_034641835.2 of Pinus albicaulis. NCBI lineage: Eukaryota > Viridiplantae > Streptophyta > Pinopsida > Pinales > Pinaceae > Pinus > Pinus albicaulis. The sequence goes on along the minus strand of CM076571.1, from coordinate 961,710,720 downwards.
AAAGCACTAATCCTGAGCTAGATTGGTAAAAAGAGCCCCTAAAATGTAAAAATTTCTAAATGGGTTTTATTAAGCGTTGTGTTATTTGCGTTGTTATTACTCAAAGGGTAAATATATATGAAACCAATGGTGTTATGACCCAACCCAAAACTGAATGCAATTGAATATGATAATGTAATATTTTCAATTTGATGAATCCTAACTAAAGTAAGGAGAGAGTTTCCATTCACTTCCAAATAATTCTGAATAACTATAATAATAATAACTATAATAATAATTCTTGGCCCTTGGTTCCTGCTTCGATAGCCTGTGAGTTCTATCCAGTAATATTTGTTCACTCGATCATCAGTTCTCCTCCCTACTGTTACACATTATTTTTTTGCCATGATATTTTAATGTCTATATGGGTTCATCAATACCTATATATTGCTCCTATCATTTACAACTTGAGCACACTTGAGCTCTTTATCCGAGTCTGCAGTGTTGTTTAGCACACATGTGTCTCCGAGCAGAGATCCCAACCTTGTCCTCAGTGGACTTCGAGTGCCTGCTCAGGAGAGGATTCCTACTGTCCTTGAGAGAAGATTTCATTATTCCAGCATCAGGCCACTTACAACTCCTCTAGAGAAGTGCAGTCACTCAGTGACTCACGCAGTCTAGCAGTAGAGGCATTCAGAAGAGGGTGAAATTCCAAGGCACTTCAGCTTGGAAACAAGTGAAGGGACCAACCCTTCAGTTGTTGAGCTACGGGGGAGTTGTTTCATAATTTTATCTTTCAGTTCAGCTCATAGCACTGCATACCCAATAGATGTGTGTTTTCAAACCCTAAGAGGGTGATTTTTCAGGGGTCAGCCTTTGGGGAAATCATTTCTGGGTTTTTCTGGGTTTTTTTATTAGAGTCTGTGGTTAAAATACTGACATTTTCTGAGCACTATATCAACCTTATATATGCACTTCTATTCAGCTAACAACAATATTTTCTAGCATTTCCAACACGACAACACTTAGGGAGAGTCCAACAGAACAATAGTACAGTAGTGTTTCAGTGAGAGAGCTTGAGGGCCATCCCAGCCAACTTTTTTGGCTTGAGTGCTATCATTTTGGGCACTATTGTATTTTATTTTCACCTCCATATTAATAAAATGGATCAGCAGTTTCTGGCTCTATTTATGGTGTTTTGATGCATTTTCTATATTTTTGCATGTTTTTTCTTTGTTTGCTTTGTATTTTTGTCATTTTCCTATTTGCAATATTACAATGGTATGAGAGCTCATAGAATTGGCTCAGCCTATGGAGCAACCAATCTATGACACCTAGAGATAGAGAATACATTTCGGACCGAAAAAGGAGGTACAAAGGCATAGAACATAGCCTTGAGATCACATTAGGAAAATAATACTAAATTCTAGTGGAGGAGGATAAAGGGAAGGCACTGATGGCAGAAGAGGATAACGAGAAGGAGTTTGGAAACATGCTCCTCAAATCTTTGCATGAGCTCACCAAGAAAATAGAAGAGATGGGGCAAAGAGTTACCAGAGAAAGTAGACAAAGGGAAATCCTGAGGGGGTTCCAAAATGGGGAAGGATTGGGGACTTCTCACCATTGGGCGGATTAGCCAGTGGTGCCATGAGCATCACAACATTCCACCATGCCCACTTTCTTAGTAGTGGGTACGGGAGCACAAGGAGCTCAGTAGCAGGAGAATCTGGGTGATTTTTTCACAGAATACCAATTTCATACCCAGGATTTCAACGATCATCTCACTTTCTAGGAATTTTTCCATATTAAGGATAATCGAAGACTCCACAGCTATAATAGAGGAGCAGGGCATACGCAGTGCAATGACCTATGGCATACCATAGGTAGATTTATTTTTCCTACTTTTGATGGGTCTTCCAAGGGTACGGAAAAAGCTTGGGTGGAAACCTTAGACATCTATTTACAACTGAATCAAATGGCAGAGGTAGAAGCCATCAAGGTGGTAGTGATACACCTTGAAGGAGAAGATCAGTACAGGTGGTTCCATGGGATGTCCACATTGGGTCACGTAGGGGTGACTGTGTATGCAGAATTAACCAAGAGGCTAGTAGAGAGATTTGACCAAAGGGAACCAGTGGAGCATTTCATTGAGTTATCCAAACTCAAGAAGACAGGGCACCCAGAGACTTATATCTCTGAGTTCTTGAAGTTATTGGTAATGGTTCCAGATATATCTGTGGCCAGGAACGTGTATATATTTGTTGACAAAATCGCGGAGCCTCTGTGTGAGTTAATCAAATCCACTAGACTAGCTACACTTCAGAACGTAGTTGGGAGGACCGGGGATCTATAGGATGCCTTGCCTAGGGCAAGAGCTTCATTTCCCCAGAAACGAGCATTTCAGCAGAAGGGGAAAGACATGAGTATTCCACCCCCAAAGGGGAACCATGGTTGAGGGACTTTGGATTATCATACCCAGAGGGATTTAAGATGAAAGAAGCTATGATTCACTTGCTAGAAGCCATGGGCACTGGGTCATCGATGTGCCACGGGGAAGGCACATTACATTGAGGTCTTCTCCAATCATGAGGGAGAAGAGGAAGCATATGAGGAGTTAGAGGGAGATGTAGATTCTGATGCACCAAGGGGAGATCATCCACATCCACCACCACTAGTAGTAAGGGGAGGAGCATTTTCACCTGTTGGAGGAGTCCCTGTATCTTTGCGAGGGTTTCCCAAGAATCTAACATTGAGGGTCTAAGGCACGGTCCAAGGACAACGTGTTACAACATTGGTGGACAATTGGGACACACATAATTTCATTGATACTCAACTAGTGCATAGGAGGGGCATACCAACAGAAATTTTTGATAGATTTTTTGTATTAGTTCCAGGAGCCAGAACCATGCAGTGCTTGAGGTATGTTCTAGAGTTAGATGTAACCATGGGAACCTATATGGTGACAGATCATTTCTTTTTGGTTGACATTCCAAACACCAATGTGATATTGGTGTACAGTGGTTGATTACGATGGGAAAGGTCACTACCGATTGGGAGACAATGTAGATGGAGTGGACAGATAAGAAGAGTGGGAAGTGCCAGTTGATCAGAGAAATGAACACATATCCACCCAAGAAAGTCTCAACACACTGAATGGAGGAATATTTCCGGAAGGGGAACATAGAGTGGGTAGTGGAGTTGCATGTTTCAGAGGTAGTAGTTACAAGGTAGTCTGTACAACCCAATGTGCAATCGATATTAGATCGCTACCCTTCAGTCTTTGGGGACATACCACCAGGGCAGTCACTGGACTGAGGGTTCGATCACACTATTAAGTTAGAAAATGGGATCCACGCAGTGATCACCACAACCTATAGGAACCATAAGGCCTATAGGGATGAGAGTGAGAGAGCCATACAGGAGCTCGTGGCACTAGGACACATCCGACCCAATATTATCCCCTTTGCTTCATCCGTGGTGTTGGTGAAGAATAAGGACAACACTTTGCAGATGTGAATTGATTACAATGCTCTAAATAAGAAGAAAACGAAGAACCAATACCCCATCCCCAGGATTGATGATCTGAGGGGGTCGAAGCTCTTTTCCAAGATCGATCTGAGGTCTGGGTACCATCAAATGAAGGTGAGTGACCAGGATGTCCCAAAGATTGCACTCAGATGCCACTATGGCCACTTCGAGTTCTTGGTGATGCCTTTTGGGCGAAAAACTGCTTCAACCACTTTCTAGTCTTGTATGAACCAAATATTCCATGGTCATCTAAGGAATTTTATGCTACTGTTCTTTGAAGACATTCTCATTTACAAATGCACTTGGGAGGAGCACTTGCAGCATATTGAGGTAGTATTGAGCATCTTGGAGAAATTTTTTTTTATGAAAAACTATCCAAGTGAAAATTTTGAATTACAGAGATGTTCTACGTAGGGCATATCATTGCAGTACGTGGAGTAAGGGTCCATGAGGAGAATATTTGGGCCATTCGAGATTGGCCGATACCAAAGAATGTGACAAAACTTTGGGGATTTGTAGGCATTGACACCTACTATAGGAAGTTTTTCAAGGAGTTTTAACAGCTGGAAAAACCCCTCATGGATCTCACCAATAGGGGAGACTTTGGGTGGAGGGACACTACGCAAAGGGCCTTTGAAAAGCTCAAGGATGTGATGAGAAATTGTCTAGTGTTGGCATTGTTGGATTTCATGCAGCCCTTTATGTTGGAGTATGATGCTTCAGGAGAGGGAGTTGGCACAATATGGATGTAGGTGGGTCATCCTATAAATTTCAAGAGTCAGAAGCTCTTGCCACATGAGAGGTTGTATTCTAGATATGAAAAAGTGATGCTAGCCATCATCCATGTGTTGACCAAGTTCTAGAAGTATTTGGTGGGTAACAAGATTCAGGTGAGGACTGACCACAACAATCTCTAGTTTTTTCTTGAGAAGAAGAAGTTGTACAAGAGGCAACAAAAGTGGGTCAGCAAAATCTAGACTTATGACTTTGACATCGAGTATGTCAAATAGAAGTACAATGTGGTGGTAGATTCCTTATCACGAAGACCAGCAATGTTTTCCTTGATGAGCATTGATACTGACTAGAAGGCTCAACTGTTAGTGGAATATTCTAAGGACCGGTTCACATGTGAGATATTGGATGAGAAGGTGACCGATGATAGGTATCAGGTGACGGATGAGGTCATCTATTATCGGGACAAGATTTTCTTAACCGGAGCCTCTCGGCTCGAGGAGAAAATCTTGCACACAACACATGATTCACTTCTTTCAGGCCATCAGGTGTTCACCAAAACATACCAGGCCATCAGAGATAGGTTTCCATGGAGAGGCCTCAAGGAGGACATACTACAGCATTTCATGGAGTGCAGTTTTTACGAGAAGAACAAAGGAGAGTTTTTCCATCCCGCAGGGTTATTACAACTACTTCCCATTTCGGAGAGGAAGTGGGAGAGCATTTCCATGGATTTTATCATAGATTACTTATGGTATAGGGCAAGGATTGTATCTATGTGGTTGTTGATCGGCCGAAGTAGTATACACACTTATTCGCCATCTCCGCATGGTACAGTACATCATAGGTGGCCGAACTATTTTTCAGGGATGTTTTCACGCTTCATGGTCTCCCCAAGACCATAGTCAGTGATAGCGAAAGTTGTTTCATGGGTGGATTTTGGCTAGAAATTTTCCATTTGGTGGGTATAGAGTTGACACCCAGTACCAGTTATCACCCACAAACATATGGACAAACAGAGATAGTAAACAAGTGGCTCGAATACTACTTGCGGAACTATGTCTCGGGGTAGTAGAAGGCATGGCTACACTGGCTTCATCTGGGATAATACTGCTACAACATGACATTTCATATGTCGATCAATATGTCTCTGTTTTGTGCTTTATATCGTTATGATTCTTTAAATTTGTTCATTTGATGTTTGGAGCAAGCAAGGGTCCCAGGGCCAAGGACTAGATCTAAGAGAGTTAGGATATACTCTGTGCTCTTAAGGACAATATCGCTACAATGCAAAACTAGCATAAGTTATATGTAGATCGATGTCTTGTAGAGAGGCAGTTTGAGGTGGATGATTTGGTCTACCTCTGCCTTCAGCCATACAAGAAGCCTACTCTGAAGCAGAAGGGATATTAGAAACTCAAGCCCCATTTTTATGGGCATAGAGGGTGATACGACGTGTTGGGGAGGTAGCATATGAATTGGAGCTCCCAACTCGGAGTAGGATCCACAACATTTTCCACGTATCATGCCTGAAAAAGGCTCTTTGACAACAGATAGTTTCCATTGGGGAAATCTTACCTATTGATGATGAGGGGGATCTGGTTTTACAGCCAGAGGACATTTTAGACACTAGAGAGAGGTGGCTAAGGAGGAGGGTATTCAAAGAATATCTAATCAGATGGAGGAACCTTCTAGATGAGGATGCCACTTGGGAGGGGGCGAAAAGTTTGTAGCATCCATCTTTGGAGTTGCTTGAGGAAAAACAACATTTTGTTGGGGAGGAATGTAATGTTCCTAATTAGCTTTTAGCTAATTATAATATTAATTTTTTTTTCTTAATTAAGTAGATGAATAAAAAGGTTGAGGGACCCATAAACCCAATAGTGGAATAAAAGCCACTTCCTCAGTGTGAATGTGGGACAACGCAGTAGTGGAAGGGTCCAAGAGGCCAAGACAGAAACACAGTCAATGTGGAGGATATGGACTAAGAGTAAAACGTAGTTATAATGTGGGTCCAGGGGTGTGAAGGTTCTACAAGAATAAAAATGAGGTGAGGGAATCCATGGAAATCATTCTAAGTTATTTGATTTTCTTGTCGTTTATGACTTGACCTGTTTAGCTGAGTCTGTAGTGTTGTTTAGCACATAGGTGTCTCCCAGCAGATATCCCAAACTTGTCCTCGGGGGACTTCGAGTGCATGCTAAGGAGAGGATTCCTATTTTCCTAGAGCTCATATTTCATTATTCCAACATTAGGCCACTTACAATCCCTCTAGTGCAGCGCAATTACTTAGTGACACACGCACTCTAGCAATAGAGGCATTCAGGAGAGGGTGAAATTCCAAGGCACTTCAACTTGGAATCAAGTGAATGGATCAACCCTTAAATTGTTGAGCTATAGGGGAGCTGTTGCAGCATCTTATCTATCACTTCAGTCCATAACACTACATACCAAATAGTTGTGTGTTTTCAAACCCTAGTTTGATCACTAATGTATTTTATTTTCACCTCCATATCAATAAAATGGCTAAGCAGTTTCCTTCTCTATTTATGGTGTTTTGATGCATTTTCTATTTTGCTGCATGTTTTGTCTTTGTTTGCTTTGTATTGATATCATTTTCCTATTTGGAATATTAGTACATTAATTCTCCTAATCAAATTAATAGTAGTATGGATTTGGACTAATGACAAGACTGCAACTAAATATACACTTATCGATTGTCTTCGTACTAGTGGAATCAGTATTATAAAATATCTAATGTATGTGCATAAGATAATTAAAAGAAAGGATAATAGGCTTTGTACCATTTTTTTCAATTTCAGTACAGGTCATTTAATATTTAAGAAAGGGTGACATAAGGATGTTGTATCTGATGTAAAATCCTTGAGGATGATGAGGAAACTATCTAAAATATTGATAACGTCAAGAGCATTGTGACAACAAACTTTAAAGGGAAATTTTGGTGCCATTGAGAGATAGAGAATAATTTAGAAAGATAATTTAATATAAAGAGATTATGAATTCCAAGTTATAAGTTCAAAAAGTATCTTTCTTATATTGGAAATTGAGGAAAGAATATTAAAATTTCTAAAATACATCTAAATTTTTGCTAGCTTCATAGCTCAATTTTCCTAGAGATCCCTTCTAGTCAAGGCAACCAATTTCAATGTTGATGAAAAATCGTTTCAATATTATCTAGCCTATGGATCAATACAAATTTGAAGAATATAGATGATAGATCATAAGAACCTATATGGTTTGAGCTAACAATGAAGATTATAATCCATTATACACTTGTATTGATTAAATACCAACTACCTCAATTTATAGAAATGAAGAGAAACTTGGATCATTGATCGTAAGGCATGTTCAAGTGTGGAGATGGAACAATCCATAAAGGTTTATGATAATCTCATCAAGAGATATGAATAAGAAATAGATAAGAGTGACTTGTGAATGTAGGTCACCATTAACTAAAAAATAGGTCACCATTACCTAAAAAATAGGTCACCACCAAATTACCCCCAAAAACATCTTTGTCTACACATGAAAAATATTACAAAGTATAGTGAGGCCATCTTACATCTATAAGTACCCATAGACTATATTTAAATAATAATCATTATGAAAATAAGTAAAAACACTAGACAACATTATAAAACATTCAAACATTCCCCCTATAATGTTGACAAAAGGAATGAGAAAATGAGTAAGGAAGGATTTGTGTTGCATAAGAATAATACATCAATAATGTGAAATATTTAATATCTCACAAGTATAGTTATTATGCATTATGTGTACAAATTCCTCAGCATTATGTTATCACAACCATCATAATGGTAGGCTATATAATGGTAAATTTTCCACTAGTTAATAATTACATGAAAGGCTATAATGAACACATTTAGAAGAATATGGAAATGCATTACATTACCCCAAAATGACAACTTCAAACATCCTAAATAAGAGGCAATGCTAGTGTCAATTTTTATGCTATTAAGGATAAGTTGTTGAGTGGAACAATGTAGGAAATAACTAATAAGCTACAACTATGTCCTCAATAAGGCACAATAATAATATCCCTACTATCATCAACAACCAATAGAGAATGAGTAATAATGACAACATTAATATGTCCATGAAAAAACTCCAAAAAATTAAATATAGAGTAGTAATTTTCAAAACCAGTAGGTCTCCAAAATCCTCACATAATTTAGGAACAAGTGAATAAAACAAATAAATAATGCAAAAAATAAACTCCAAGAGCAAAGGAATAATCATCAGGGAAATTCGATAATGTATTAAACAATAATATCTACAAAAAGACATGAATGGTAGCAAGAGATGAATTTGAATGTAATAAAATAGGTTAAAGGTGTTGATGATCACTTGGAGTACTTCAATAAAGACATCAGAATGATATCACAATTATCATAGAGCTCAATAAGTATTCAAATTTTCACTACATGTAATGTAAAATTATCTCCCATCACAAATACATAGTGTGAAGAAAAGCACCAAGCTTTTACTATTAGGAAATTGTCTCAAATAGGAATTATCATAGTCAAACAAAGAAGAAACATGTGCTCATTACCATCCCCAATAACCATATATCCAAAGTAATAGAAACTAATATCATCATTACATAAAATATGAAATTTCATACATTTTGATAAAATCACTTAAAAAGGTGTACGTTTGACCTGTATGAGATCTATATGTAAATGCACTTCAGGTATTTTAAATTGCAAGTATTAAAATTGAGTTTTTATGTTAAATTGTTATGCACATAAACCCTGAATTTAAAGTCTGAAATAATAGAAAATAATAGACAAATACACTATAAAAATAACCACAACACAACAAGTGACGAAGGATTTCACCCCTCTTGGGCTACGTCTCTTAGTCCAACTTACAATGGCTTGGCCATATATCCTTATGCTAAAAAATGGTGGTTACATCAATTTACAGTGCTCCAATGGCTTCAAAACATGTTCCATTAGCTTCAGAACTATCAAAAATTCATGTCTAGCCTCTTTCTGCTCCCAAATTGGTAAACAAATCAAGAAGTTATGAGTTACCCTATCTTTGCTGCTAGTCGCTCTAAAAATTCCCCAAAATCTAGAACCATCCTACAAAATTTCCCCAAAATTTTCTAACGGAGTGACAATTTGGCATAATTTCAATGCAAATTGTGGGACCGTTTTAATGCATAATGCACTATAAAAAATCTGAATTTCAAACCATATTTTATGGCCAAATTTAATATTAAACATGGTGGGATCCACCTCCTCTGTGCCCACAGTTCCGGGCCATGGTCATATGCACAATTTGTTGGGGGGCCAGGGCTAAGCCCTGGCCCCTTATCCCATTCTCTGCCACTTAAAATTTAATTAAGGTTTTCGTCCAACGGTTAGTCCAGTTGGTTAGAGCGTTGTGTTCTCTGTTGTGAGGTCGACAGTTCGAATACGATACAAGTTAATTTAGACTTCAATCAAATTTTTGGTTGACCATGGGCTGCCACTTGGCAGCCTCTGGTTGGGCCATGTAGCCACTTGCGGTTGGCCACCAACCCACAAATAAAATTTTCCCATATCAGCACCATTCAGGGCCTACCATGTGTTAGGTAGTGGCAGTCCCAAAAAAAATTTAATTTCGACCAATCACAAGATGCCACGTAGTAGCGTGCCACTGGCCCAAAATTTTCCCAGTTAGCTATCATTTTTTAAAAGTTTGCTTGTTTGGGATAACGAACAGAACTCGTTTCTTGGAGCATACAATGTTGGTTTTTTTGTGACATAAGTTGCGTCGAATTTAGAATGACGAGATCTACGTGGTTGTTCAGGTTCCACACCATTCCAAAAATTTTCATTTCTTAGCATATTTTTTAGCACCTAATCACTCCTCCCAACTGGAAGCTTTTGGACCCCAAAAGATCATTTTCATTTCTTCAGTAGATGAGGGTACAGTTCCCTCACATTTCCAATCTCGATCCATTTGTCTTTGCCTGGATTTGTTCTTTTGAGCCCCACAAAAAGGTACTCCACATTCCCTCATTTTGAAGTCCTTCTTTTGTCAAGAATGGTGTCTTGATGTAGTTCTTCAAGGTACTTATGAGAGAAATCCTCAATAGAAGGAATCCAAACATTCTATCCTTGATATTCAATAAAAGGAGGCTCATAAAACCTTAAGTTCTCAACATTAACAACAACATAAATTTGCATATATGAAGGCAAGTCCAACCTTAAGGCATCATCACAAATATTTTCTAAAATTCTGAATGGACCATATCGAACTGGTTTCATATTTTTTCCTTCTCCTCAAAACCTTTCTTACTAATGTGAAGCTAAAATTCATCACCGAATTGGAAATTGTGATCTACATGATGCTTATCGTGCCTTCTTTTGTACTTGAATTGGCTTTTTTCCAACTGTTCTTGAACTGCTTGATGTACCAATTGGATTTCTTCAATAAAAATTTTAGATTTTCCTATGTCACCATGACCATCAATAGCAACATCCTTTCAAAAAATGAAATTAAAAGGAGACTTGGGAAAATATCCCAAACATGCCTCAAATAGCAATGTTTGAGTTGAATAGTGATTGGCCTGATTGTAAGCATGCTAAATATAGTGCAATTTTTCATCCCACAACATGGGATGCTTGTTGAAATAACCGTGAATAAGATGTATGACCATCCTGTTCACCACCTTTGTTTGACCATCTATTCACGGATGAATTTTTGTACTCTTTTTCAATTTGTTGTCCATGAATCCCCACAAGCTTGACCAAAAATTCCCAACAAAGCGAGAATCTCGATCACTAACAATAGATTTGGGCAATCCAAAATGCACCCATGCATTCTGAAATAGTAACTAAGAATTTTGCTATGCTGTAATTTTCTTTTTACATGGTATCAAAATACACATTTTTTTGAACCTATCCACAACTACATAAAGATAATCATGATTCCTTTTTAAAATAGGAAGACCTCCAAAAAAATCCATAGAGACACTCTCCCCACTGGAAGAGCTGCTTCACTCTTGTCATTGCATGCAATGGATTTGCGATAGAAGAGAAGTTAGCAATAGACTTCCTCCAATATTGGGCTGCTACCAAAAAGCTTCTTACGTCCGTAATTGTTTTGGGCTTTGGCCAATTCAAAATGACATCAACCTTGGAGGGATATATTTTCAATTCACCTCCTTCAAAAATATGACCCAAATACACAAAAGAAGTTTTTCCAAACTTTCATTTTGACATCATTAGAAAAAAATTATCTCTTCAAGAGATCAAGTACCTTTTCGACATGCATGACATGTTCTTCACAAGATTTATTGAAAATAAAGATCCCATTGTTATAGCATCATTTATCACCTCTATATACTTGATGAATTATTCATTGGCCTTGGAAACCCTTCCATTCAAAATTGGTCATATTTCTCAAAAAAAAAAAAATTAAAATCCATATGCGACTCTGCCCATTTTTTCTGCATGCACACGGGGGTCCATCCATAGCTTGCCCACGTATGCTATTTAGAATATTAATAAATATAAAATTTCCCTATTATTCAGGTGGGGTTTACATTTTTTCCTGTAACTTAAGTACCCCAACCCGTGGCCTAACTATTCTCCAACTGAAAAAAACTAATTTGAGGAAGTATAAATACCCCTCAAGGGAATGGCCTAAAGGAGGAGAGAGAGAATTATCGATATGATAACATGTTATAGCCCTGATCAAGTATGATATTTCCACTGTGCCTCCTACACTTCCTAGATTTTTAGGAATCCCTTGTTTCCCTGTGATGATAACCCTCATTCTATGAGACATCCTTTTTGTACCATTCATTGAAGAGGCTTTGTGAGGCTAGCGCTGGACGAAGTTGGAGGATGTTTTTGCTCAAGGTCATGGCGAATCTCATGTTATTTCTCCACTATTATTATTTGTACATGTTATCGATGAAAGCAGTAACATCTTGTTTCTGATGTTCATATGTCATATGTCTCTTGTACATGCTTAATAATCTTGAATAGTTTATTTCATGTTACCTTTATGAGATCATGTATGTTATTTTGCTAACATCTAGGACATATATGTTGTACAACTAGGTTTTTGTGCTTGTTCTTGGCTGATTTGTAGGTTCTAGAGCATGAGGAGCTAGACAGGGTTTGAAGCCTACAGAATCTACTACAAACGAAGGATAAATGGGTAAGATCTGCAATCCTCACTTTCTAGTTTAATGCATAGAAGTTGGTAATTTGAGTCCTTATTGTGATGACATGCCCCTACTCTGTGAGGTTTATCAACCCAGGAACTTAAGTTAAAATTGCCTGAAACAGAACTGGAAACTCCACTAGGGATTACATCTGTGTAATTCCTAGTTTGGGTTGTTTTATATGTCTTGTAGGTTCCCTGATAGGTTAATCACATTTACAATCTAGTAAGTATTTTTCCCAACAAGACAGAAGCACTGATCTCTTGATCAGGCCTGGATTTTTCTTTTTTTTCCTTATTTATATTTATATACACTACTTTAGCTATACACAGTCATGTATACCCTCTTTTTTCACCAAAATAACCTGTGTATACGCGTGTTTCTTTTGTTATAGTTGCGTATACATGCGTTTTGCACCAAAATAACCTGCGTATACGCGTGTTTCTTTTGTTATAGTTGCATATACACGCGTGTTGCACACAACGAACCCACATATGCCCAGGAAAATTTGAAAATCTATGTTTTGAAGCCCTGTCACTCTTTCCTGTCTATGGTTGGCCACTCCTTTAGTGCCTTTTAGGTGTCTAGACTGTGTTTATTGTCACAGTATGTTAGTTTCTCTCTTGTTCTTGTGAAGACCTAGTCATTTGGTGGCTTTTCCTATTTTGTGAAATTGCAATTGCGGCTGTAGCACCAAGGTCTCTTCTTGGAGTTATTGGTTGTTCTGACCATTCAGAAGAGTGAACCTCTACTTTTTTTCTCATCTTGGCCTTATGCATTGCTTCACTTTTGGTTTTTACCTCTTTTGACTTCTTTTATTTTCTTGACTTCTTGGGACTAGCCTTTTAGCGAATCTTGAAGTGACCTTTTCTTGGTTTTTTGAGTTCTTTTTCACTGGAAGCGTGTACTATTATTCTGAATTAGTATCATGGGCCTTCTTCTTATTCTTTCTTGTTTGAGTCTCGCTATGAAAGTATAATAGTTGGCTTATGCATTTTGAAGTCTCTTTGTGACTCATTTTGTTGATTCTGGTTCTTGAGTAGTTTTGTGCTTGTCTTTTGAATTTTTTTTGTTTCCCTTATAAGTGAAAAGCCAGAAAAAATTTCTTGTTTTCCGTTGCTTTCGCTTTGATTTCATTTGTATGGTTTTCATACATTTTGAAGAAATTTGATTAGTTTCTTGTTTTGTTTTGTTTTCTTAGTTTTGAAAGGAGTCTTTTTCTATATTTCTCTCTCATTTATATAAAGTGTATTTTGGCATTTTGTGTGCAAAGGAGTTTTTGTTCGGACTAGCCTTTCTTGTCTGTCAAAAGTGGTTGAACCATTTCTCCCTATAAACTATTTTTTCTTCCTTAATGAGTAATCTTAGAATCTGCATATCATGGGTAGTTTTTTCATTAGTTCCATTGAATCATTTTATTCTTTTTTGATAGTTTTCTGAAGTGTGTGAAGAGTGAGTAACTGAAAAGAAAAAAAAGTTTTTGCTTATTTAGTTTCGTAGAACGAATTTAGAAATCTATTTTCGTCGAAAGAAAAATATTTCATTTGCATGTAGTAGGTTTTCATTGATTTCCTTTGCATCAATAAACACCATCAGTTTCACTTTTGTATACCTTTGACTTAAGTAACAACCAATTTAAAATCAAGCGCTATAATTAAAATGAACTAGATTTTTTTTTATTTGTCATTAATCATACACCAACTAGCTAGGTCATAGGGCCTTGGAATAAGTGAGTGGAGAGTTAACTCTCCAAGGCCACTCAAACTTTTAAACATAGAAAGTTTATTAATGAGAGAAATCAAATTCCATTAAGTGGATTGGGAAAGTGTCAACTCCTTCTCAGCCCTTGGCTATTAATGTCGTTCAAGCTTCTAACCCCAAAGGAAATCAACATTTCGATGAGAAGAAGAGGGGAGTAAATAATAATAATAATAAAGGCAAGGATGGGAAGGGGAATACGAATAGATCCAACGATCATGTTGGAGAGGGTAAGAGGGAAAATGAAAAGAAGGTTAAGTTTCCATGCATGTTATGCACTAGAGACCATCTTACTCACCTCTTCCCGAAAATTCAGGATGCTCAGCACTTGTTAGCTTAGCAGGGTTCTTCTAGCTCCCAGGTTGTGCTGACAAACCCTTTTCCCCAAGGGTAGAAATTTCTTGTTGGCGTGAATGAGAATACTGGATATCCCTTTGGGGGCAACCAGGAAGGGGAAAATCCATCAAACATATACATGATGAGTTCTCACGAAAATATCACTACAAGATCTCGTGATTATGGTGAAGTTGATTCTTCGAAAGCTAAAGGTGCTCCTAATAATTCTGAGCCACTCCATATAGAGAGGCATGCAGTTGAGCCTATACCTTAGATGCCAAAAAGGTCTACAAAGTGTATGACGATAAATCCCAATGCCAAGGCTACCCAGGACTACTCTATTGTAGAAGATCTGGCTCAAAGTCCTTGTGCCATGTCTATGTTAGAGGTACTCCAGTAATTTCTTGCACAAAGGAGTGCATTTCTCACTCCCATTGGGGGTTTCGATCTAAAGAATTCTCTGATAATAACATTTGACATGTAGATTTTCAAAAAGAGACTTCCTCATCATATGGCTTTCTAGATTAATTCTACATATTAGAAGTTTAATATCTTTTGAACAGTTATCAATGAGGATGCTTCCACATGTGTGATGTCTCTCACATGTTTGAAGGGTATTGGATCTCCTTCATCTGTCCCCTATGCTACTCTTCTGACTGCGTTTGATGGTCATTCTCATAGGCCACAAGGAATTTTTCCAGCTTTACCCATCTGTGTTAAGGGTAAAACTATCAATATCGAGGTCTATATACTTGATGAAAATCTAGACTTCAACCTTATGTTGGGGCGAAACTAGATCTATGAGATGGATTTTATAGCTTCCTCATTATTTGGCATTTTATGTTTCCCTCGTGAAGGGATGATTGTCACTATTGATCAGATGTACTATTCTCCTGTAGATCTGAATGCATCTGATCACTTGAATGTTCCCTTGGTGAATGAGGCCAAGCAACCTGTTGAGAATTTGGGGGTTGAAATGTATACATTGTTGATGGGTACTTTTGATTTTCCACCTTCTTTGGTTCATTTAAATTCTATTTCATCCTCCAAGGTTCCTACTTGGAAATATTTCTTTCGAACTCATTATTTTTTGGACCCTTGGACCTTACCTTCTCCTACCTCCACATTATAAGAAAGCCAAGTGGGTGGAATGGAATTTCCTATGTCTGCAGCTCAAATTGCTTATCGATCTATTGTTGACTCTGCAGACTCCATGCCAATTTCTCTTTCACCAGAATAATTGTATGGAGATGTGGCTCCAACATGAACTCTTCATATTCTAATCTGGATTGTATTGATACCACTCTTCCATCTGAAGAGGCCATCCTTGAAGCAATGACTGGTTTAGAGATATTTTGGGATGATTTGCATCATCGATCCTATTTTCCACCAAACTTATGAGAAGTTGAAACAAGTTTCTCTAGCCTTCAGTCTTTTGGTCTTGTTCACCTAGTTTTGAACCCTTTAGCACAATCACAGGGCAAATACAATTGATGGATTATTATTTTGCAAGAATTTGATCTTGAATTTATGTCTGCCAAATCCAATAATGCTTTGGTATTTGAAAAGTTGATTTCTGAGTTGCCTTGTGGAGAAGAGATTGTTTATGAAGAATCATTTCTTGATGAACATATTTTTCTCATTTCTTCACAGGACCCTTGGTATGGAGATCTTATTTTTTATCTCTAGACTACGAAGTTTCCCTTAGAAATTTTGAAGGATGAGCGTCAAAAGTTACGTCACTTAGCTAAAATTTATTTGATTATCGGTGACTCTGTATATCATCGTGGGGTTGAATCGATCCTTAGATGCTTCTTAACCCTCAAAGAAGTTGAGGTTGTGTTGAATGATTGCCACAGTGGAGCTTGTGGTGGTCATTTATCTAGGCTTTCTACAGCCCAAAAAACCTTGCTTGGAGGATACATTTGGCCCTCGATTTTCAAAGATTGTGTTGAGGCAGTCGAAAAGTGTCATCCCTGTCAAGTTTATACCTGTAAGATGCATGCTCATCCAGCTCCTCTCTTTCCTGTCATCACTGTCGATCAATTTACAAAGTGGGGTATTGATTATACTACTTGTAACCCGCCTTCGGCTAAGGATCATAAGTACATTATTGTAGTTGTAGACTACTTTACGAAGTGGGTTGAGGATATGCCTAATTTTTGGAATGATGGTGAGAAAACAACCCTATTCCTTTTTAATTAAGTCATTTCTCGCTTTGGTATCCCCAAAGAGATTCTCACTAACCATGGTAGCCATTTTCAGAACAATATGATGGCTGAATTGGCTCTCAAATTGGTTTTTTAGTAGGAGAATTCATCTCCTTCATATCCTCAAGCCAATGGGCAAGTTGAAGTCATTATCTAATCCTTGAAGACAATTCTTCAACGAAAAATTGATAAATCTAGATACAATTGACACGTCATGTTGTACCCTTCACTTTGGGCATACCGGATGTTTGTAAAGACTGCAACAAGTTTCACTCCGTTTCAACTAGTTTATGGGTTGGAATATATATTTCATATTGAGTGTGAAATTCCTTCCCTTAAGCTAGTAGTTGAGCTTCTTCCTAACACTTCTAGTCTCGAGGAACGCCTTATCCACCTAGAACATCTCAACGAGTAGCGCCGAGATACAACTACGATGAATGAGGCACATAAGAAATGGGTGAAGGTTCAGTACGATAAGGTGGTCAAGCCTAGGTTTTTCTCTGAAGGTGACCTTGTCTTGTTTTATGCCCAAGAGAAGGATGCCTTGGGGGCAGGAAAGTTCAAATCCATGCGGTATGGTCCCTTTATTGTCAAAAACGTCCTAAAAAATGGAGCTTATTCCTTGGGTGATTTCGATGGTTAAGAACTAGCGGAGCCCAGAAATGGGCTCTATTTGAAGAAGTATTATGTCTAGGTTTCGGCCTAACATTTTATTTGTTGTATATGTTGTATTTTTGTACGTGTCTTTTTTTCAATTTTTGGTGTGAATTTGATGAGTTTGATCTGCTTTGGTAGGTATTATTGGATGAGATGAGTCATTTTCGATTTTTCGATGGTGCTAGTAGACATACCCAGAACCTGGTTTCTGCGGCTTGGGTAATCCACTATCCATCCGGTTAGTTGTTTGTTTCAAGAGGTGTCTGCATTGGTCCTTCTTCGAACAATGTGGCATAATACACTGCAGTGGTCAACCTACTCTCGAAGGAAATATCTCTTGGTGTTGATTCATTAGTAGTTTACTTGGATTAACAACTATTCGTTTCTCAACAAAACAACACCTATCATGTCAGAGACCCATTTCTACATCGATTATTTTTTAGGGTACGTTTGTTACAACGATCATTTCAATTTATTACGTTCATTCATATTCCTCGATCTAATAATTTGTTAGTAGACTCATTATATAATCAAGCACTTGATTGGCACATTAATTGTTCAATACTTTAAAAACATCAAAACATAATTCATCATTGTACATATGGGACAATAAAATCATATAAATCGCTATGTATATATATAGATCAGAGTGTTCAAAATATACAAAATTGGACCATCATGTCATACAAAATTAGGGATTATGCCTGATCACGTCTGTCATCAAAAATAATATTACAGTCATCGGATCAAATCTAAATCTACTTCCCAACATTTGTGTTCCTATAGAACACAATAATTGTAGCTACACAGTGGAATAACCGCACCTAATCTTGTGGTACTCCAACCACCCTCCTCTAGATAGCTTGAAGAAGGTCCTCTATGGCTTCCATGGGTACTTGGTGAGTCAAACTCTCCAAGTCTCTCTGGATGGCATGGAGGGTCCTTCCTAGGTCTTCAGCATCCGCCTCGTCTCTGCGGCACTTATGTCTTGGGTAGCCCTCTAGTCTAACTGGTCCCATGTCTACATCATGATCATTAAAATTTTGTAAGTCATATTGTCCTATCAAGAAAAAATTAATTTTACATATAATTTGAAAAATAAAAAAAATTACATAATCAAAAAATCATTATGAAATATTAGCAATTGCACCCCATGTTCCTCCGGGTGGAAGAACCAAATCAAGATCTGCTCGAAAATACATCCCAGCATAGGGATAGTCCTCCATTAATATCACCTATTCTTCCCACCACTAGAAGAACTCATCATCCCATGTGGTTCGGGGAACATCAGTTCCCCCAAGTCTCTTCATCAAGTCTTCCCATCGGGCTATCCTCATATCTCTTGGGTTGCTGATGGTTGAGATGATCTTGGGCCGAAGCCCTGGGACTCTCTGAAAGAAGAATGTAGAAATAATAGTGCCATATCCAAAGTGTTTTGTCTTTACCTGCCAGATGGAAGTCAGTTGTTTTTTCAGATTAGCCAATTACGTTGTGTACCAATCATAGAGATGGGCTAACCACTCCACTGCCAGGCTCATGTGAGTGCGTGAAGCCTGGTGAAGGGATGTCGATCCTGCCACTCTGCCAATTGTGAAAAGAAATATTTTCAGGTACAAGTCTCATACATATTCCAATTGGATCTGAGTCCCCACCTTCTTTTC
Organism: Pinus albicaulis; assembly: GCA_034641835.2. Taxonomy (NCBI): domain Eukaryota; kingdom Viridiplantae; phylum Streptophyta; class Pinopsida; order Pinales; family Pinaceae; genus Pinus; species Pinus albicaulis. The sequence continues at coordinate 961,691,644 of CM076571.1, read as the reverse complement.
ACTGTCCACACAGTAGACCTGGACATAGTCATCTACATTAAGCCCTCTAGTGGGCTTACTATGAAAATCAACTGGGTCTCCTCTCTTGGAAAGTCCAGTGATAAAATAGATGTCTCCTATCTTGATTCTCAATTTCATCTGATCAACCATAAAATAGTCTTCATCTGGTTCCCAATGACTGACCAACATCTCGAGAAATCAAGTATTGGTTTTCATATTTGGCATTTTGAAAAAATTGAGTAAACCAGAGCCTCGAAGTATATCTAATGATTAATGCTCCTCCATCACTTCATTATCAATTGCACTGTCCTCTCTTTCTCTCCACCTAATAGTCATATTGTACAATTTCATCCATTGACCCATTAGATACAAGTTCTTTAATTCCGCTCTGTGCATACACGACTTCATTTGGACATAGCCACATCTATATGCGAGTTCCTCATGACGAACCCATGTATACGCAGAGGGTTTCAAAGACAATATATTTCCTACAGTCAAAAATCAAAAAAATTTCTTGAAACAGGAATGAAATTGCTAAATAAGATGAGTACATGGATTGCCTGACCAGTTTAGGGTGATTCGGTGGCCGGTTGCTCCATTTGCAAGAACAGGGTTTTTTGCTCCAAAGTTTTTTTTCCATTTCTGCATTGTACAAATGACCATAATGTGAGTCAAAATACTTATTTATGCCCAAAACTTGAATTTTTTTCACAAATTTTGTTTGTGTCTAGTTTTTGAATTTAATTAAGGTTGTTTAACCTTTTGGCTTGTAAGTGTTGAGAAAAGTTATTTTCCAGTAAATTCTATGAAATTTGAGATATTTCCAATTTTCCTTCGGATCCATGACCACTAACCTGTCATGGAAGGTATTTGATTATGAACTGGCATATAGGTTAGAGAATTCACTTTCCGTTGCATTTCTGCATACTAACCTCCATTATGATCACTTGCCATAGGGTCGATCCCATCATGTCGTGCCTATTTAACCCATTTCACTCGTCGATTTTTAAATCATGACTTGGTGGTAGAGCCATCCTTTACATGGACTTCCTATTTAGTTACTCGCTAGCATTTGTCACCCATGCTACAAATCTATGTAGATTCGGGAGTCCTCTTTAGTCCTACCATGAATTATGCATTGAAGCTTCATTCTTCTTCTGCTTCTCTATATTTATTCCAACCATTTAACTTATAGACTCCCATTTTTGTCGAGTTTTATTACTGCATTGCATATTGACTACTTGTGTACCTTGGCCTTTAGCCAGCTTCAGTTGGACTCATGACTAAGCCTTCTTTTGACCATGTCTTTCTGTACAAGTTAACCATGCAATCACTTAGCCTTTGTGACTTGACACCTTTACCCATGGATAGAACATCACTTTAAGTGTCACTTACCAGTTTTCGCCACCTTGCATTGACCATAGGATTGTTACTATCCCAGGAACTAGTGCGTTTATTTATTGACACTCGTTCTATCCATTGTACTATAGCCATTCTTTTATTCTTTTTCAGGCTTTGAAATATGAAAAATACAAAAAAAAAAAATTAAAAAGAGCGGGAATGGGAAAATACTTCCATACTTGATGGCATCTACAATGTCAGTTGTGTCACCCTTGAAAAAAGCACAAAAAGCTAATTATTTTCTCCATTTGGGATGGTTTTAGTTTTTAACTTAGGATAAGCCATAACCTTATTATCGAGTCAGTACTCCCTCGGTTGGTTATCTCTTCCAATCATATGGAGGGTTTGTTTATGTCTCCTGCATGACAAACTTATACAAAGTTATCATTTTCTGCCATAGTCAACACGAGTTGTGTTTTTTTTTAAGGGAAGTTAACCTGAGTTGGCCTTTCTGTGATGTATCTTGACCCATTTTTCAGTCAGCCATCCCAGTTTTGTCAGTATATTGTCCTATCACATCATCAATTTTGTCCTTTTCTTGTGCTAGTTTGAGAAGGTCTCCATTGACTTCTTGCCGACTGGTTTGTCTCTTATCAACTACGACATATTTCTCTGAGAGCAAACCTAGAGCCGCACCTTGGCCCTATTTACATCATTGATAGGTGACCTTGTGCTTATAATTTGATCAACATCACAGGTCTTTGACTAAGTGGTTTCCCTTGTGTTCGACTTCAGCTTACATTATCACACGTGGGATTCATGCAGTTCCTTGATTTCCATTTGACCCTATCGGTGGATATCTCGCTTCTTTGTCATCTTTCATTATCGGTTGGTTCTATTATCACTCAAAAAATTAAAACATCATTTTGAGAAGGTTACATAGGTTCATTGGTCAAAATAAGGTTTTAGGAGTCATTTTAAGTTTGATAAAGGGAAGTATTAAATTTTTTATAGTTTGAGCTTACCATAAGGTTTAAACACACTCATCTTCAAACTCCTTCATGTCACATCATTCACAATTTTCTGATTCATTTCATTTTCCAAAGGTTTTTGTACCAAAAGTGCCAAATTAGCCAATAAAGCACATTTTTATAATGCATTACACTATAAAAAGTCACTTTTTACTACGAAACTGCCAAAATTTTTGTAGCGAAATATGAAGCAAAATTATGTTTTATGACTTGGAGAAGTCAACTTCAAAGGTGGTTTATGGGAAAACAGAAAGGTATTTTAAAAAATTGAGAGAGGTTATTTTCAAAAACATATCTAGTAACTACAATCCTTCTCACTTTTCTCAAATTTGTTATCAGTTGGGAGATACAATGATTTCTTCGACGCCCTATTTTCAAAAAAACAAAGTTTTCCTATTTTACACATGTTTTGCAAATGCAGTTTAGGGACAGCTGGAGTTGTTTTTAAAAACACCAAGAGAGATTTTTCTTCAAGAGATACTAAACTATAAAAACCTCCTTCCATTTTGCAAAATAAATCATGCATTATAATATATAGGCTCTGTTCCAAGACCTAGTTTTGAGGAAAAAAACAGGAAAAATCTACTAGGATGTCTTAAATATGAAAGGTGAGATTGACACCTCAAGACTCTTAGGTGACTTGATTTATGGGTGTTTGAGGTTGATGACATGATTAGCTACAATTTTTTTCGACTCACAGGTTTTAGTTTTCAAAATTATGCAAAAATCTGCATTTTCGTCAGTTTCGTAGCGCCTCCAGGCTTGAAGGGCAGCAATGTGCTACGAAACTACTGTAGCTTTGTTTTTGTCTTTTTGACCAGTTATGTAGGGTGTTACGAGCTGAAATTGGTATGAAAAATGTGTTTTATGATGATAAATCTGATGCAAAAGGAAATATTTGAAATGGTTTAATATAAAGGCTTATTTTGCAGTGCTGTGAAAAGCGCTACGAAACTATCTTAATTTCATAACACACTGCATTTCATCCTTTTGAGCAGGTTTCGAAGAGATTTTTGGACAGTTGGAGGTTATGGAAGAATAATAGACCATGTAAATTCAGGATTTAACATTCAAGGACCACGAATTGGAGATTAACTGACAACCAAGATGTTCAAAGAAGAAGAAGACTATTTGCCTAAAAGACAGGGTCTTGTTTCCTAGTTTTGAGGAGGTCAGTTAAATGTTCATAAAAGAGATGAATGTCATTATCCAAATTCGACCATGTGACAACATACTTGTCAATGATGTAATTTATTTAAGTATATAAGGTTGTTAAAGATAGTAATGAGTAGTTTGAGTCCTTTTTGAAATAGGACTCTCAAGTAGGATAGGTGTTTGTCTGTCATAAATTTCATGTTTTATAATTATGCAAGGTGTCAGTGGATAGAAATTTGATGTATCTAGCCTAGAGGTAGATCATATGAGAATTTAAGATGTATATTAAAGGCCATGGGGTCGAATTTTTCAAGGGTTGGACATTTTCGGCAAAATTGCAGCTTATTGTTAATTGATTGTTTCAGCTAATACAAAGATCTTTTACTTGACCCACTTGAGATTCTGAAGGATTTTATAGTGTTTTCCTATTCTATTTGTATCTCTTATATATCTCATTTGTAGTGGTGTTCATTTATATCACTCACAATTAATCCATAAGATGCTCTGACTTCTTTTATAAGTGATTTGACTGTGTTTTTACATGTTTCATGTGTGTGTGTCTTATTACTAAAAATATATGATCTGCCTCAACTTCCATGTCAAGTAGATTCACTGAATCATTGAAATATTTGACTCCATAAGCCCAATTAATACATGTTGATGTTATTTAAAACATACATTTATCATAATCAGTTTATTTCCAAAATAGAGTTAACCATCTATATCTTTATTCCATATCATTAACCCTTGAGAGAGCCCTCTTAGGCTGAGGAGGCTAAGCCTCAGTCACAATATTGGTTTGAAATAGTTAGATGAGATTGTCTAATCAAGCAGCCTATCAAGTTCAATTTTGTGATAAAATTTTGGCGGCATTGTTGGGGAGACCGAAGGTATAATTTTCCCTAGGAAGAATGACAAAGTTTCAGTTCTAAGGTCTGAGAGCAACAGACACTTAGACACATATTGGATGTATTTCTGCTTTGGCGACTCTGCACATCAAATAATCAATTGGAAGGTGACTCCACTGCTTGAAGATCAGTAGCTTGATGAAGCTTCAATATGAGTTCCATTGCAAGAATAGATGACAGGTATGCCCTATGATCAGTCTCACATCCCTGGATTTCCAAATCCTATGCCAAAGGTTGAATGGTTAATTGATCTTGCAATATTTAAAGATGAAAAGAAAGACAACGCTGCTCTTCATTTGGTTAGATTCCATATTCATGTATGCATACTTAAGGTTCAGTTCCTTGAGGATTGTCTCATGAAGATGTTTATGGCCACTTTAGAGGGAAAATAATGGTCTTGGTACGAAATCCTACCAAATGGTTCATTATATTCTCTTGCTGATTTCCATGTTGCATTTTATGAGATGTATGAAGAGTGTCATCCCTCCTTATTGTTGGTCAAAGACTACTGTAAAAATTGTGTGATTTTCATTGAATATTTGGAGAATTGTTATGAAGATGATGAGTCCATGGATGAGGAAACTTTAGATGCCCTTCATGAGAATCCCTTTCATCACCAAGAAAAAAGGATAGCCTCTCTCTTGGATGAAAATGAAACCCAACAGGATTTTATTTATGAAAATCATGTTACATCCTCTGAGTTTGGTGAACATTTTTAGCAGACTTGTCAATATTTTGATCATAAGGAGTATGAGAATCATTTCAAACAACAAGAGGAAATATTGGAATATAATTAATATAACTCTCAGGTAAAGGAGAAAGTTGATACTTCATGTTATTTCTTGCATCAGTATACATCAAATAATTATCACACTAATGAAGAAGTGGGTGAAAATTTGTCTTTATCCCTGTCTTCTAATCTGAAATCATTTGAGTGCAATTCAGAAGTTAAGATTCAGTTTGTGGATGAAGTTGCTAATAGCATTGAAAAAGACATTGAATTTTTAGAAGATCAAATTCAATCTTATAGGCTTTATGATCAATATCATTCTTTTCAAAATTTGTTAATGCCAGAAAACAAAGAGAGGGTGCTGCTACCTTTCTCCTTTGAGTTTGAGGAAGAATACATTGTTTTTGAAAATCAGTTTGAACAGTAGTTTGATAGCACACAATTGAAATATTGTGTGGCTGAGAAAATCGTATATGAGTTGTCCAAAGTTGGAGAATGTCTTGAGAATTATCAAGCAGGTTATGTCTTCTATGATCCTATAGCTGACTACATGGAAGATTTCTATAGTTCAAATTTCCAGTTATATTTTCATTTTGAAGATCAGATGTATTTTATGTTGCCTTGATCATCTCAGTATCATGCTTATTTTTGGTTCAATTGTATTCAAGAGGTTCAAATGTCAGATCAGGCCAATGGCTGGCTTCATTGGAATTTTCATGTTGCTTGAATTAAAAATGGAGATTGGAGTTGTTAGGGTAAGTAGGAGTGTGTGAATAAGCTCAAAGTTGAATGAGCATATTTTCAGTTGGTACAAAGTTGGTTTTCTAGCAGTAATCATCAAGCTTGAGCCCGAGGTGAAGGACATAAGATCTTGGTGAATTTTTCATAAATTTTAGATTTTTTATTTCCAAGAAGATGGATAGTGCTGGAACTACAGGTTCTTTGGTGTACCACAGGGGCACACCATCCCAAGTGGAGCCACTATTATCACTCAAAAAATTAAAACATCATTTTGACAAGGTTACATAGGTTCATGGGTCAAAATAAGGTTTTAGGGGTCATTTTAAGTTTGATCAAGGGAAGTGTTAAAGTTTTTATAGTTTGAGCTTACCCTAAGGTTTAAACACACTCATCTTCAAACTCCTTCATGTCACATCATTCATAATTTTCTGATTCATTTCATTTTCCAAAGGTTTTTGTACCAAAAGTGCCAAATTATCCAAGAAACCATAGTTTTGTAGCATATTACACTGTAAAAAGTCACTTTTCGCTATGAAACTAATAAAATTTTCGTAGCGAAATATGAAGCAAAATTCTGTTTTATGACTTTGAGAAGTCAACTTCAAAGGTAGTTTCTGGGCAAACAGAAAGGTATTTTAAGAAACTTAGAGACGTTATTTTCAAAAAACATATCAAGTAACAATAACCTCTCTGACATTTCTCACAGGTGTTATCAGTTGGGAGATACAAGGATTTATTTGAAGCCTTATTTTCATAAAACAGAGTTTTCATGTTTTACATATGTTTTGCAAATGCAATTTTTGGACAGCTGGAGATGTGTTTCAAAAAACCAAGAGATTTTTGTCTTTAAGACATATTGAAATACAAAAAAATCCTTCATTTTTTCAAAATACATCATGTATTAGAAGATATAGGCTCTATTCCAAGACCTAATTTTGAGGAAAAAACAGGAAACATCTGTAAGGATGTCTTAAATATGAAAGGTGAGATTGACACCTCAAGACTCTTAGGTGAGTTGATTTATGGTTGTTTGAGGTTTATGACATTATTATATAATTTTTTTTTCCACTCATAGGTTTCATTTTTCAGAATTATGCAAAAATCTACATTTTCAGCAGTTTCGTAGCGCCTCCAGGCTTGAAGGGCAACAATGTGCTACGAAACTACTGTAGCTGCGCTTTTTGTCTTTTTGACTAGTTATGTAGGGTGTTGAGAGATGAAATGGGTATGACACATGTGTTGGATGATGATAAATCTGATTCAAAAAGGAAAGAGTTGAAATGGTTGAATATAAAGGCTTATTTTGCAGCACTACGAAAAGCGCTACGAAACTGTCTTAATTTCATAGCACACTGCATTTCATCCTTTTGAGCGGGTTTTAAAGCGATTTTTGGAAAACTGGAGGTTATGGAAGAATAATAGACCATGTCAAGTCATGAGTCAACTTTCAAGGACCACGAATTAGAGATTAATTGACAGCCAAGATGTTCAAAGAAGAAGAAGACTATTTGCCTAAAAAACATGGTCTTGTTTCCTAGTTTTGAGGAGGTCAGTTAAATGGTCATAAAAGAGATGAATGCCATTATCAAAATTTGAAATGTGACAACATACTTGTCAATTATGTAATTTATTTAATCAGACAAGGTTTCTAAATATAGTAATGATTAGTTTGCGTCCTTTTTGAAATAGGACTCTCAAGTAGGACAAGTGTATGTTTGTCATTAATTTCATGTTTTATAGTTATGCAAGGTGTTCAGTGGATAGAAATTTGATTTATCTAGCCTAGAGGAAGATAATATGAGGATGTAAGATGTCTATTAAAGGCCATGGGGTCGAATTTGTCAAGAGTTGGACATTTTTGGCAAAATTGCAGCTTATTGTTAATTGACTGTTTCAGCAAATACAAAGATCTTTTACTTGACTAACTTGAGATTCTGAAGGAGTTTTTAGTGTTTTCCTATTCTATCTGTATCTCTTATATATCTCATTTGTAGTGGTGTTCATTTATATTACTCAAAATTCATCTATAAGATGCTCTGACTTCCTTTATAAGTGATTTGACTGTGTTTTTACATGTTTCATGTGTGTGTGTCTTATTACTAAAAGAATATGATCTGCCTCAACTTCCATGTCAAGTAGACTCACTAATCACTGAAAGCTTTGAATCCATAAGCCCAATGAATACATGCTGATGTTATTTTCAACCTACATCTATCATAATCATTTTATTTCCTAAATAGAGTTAGCCATCTATATCTTTATTCCATATCATTAACCCTTGAGAGAGCCCTCTCAGGCTGAGGACGATAAGCCTTAGTCACAAGATTGGTTTGAAACAGTCACATGAGATTGTCTGATCAAGCAACCTATCAGGTCCAATTTTGTGATAATAGGTTTGGAGGGTTTCTGTCGTGCGCTAGCTACATTTTGCACATGTCGGAAACGTACTTCATGTTGGTTACTTCACTTTTCTTCGTCTGATTCTTTCCAAATCTTGGCCTGCGGGTTACACTCACGTTGGACTGATGTGGGATGCCTTAATGCCTTCCTTCCAGAAAATATTTTCCCATTGAATATAACTCATTTCTCTGAGAATAATGTCTAGAGTTCTTTTGTTAGTACCTTAGGGTTTGCAGTCATCAGTGTCACACTCCTTTTCTATCGACAGTGAGAATACATTAATGTCTCCTGATTGATAGATTCTCTAAAGTTTTTGACTTCAACTCATTCATTCACACTTTTTAGATTGTACTGGGGCACGTTGACACTCATTATCATTATCGGTGGGTTGTCTCGTGTTTGTTAATAGTATAAATCAATGACCGATAATCAAACAATTTCTCACATGGTCGACCTCAGCTGATTTATTCCCATTATGTCAAATTATGCCATGGTGATCGGTGAAGACCTCAGGTTTTCATTTGCATGTTTTTGGTTCACTCTGACAGTTCCTTCATTTTTTTGCCAGTGACACCATCCACCCTTACATGTTGCAGTTTCATCACAACAACATCTTATATCTTGGTGCCCGAGTTGGATGTTGTACCATTTGTTCCACCACTTATGATTTGGTACTTGGAGATTTAGTTGTGACTTTAGTGCTCAGATATCTATGCAACATCATTGATCAATCTTTTATATGTGATAGTTGGACATGATTTTGACTTATACTTCAAGGCAGTGATTAGATGACTCACTATGTACTTTACATTTCAGTTATACTTGTATAAATATTGGATCTGCTCCATACTTCATATGCGGACATGCTTTTATTTCACTGAGCATGGGTATGACTACCATAGACATGAGCTATCTTTCTAATTTTTATCATTGGTTTTTGGTAGGGTGAAATATGGTGAAGTCCTCTCTAGTCCTCCTAAGGTTCTTTCTATGCACATGATACATTTTGTCCATCATGTACCCCTTATGACCTCATATATTAGGGGGCATCTTTTATAGCATCATTTATCACCTCTATATACTTGATGACTTATGAATTGGCCTTGGGTAGCCCTTCCATTTAGATTTGGTCACATTTCTCAAAAAATAGTATTTTACAATCCATACGTGACCTTGCCTAGTTTTTTCTGTGTGCACACGTGGGTCCATCCATAGCTGATTTGTGTATTCTATTTAAAATATTAATAAATATAAAATTTCCCTATTATTGAGGCAGGGTTTATGATTTTTCCTGTAACTCAACTACCCCAGCCTGTGGCCTAACTATTCCCCAACTAAAAAGAAAAAAAAAAAAAACTAATTTGAGGAATTATAAATACCCCCGAAGGGAATGACCTAACGGAGGAGAGAGAGAATTATTGATATTATAGCCCGTTATAGCGCTGATCAGGTCTCATGTTTCCCCTATGCCTCCTGCACTTCCCAGATTTTCAGGAAAACCTTGTTTCCTTGTGATGATCACCCTCATTCTATGTGACATCCTTTGTGCACCATTCATGGAGGAAGCTTTGTGAGGCTAGGGCTGGACGAATCCAGAGGATGGTTTCATTATGGGAATTTTGACGTCTAAAATGTGCCTCCTAAGGAAATTATAAAATAATAGTGGAAATAACAAAATAATATTTGATTACATCATCAAATTTTAGAGGGAAAAATGAAAAAACTACTTTTTCAACTCGTATTTTCATCTTATCTCCCACTTTTTTAACTCAAATTTCAAGCAGGAGTATTCATTAGATGAAAAATTTAATTCCTCATCCAAGGAGTACCCATGTTGAATAATTTCGATGGATCCTACTACATGAAAAAGGAGAAATACATGAAAAACGTGATTGCAATCATTTTTTTTCATGTATTTCTCATTTTTCGTGTAGTAGGTTACATCGAAAGTATTCAACATGGGTACTCCTTGGATGGGGAATTAAAATTTTCATCCAAGGAGTAATCTTGCTCGAAATTTGAGTAAAAAATTTGGGAGATAGGTTGAAAATATGAGTTGAAAAAGTAGTTTTATTATTATTATTATTTTTAATATTTTTACCCTTTTACTTAAAAAATGGTGAATCATCCCCCATGGTTGACATCATCATCTTGAATCCTATTGGTTCTTATAAAGTTTATTTTGGTTGTACATTTTTCTTGGGAGGCATATTTTAGACCTCAAAATTCCCCTAATGTTGCTCAAGGTCGTGGTAGATCTCAGGTGATTTCTCCACTATTATTTTCTGTACATGTTATCGATGAAAGAAGTACCATCCTGTTCCTAATGTTCATGTTTCATATGTCTCTTATACATGGTTAATAATCTTGAATATTTTATTTCATGTTATCTTTATGAGATCATGTATGTTATTTTTCTAACATCTAGGACATATATGTTTTACAACTAGGTTTTTGTGCTTGTTCTTGGCTAATTTGCAGGTTCTGGAGCACGAGGAGTTGCAGGGGGTTTTAACTCTATGGGATCTACTACAAACGAAGGATAAACGGATAAGATATGCAACCCTCACTTTCTATTTTAATGCATATAAGTTGGTAATTTGAGTCCTTCTTGTGATGACATGCCCCCGCTCTGTGAGGTTTATCAACCTAGAACCTTAGGGTAACATTGCCTGAAACAATCATCTAAGTAGACTATCACAAAATCATCTATAAATGGCCTCAATACATCTTTCATCACATGCATGAAGGTATCAAGAGCATTGCAAATACTGAAAGGCATAACTAGCCATTCAAACAAACCTTATTTTGTTTTGAATGTTGTCTTACATATGTCACCTTCAACAATTATAATTAGATGATAGCCACTCCTTATGTCCAAATTAGAAAGAAATTTCATCTTTCAATTGATCAAATAAATCATCAAATCTAGGAAGACTGGGGTAATGGTTCTTTACCGTAACTTTTTTCAATGCACAAAAGTCCACACACATGTGCCATGTTCCATCCTTCTTTGGCACTAAGACAATAGGTGACCCACATGGAAAATTACCTGGTCTGATGATCCCTTTGTCCAAAAAATCTTGAATTTGATTTTTAATTTCTACACTTTCCATCACTGACATCATGTACATACCAATGTTAGGAAGAGGACAATCTTGCTGCAATTATATTTCATGTTGGATTCCCCTCTTGGGAGGCAATCCTTTTGGCTCCTAAAACATCTCATCATATTGGTCAAAAAACTCAAGAAAATCAAATTTCAATCTTGAGTCACAACCTTGAAAAGCTTCATTCTCAACATCATTCTTTTGTTTGAACATTAAAAGCACAAAATTCTTGCTAGATTTAATGAGTCTCTTCATTTTTCAAACATTTAAAAATGAAAGATTTAGTTTTTGTCGATGTGATCTAAGAATGTACTCAATTCCATATTTGAACAAGTGATACTTGTTTTCATGGAGATGAAAAATAGATTTCCTATCATACAAATACAGGCTTCCCAAAACAATTCCAAAAATATCAAGTGGAACTACACCAAGTTCAACTTCATCAAGAAAGTTTGCAGTTATTGCAAATCTAAGTATGCACTTCCTTTTCACCTACAGATTTTCATTCTTACGTATCCAACCTAGATGATAAGGTCATGGATTAGGAATGATATCTAAAATTAATTTCTTGACTAAGTCTTCAGAAATAAAATTTTCTTGTGAACCACTTTTAAAGAGTGTATCAATATTTGTATGATTTTAAATAACTCTAACATGGAAAAGCTCATTTCTTGTTTCATCATCTTGTGTACTATTAAGACAACTTGAAGAACTAGTACTTGCAACATCCTTCCCTTTCAAATCCATTACGACGATCTTTGTTTCATTTGCGGAATTAGAACCTAAATCATGTGTTATTGTTGCAATTGTCTTCTCCCTCTCCTTTTTTTAAGCTTGTTTGGGTCTCATCTCTGGATGAAGTTTCAAGCAATCATCTTCATCATGCCCTTCTTTGGAATAGTGTTTACATGTGAGTTTTCTTTCTCCATCTTGATGGAAGCATTATTCTTACCTTTACCCTTGAACTTACCCTTTCATTTCTCTTCAAACTCAAATGTATGCTCACTTGTCTCCTCTAAAGCATGTTTCGCTCTTGCCAATAGACGTGTGGCTTGTAAAAAAACCCCATATAAAATTGTAGGATTAAACATAAGGAAAATATGCCTCAAATAATTGTGTAAAACCCCAATATATTTCAACAAAGTGTCTTGTGATTGCAATTATACACCTAGTATCAAAGATCTTCTTCTAAACTCTTGGGTGTAACTTTGCACACTTTGACCCTTTAGTTGTCTAAAATTTCGCCAATCCCTAATAGCCTTCTACATATAAGCTAATGGAAAAAATTTTATTCTAAGTGCTACAATAAGATATATCCAAGAGGTTGAGACCTTATCATTATTTTTAATATCCTCTTATGTTTTGGCTTCCCACAAGATCAAAGCAGCACTTTGCAACCTTAATGAAGCCAATTCAATCTTTGTTTCATCATCTTTGATGTTCTGAATCCTACAATAAACTTCAAGTTGATGAAACCAATTATCAAGTCTTTCATCATTCAATTCACCATTATACATAGGCAATTCAAATTTGATATAAAGTTTTAATAAGGGAGTTTTACTGTGAACCCCTGTGGTATGTGGAGGTGTTTGAGTAACAATGGTTGTGGAAGAGGAAGAAGATGAAGGTGAGGATGGAGGCGAAGATGACGGTGGACAAGAGGGTGGTTTGTCACCATTTCCTCTTGAAGGCTTGTCATCAGCTCCTCCTTTCCTCTAGAAGAACCCTTTCCTTTTCAAGGCTTGGAACTTTCACCGTGCACTCTTGAATTTCTCTCTTCATAGAGCATTAGAGGAAATTTCAGCCTAAAAGTGCCCATGAAATTTTTATGTAATTTCCATGTCATAATATGTAAACCAACCAATATGATTTAAATTTAAAAATGGATACACATAAATATTTTTGAGAGAAAACAAGAAAAACTACTTTTTGTAATTGTATTTTTGGCTTATCCCCTTATAGGCTTACTCAAATTTCAATTTTAGACAGTCATTAGATGCAGAATTAAATTCCACATCCAAAAAGTACCCATTATGCATACTTTTGAGAAGAACCACCTTGATAAAAAAATGTAGATACAATAAAAAAACGTGTTTTATCTCATTTTTTTAATGTATATGCAGTTTTTATAAATGTGAGTCCTCTCCAAAGTATGCATAATGGGTACTAGTTGGATGTGGAATTGAATTCCACATCTAATGAGTGTTTAAACTTGGAATTTGAGTAAACTAATAAGGAGATAAGTCAAAAATACAATTAAAGAATAGTTTTTTTGTTTTCCCTCCAAAATTCATAACTCTTATTTTATTATTTTTCCTTAGGAGGCCACTTTTAGGATGGAATTTACTCTAATGAAACTTCACCATTTCAGTCATGTCAAAGAAATATTTTATGAAAGTCTTCTCATCCTCTGACATATTATCAGCTCCCCCTTCATGATACATGCTTACTGAAGCTTCAGGTAGAAATTGAGGTGAAACTTTTGGTGGAAATTGAGACAAATGGGCTCTTCTTATACTTGTCCCAAATTGAGAACCCACACCCACAAGCTTTCCTTCTCCTCTATTGAGATTCAACCTTGTAAGCATCAGAAACACTTGCAACAATTAAATCCTCATAGCAGCAAAGTAAACCTATGCCATGATTCTGAACTTGAACTATATGAGATCTATATGTAAATGTGCTTGAGGTATTTTAAATTGCAAGTATTAAAATTGAGTCTTATGAGATTTTATGTTAAATTATTATACACATAAAGCAAGAATTTAAACTTTGAAATAGTAGAAAAAAACACACAAATACACCATAAAAATAACCTCAACACAACAATTGATGCACGAGTTCACCCCTCCTGCGCTACGTCTCATGGTCCAACTTATAATGTCTTGGCGCTATATCATTATTCTCAAAAATGGTCGTTACATCAGTTTAAAATGCTCCAATGGCTTCAAAACTTGTTCCATTAGCTTAAGAACTATAAAAAAAATGTTTTCCTAGCCCCTTTATTCTCCCAAATTGGTGAAAAAATGAAGAATTTATGAGTTTCCCTATATTTTCTACTAGTTTCTCTACAAATTCCCCAAAATCTGGAACCTTCCTGCAAATTTTCCCCAAATTGCGCTAACCGAGCAACAATTTGACGAATTTTTGGCACATATTGTGGGACCATTTAAATGCATTATGCAGCCTAAAAATCTGAATTTCAAGCCATATGCTATATCCAAATTTATTATTAAACATGGTGGGCTCTGCCTCCTCCACGCCCATAGTTCCGGGCCATGGTCATATGCATATTTTTTTGGGGGGGTCGGGGCTAACCCATGGCCCCTTACCCCATACTCTGCCACCAACACTTCAATTAAGGTTTTGGTTTGTTGGTTTACAAGACCCAGCGGTTAGTCTGATCGGTTAGAGCGTTGCGATGTTTGTTGTGAGGTCCATAGTTCGAATCCACTGGAGGTTAATTCGGCCTTCAACCAAATTTTTGGTGGCTCTCGAGCTGCCACGTGGTGGCCTTCGGTTAGGGCACGTGGCATCCTGTGGTTGGCCACCAACCCACCATTAAAATTTACCCATATCAGCACCATTCAGGGCCTACCACATGTCAGGAAGTGGTCGACCCAAAAAAAATATTTCAGACAATCACAAGAGGCCATGTGGCAGCTTGCTACTGGCCCAAAATTTTCCCAGTCAGCTATCCTTTTTACAAAATTTCCTGTTTGGGAAAACAAGCAAAACTCGTTTATGGGAGCATAGGGTTTCGGTTTTCCACAAAACGAGTTGCATCGGATTCAAAACGATGAAATATATGTAGTTGTTTAGATTCCACACCATTATGGAAAAATTCATTTTTGAGCATATTTTTGAGCACCTGATCAATGTTTCAGCATGTCATCAACATTTTAAATTTAAAAAAAATGGCTAGCCTTAGGTTTTGTGGAACAATAAAAAATAAATACTATTAAATAGAAAAAATATTTGGATATAAATATTTCAAAATAAATAATGTGAGAAATATGCAATGAAAATCAATGTCATATAAAGAAATTATGGAAATTTAAAAATCAACTTGAAAATATTAATGCAAATTCTTGCTAAGTAAGAAGGGAAAATTTTAGGGGCTAATATTCGCAGGAGGGCTAATATTCCATGCTTTTTTCCAAAAAAAAGATTCGCCAATTTCCATTTTTCTAAAAATGAATTTGCCCAAATTTTATAGTATAAAATTATTTTACCTTAAAAATCGCCAATATTATATATTTTCTAATATAAAACAATTATAAATATAAATAGTTTTACAAAATTATCATAAAAAATTTTAAAATTTGGATATTAGGGACTGGTAAGATTCGCCAAGGTTTCTAAAATTTAAGGTAAAAAATCATCCTTAAAATTTTCCCTGTAAGTGAGCCATAAATGTCATGTAGTAGTATCTAATTAGTATAAATGGAACCCACCATATGATGACATGAAAGGTATAGATACCAACATGGCATGTATATAATATTTATGTAGCATGTATGAACATTGACATTACTTGTGTTGAAATTAACACATGGAAGCTAATTGCATGGGAGAATTTTGAGGTGAAAAAAAAAGTTGAAAAAGAAAAATGTACTTATAAATTCATATTTAAAAGAACTTATAAAGGTAAAAATGATCATGTCATCCTTAGGGCTAAATATTTCTAGAGGGAAAAAAAGAAACAACTCTTTTAATCATATTTTCAACTTATACTCAAATTTCAAACATGATCGCAAAGTTCTCTAATATGTTAAAGAGTAGAAATGAGATATGTTAGGGTTTTGGAAAGTTTTTAAAACCTGATTTTTGTTATATTTGAAGTTTTTTACCTTATTTCCCTTTTCGTGGGATCCAAATGCATCCCATGAGTGTGCCTTCTTGGAGGGGAGAGATCCCCTCCTATCATAGTGTAACTGTTGATGAGTCAAGTGGAAAATTTGGTGCCTCTTTGCCCTAATCTACTGGAGCTGACCCTAATGATGGTCCAGTCATGGGCACTCAATGGAAAGCATGGATTCGAGGGCAATTCCTTCCCAGGGTAGCTAAGAAGCCAAGATTTGTGATTCTAGCAAATAAACTGAAAATTTACCAGAAGTATATGAAATATCATGCCCTCATCTGTGAATTTATTGAAATCTGGCCTTCAAAATGAGATATACTCAAGTGGATTCAGTTGAAGTGGAAAAAAAAGGGCCATATTGAACTGAAATTAGGAGCTCAGGGTTTTTTCACTATGATCTTTACAAGTCTGGAAGATAAAGAAATATTTTTTGAAAATGTACCGTCTTTCTATTATAACGCGGGGCTCTTTATGAGATTCTAGGGAGAATTATATAACCCATATCGTGAGAAATTTATGGTTGCACCAATCTGGGTATGCATTTTTTATTTACCTGTAGATTTTTGAGACCCTAAAATTTTGGAGGGGATTGAAAATTCCATTGGAATATTTATGAAAGTCACAGATTCAACTCGTTGTGGGAGATAGAATTCATTTGCTTAGATATGCGTCTATATGAATATTACTAAACCACTGCCAGAGTTTCTAGAGACTGAATACCAGGACAAGGTATGGCAACAACAATTGGATTATGAGAATATACCATTCTATTATAGAAGGTTCCAAGAATATGGCCATTTATACAAGGCATGCCCTCTGAATAAAATGGACATAGGGGACATCAATGTTCCCTCATAAGGAGGACAAAAACAGGAGGAAAATGATGGGTTTCAAGAAGTAATGCATAATAAAATATCAACAAGGAAGTACAGAACTGATTTGGGGTTCTATATGGGACGGGGGAAAGCTCAAAGGAACCAACCAAAATGTCAGAGGTTGCATCCAGGATTCCACAAAAAACAAACCAAAAGAAAAAAAGGAAAGCTCAAGAGGAACTTAAGGAAAAACAAGGACCAGATCTGGAAACAGATCAAACCACAATGGAGATCGATGGATCTAAGGAATATCTAAGGAAAAAATAATAGGTTTTAAAAATATTTTTGAATGAATGGTGGAATTTAGATGAGATATTTATTCCATAGGATCAAAACAAACTCTACAACAAAAATTTCCAGTAGTATCAAGCTAAACAAAGTCAAAAACCTCTAGATTGTCCAGATCTGAGAGGCTCCCAAGTTTGGAGCAACCCAGATAAAAATTGACCAAGCAAAGGGGGTAATAAGGGCAGCTGAAAGAATTTACAGTAATCAATTCAAATGGTGGGTGATATTCTAGTAAACAAACGATGGGTGGTACCTCTTTCAACAGTTTTCCACCAACTCAAAAAATATTCTCAATGATAATACTATCCTGGATTGTTTGGGGCCTCAACAATAGATGAAAAAAAAGATATTTGAAATAAAGGTTAAGTGAAGACAAGCCAAGTATAGTGATGATTGAGGAAACAAATGTATCTGAATTGAGACTTAAGGGGATCACAGGAAAAATGAGGCTCTCATATGAAGTGGTTGCCCTAGATGCTCAAGGTTGTGCCAAAGGATTGGTAGTTATATGGAATTCCTAAAAAATAGTCTTTCATTAATGGGTAAGTATGCCCCGAATTATCTCAAGTTGTTTCCATCATATAGGAACTCAATATTGGGTGATGTTAGCTGTCTATGGCCCACACACATTCCATGTGAGAAAACTTATTTACTTTAGAATATAGGAAAGTTAAAAACTATGTTTCAAGAAGAATTATGGATTCCCGGAGGGGATTTCAATCTTATCATGTCACTGAAGGAGAAAAAGAAGAAGAAACATAACAGAAGATCGAGAAATGGAGGCTTTTTGAGATTTTATTTCAGATCTAAAATTAGTATATATCCCTACCAATAACAGAGTATACACATGGAATAATCAACGTGAGAGACCCCACTAGGTTTCTTCATTCCTGGATCATTTTCTGGTCTCAGAATATCTTATCAGCAGAGATCTATTCTTTGATTCATCCATCTTACCATGCCTTGGGTCTAATTATTGGACGATCAAGCTTCAGATAGATTTGAAATTAGCACAAATAAACTGATATTTTCACTCTGAGGCCTTATAGCTTGGCGATCTATCATTTCATGGAAAAATTGAAAGTTGGTAGAAAGCTTCTTATGCTCATGGTCAAAATAGCATACATACCTTTCAACTTCCCTTGAAATTTCTTACGCAATAGATCAAAAGATGGAATAAGGAGGAGTTTGGGCACATTCATAAGGAACAAAAACAACCTCCAAGAGCACATGAGAATCTATAACCTTTATCTACTCCAAGTCAACGTTGGGAGGGGGTTTAAATAGATTTTATCAGAGGTTTACCTAAGTCCGAAGTAAAGAGTGTCATCATGGTGGTAGTTTTCGATAGACTTACAAAGTATGCACACTTTTGTGCATTATCTCATCCATTCAAAGAAAGTATAATTTCTACTGCATTTATGGAAGCAATTCAAAAGCAACATCGAAACCCAAAGATTATTGTAAGCCACAAAGATCCCATTTTTACTAGAAATTTTTGGACGAAATTATTTTTTCGTTTGGGTATTGAACTAGCTCATAGCTCATCTTATCATCCTCAATCCAATGGGAAAATTGAGATATTAAAAAAATGTTTGGAAGTATATCTTCGTTGTTTTGTATCTAATAAACATACATAATAGGTCAAGTAATTACCTCTGATTGAATGGTGGTATAACACTCCCTTCCATACTACATCAGAAATGACCCCATTTATGGCACTTTATGGATATCATCCACCGTCCATAACATCATCTTTAAGAGAAAATTATAAGGTTCAAGCAGTAGAAGATCACATCGAGAATCAACAACAAGTTCTTGAACTATTAAAGGATAACCTAAATTTGGCACAAAATCGAATGAAATAGCATGCATATCAACATCACAGTGAGAGAAGTTTTGATGTGGGAGACTGGGTATTTTTACGGCTATAACCATAAAAACAAATGTCCCTCAAGCATGCTAAGAAGGATAATAAATTATCGCCAAAGTACTATGGTCCTTACAAGGTATTGAAAAATATTAATACTATGGCATACAAATTGGAGCTTCCTGCTTCGCCTTGAGTGCACCCAGTTTTCCATGTTTCATGCTTAAAGAAGGGTATAGGTGACAAACTTCCAGTTCAAACACTATTTCCAGAACTTGATGAGGAAGGAAAAATGATATTCAAAACTGAAGTAGTCACGGAAACAAGAAATTGACAGCTATAAATCGATTAATTTTAGAGTATCATCCCATGGAAGAGATTACCCACTGAAGATTCCACATGGGAGGATGAGAATTTTATACAGAAGAATCTAGAGCTACTCAAGCATTGAGGACAACACTTTTTTGAAGGAAAGGGGCATGTTAGGTCCCTATATTACTAGTGTAGTCCCTTATTGTTGTTATTTTAGCCCCATTATTGTTATTGTTTTACCCCTGTAGCCCCCATATTATTATTATTGTGCCCCATAAAAGCCACTATTTTTATTGTTGTGCCCTTACATTATTATTGTTAGGTCGGCTAGGATTATATTGTGACTCATGGAATCCAATATATAGAAAGGAGGTTTTTTCATTTGTATCATCCAATAATTTTTCATTTACATAATGTAAAGGAGGTTTCCCCCTCGAAGTGGCTGATTTCTGAGGTGTTTATCTCTCTTTTCTTCTATTTTGGGATCTATTTTCATAACATTTTGAACGTAGGTGGATAGATTGGGTTTCATCCTTGATTTCCTCACCACTGTTTTCTATATTACTTAATGGCTCTCTGACAAAGACTTTTAACCCTACTAGAGGTTTTCCGCAACATGATCCTATCTCCCCCTTCCTCTTTATTTTAGTTGCGGAAGGCTTGGGGAGATATATCAAATCAACCATTAATGCGGGGAAAATCAGAGGAATTTGTCTCTGGGGAAATGATCTACCTCTAACCCATCAGAAATTTTTTGATGACATCATTCTTTTCTTCCAAGTATCTCTCCATTAGGTTACAGAAATTAAAACCATCCTCCATTATTTTATGCAAGCCTCTTGAACAATTTTCAATAATGAAAAATCAAACATCTTCTTTTTCAATGTTCTAGTCATTACTTAGATGATCCTTGCTTGTACTCTTGGTTTAAATATTGGATCCCTCCTCTCTAAGTATTTGGGCATCCATATGGTGGTAAATTCCCTATTAACCTCTTGCTGGAAAGATATTTTGGACAAAATCAATGCTAAACTCCATCAATGTGTTGGTCAATAATTTTCATTGATGAAATATAATCTCTCTTGATGAGCTCTCTTGATGGAAAATTGATGAATGATTCACTATGAAATATTATTGATGACATGGATGCTACACTATAATAATTACATGGATGACTCACATGATGACACTATGATGAATAACTTGGATTCATGACAATGAAGAATCCCTAATGACCTCTTATTGTCCCAATCACCTTCTCCACTAAAAGTTTCAAGAACAGTCACAAAGAAAATTAAATTTGGACACCTTGGAGACCTCCTTTCACAATGAGTCCTAGACCATCTTAAAAAGGTTTTTCCCCTCTTTCTAATGATCCCATACTTTCCCTCAAACTCCTAGTGGTATCAGAGCATAGGTCACGAGTTCGATACACACCCAGATCACGTTGGGGGGGAGGGGATTGTTGGACATTGGTTAAACCACTGCTCTCCATGTGATTTGTGACATGCAATAAACACCTCTCATAGATCCTTATAGTTGGTGATGTGATCATTGACTAACAATTGCAAGTTTTGGTATAGTGGAAATTGTGATTCCGAAAAATTGGTATCAGATCCAACTTCTTCATAATCAGCCTAACAGCTACAAGAAGGATTCTGAGGGCACAATTAAGAGTCATGAATCAAGAGGAAATATCCCTCAATTTGATGGAACAAATGTTGGCTTTTGGAAGCGTAGGAAGACATTCTATTTAATGTCTCTCGGACCTGAAGTATGGAAGTCCATTTTGGATTGATATAAAGCTCCACCTACTCCTCTAATAGATCAAGACAGAAGGAAAATTTATATAGAAAATTTTGAAGCACTGAATTCCATAACAAGTGTCATTTATAATTCATAATTCAAAAAAGTGATGTATTGTGATTCCGCTAAGGAAATGTGAGACAAGCTCATTTTTATCTATGAAGGGGACTCCAAAGTTAAGAAGGAGAAACTCCAAAATCATAGAAGACAATTTGAAATTCGCAAGATGGATGACGAAGAAGAAATTGCAACCTTCTTTCTCCAAGTAGATGAAGTTGTGAACTCACTCAAGGGCTTAGGAGAAAAAAATGAAGAAAGCACAGTTGTCGAAATTAAAGTGTTGAGATTACTTCTCGAACAATTTGAATCCAAAGTAAGTGCCATAGAGGAAGTAAAGCACTTGGACACTTTAAATATGGATTAACTTCACGGGATTCTCATTGCATATGAAATGAGAAAAGGAATCCCAAACTCCAAGGAAGGAGCATTGAAGGCCTCTAAATAATAAATAAAGGAAAAAAGTTGTAACTATAGCAGTGATGACTTCGACACTAAATCTAAGCTATCAAAATTTGTAAGGAAACTAAGGAAAGGATCCAAGCTAAAAGGTAAGTATCCTCTCATTTATTTCAAATGTAGAATAATAGGAAATTATGCTGCAAATTTCCCTCATACGAATGATAGTGATGATGAAGACAATTATCAAAAGAGGATGTTCAAGAAGAAAGGGTCTATTAAGAAGAATTTCTTCTCCAAAAAATATTACTCTGATTAAGATGAATTTGTGATTACTAAGAATAAATCAACTAAAAATTCATTTCTACACAAAAAGTACAATGATGAGTCTGATAAAGAAGATGAATATGCTAGAAGCACTGAAGTCTTATTCATGGCATTCACAAATGATAATGATTTTGAATAAAAAATTTAAGGAAATGTGGATGAGTTGCTAATAATTTCCATTGAATAAAATGATAAATTACAAAATAATGTCATTTCCCTCAAAGTATAAAAAGAGGAAGAAAAAAGGAAGCAAGAATTCTTGAATAATAAACTAAAATAAAGAGAATAGATTAAAAGTAAAACGTGAAGCTGAAATTGTTTCCCTAAGAAAATATTTGGATCAAGTTAAAAATATTTCAAAAAGCTCTAAAACTTTTGATGGCATTATTAATAGTCAAAGACATAAATATGTCAAGTCTGGAATTGGTTTTAAGGTAGAATCATCAATAATTACAAAGGAGAATATAAATGAAAAAAGACAAAGAAGTTATGTCGACATCCTTCGCAGTCATCCAAAAGAGGAGAAGTCATCCCACCAAGAGAAAAGATCCACATTTAAAGGTACACCTTTAACAACATAAGGAATGAAGGAAATTTACCTCCAAGAAAGAATACTACATCAAGTTAAGGCCTTCCTAACAGGTATCAAACTATCTTTCTTGGTTATTGTTTTCATTGTAAAAAATTTGGTGAGCAAGATAAACATTGAAAAGCTTATAAGGATAATGCTTCAAGGTATAAGTTCAATTATCAAAACATGCCATGTAACCTAAAGGAAAAATAACAAATCAATACTTACAATTCATTTTATCCTTTGGCTAGGTATGATCTAGTTTTCTCAAAATGCAATGATTTTGGTCATGATGCACTAAATTTTTCTTTCAAAAGAGAAGAATTGAAGAAGGAACCCAGTAATCACAAATGTGGACTAGCATTATGTGCAAATAGTGATAAAAACCATTATTTTTTGGATAGTGGATGTTCAAGACACATGACATGTGACCAAAATAAGTTTATCTCGTTAAAAAAGAAGGATACAAATGTATATTTTGGAATTTCATATGCTAAAATTGCTTGAAAAGGGACTATTTCCCTTGTTAATGGAAAGGGAGTCTCAAAAGGAACTACTCGTGGAAGGACTTAAACACAATATTTTAAGTGTTAGCAAGATTTGTGACCAAGGAAGTAATGTTGTCTTCAACACTAAATTTTGTGAGATAAGGAATTCCTCCTCAGGAGAATTTGTGGAAAATGAGTAAGAACAACATAAAACGTATTCATTTTGAGTAATATTCAAGAATATAAATGCTATCTCAGTCGATCATATAAACTATGGTTATGGAAAAAATGATCAGGGCATCTAAACATTGATAACTTGGTTAATATCTGCAAAACAAATGTAGTAAGGGACATTACAAATATTGTCAAGCCAAATCAAGTTGTGTGTGGCCCATGTCAACATGGAAAAAAAACTAGAACCTGGTTCAAGACTAAGGAGTTATCCACATCAAAACCTTTGGAGAACATACATGTAGATTTATATGGACCTACCAGAACTCCAAATCTACAAGGCGAAAGGTACTTTTATCTATTTGTGGATGAATATATTATAATGATGTGGGTATTATTTATAAAATTAAAATATGAAGCATTTGAATGTTTCAATAATTTAAAAGCCCTTGTAGAAAATGAAAAAGAATAAAAAATTAAATGCCTTAGAACAAATATAGGCTAAGAATTCACTTAAAAATAATTCGATGATTTTTTCAAAGTGCATGGAATCAAGAGGGAGCTCTTTATTGTTAGAAATCATAAACAAAATGGAGTAGTGGAAAGAACAAATAGAATTGTTCAAGAAATGGCAAGAACAATGCTACTAGCAATTGATTTGCAGGCCAAGTTTTGGAGTGAAGCAGTCGGGGCAATGGTATATACCCTGAATAGAACTCAACTAAGACCAAAT
The DNA here is from genome assembly GCA_034641835.2 of Pinus albicaulis. NCBI lineage: Eukaryota > Viridiplantae > Streptophyta > Pinopsida > Pinales > Pinaceae > Pinus > Pinus albicaulis. The sequence continues at coordinate 961,667,467 of CM076571.1, read as the reverse complement.
AATGACAAAAATCCATATGAATTATGGAAAGGAAGACCAACTTTAGTAAAATATTTTAGAATTTTTGGAATAAAATGTTTTATGAAGATCAATGTTGACTAACTAGGAAAATTTGATTCTTGAGTTGATGAAGTAATATTTCTTGGATATTTTACAAGGATCAAAGCTTACAAAAGCTATAATAATTGTCTACGAAAGGTTGTAGAAATAATTGATGTAAATATTGACAAATGACTTCCATAAAAAGAAGTTGAAGTCCATGAAGAAGATTCATTTTTCGAACTATTTGAAGAAGAGTCAGTAAAGGAAGAAAAATATCAAGGAAATCAAAAGGAACCATCTCAAACTCCTTCAAAGGTGAAATTTCTCCAAAAACACCATCTATAGGAACATATTATTGGTAATTTATATGAGGGAATACAACCCCAAAGAAGGATGACAAGTACAAAATTAAAACATGATGTTTCTCTGTTATGCATGATAGAACCATAAAATTTTACTCAAGCTAGTAAGGACCCTCATTAGGTAAAATATATGGAAGAAGAAATGTTTCAAATAGAAAATAATGAAACATGAAAGCTGGTATGAATTAGGATTGAGAAATCATGAGAAATAAGGCAAGACTTGTCTGCAAAGGATACTCACAAATTGAAGGAATTGAATTTTAAGAAACCTTTCCACTGGTAGCCAAATCGGAATCCATAAGAATGTTCATACAATATTCTTTCTCAAAAGGATTGAAGGTCTATCAAATGGACGTAAAATAAATATTTCTTAATAGGGACCTGAAGGAAGAAGTCTACATGGAAGAACCGAAGGGGTTTGACCTTTTAGAAGGAAAATAATTTGTATGTAAGTTGAAAAGGAATTATATGGGTTGAAACAATATCCTAGAGATTGGTATGCAATATTGGATCACTATCTACAAAAAAAAAATTTCAAAAAGGGAGTGGGAAGAAGTAATCTCTACATGAACATATACAAGGATAAATTACTAGTCACTCTTGTATATGTTGATGATATGATTTTTTCTAGCAATGATGATGAGATGAGGCATGAATTTGCTCAAAATATGTCAAAAGAGTTCAAAATTTCGGTGATTGGTGAGTTATCTTACTTCCTTGGAATACAAGTAACTCAAAATATGACAGACATGTTCATATCTCAAGAAAAATACCTTAAAGACATGCTTAAAGGATATGGGATGGAAGAATGTGAACCTATGAGCACACTAATGATGAGAGATTGCAAATTTAGCTAAGATGATGAATCCCCTTCGATAGATGCCACTCTTTATAGGTCCATAATTGGAGTTTTCATATGCTTAACTACTACAAGGCCCAATATTATGAAAGCAATAGGAATGGTGGGAAGATTTCAATTAGCTCCTAAGAAATCCCATCTGTTGGATGTGAAGAGAATTCTCAGATACTTGAAAGGTACTCTTTATTTTGTTCTATGGTATCCCAAAATGAAAAATCTTACCATGACATCTTACACCGATGTTGATTGGGTTGGAAGCATAGATGATCGAAAAGTACCAGTGGAAATGCATCCTTTATGGGAAATTTCCTAGTATCTTGGCTCAACAAAACACAATATTCTCTATCTCTCTCAAAAGATGAAGCCAAATATATGGCTGTTTATATTGTTGTACAAAAATAATGTGGATGAAGGAAGCATTGAAATATGTCAACATAGAGACTAATCAACCAATTGCCATATATTGTGATAACACTAGCGCCACCAATCTTTCAAAAAATCCAATGATGCACTCAAAGGCCAAACATATTCCAATCAAATATCACTTTCTTCATGAACAAGTTGTTGAACAAAATATCAAGTTGGAGTATGTCAATAAAAAGAAGAAAATTATAGATATCCTTACAAAACTTGTTCCACGAGAATCATTTGAGTATCTTTGCCAAAATATGGGTGTCATTTCTCTTGCATCACATTAAAAGAACACATCAACAAGAGAAGAATCAACATGACAAGGGGAGAAAATTGATAGGGTGAGTACTTGGGAACCCATTTTCGATTGATGTCAAAGGGGGAGAGAATGTTGCAATATTTCCATCAGTGACAAAGGGATATATTTTTCAATAATTTTCATTGATGAAATATAAGCTCTCTTGATGAGTTATTTTGATGAAAAATTGATGACTGTTGCACTATGCCATATGACTGATGACATATCACTGCACTATTACATCATGACATGGATGATACACTATCATGATTACATGGATGAATCAAATGATGAAACTATGATCAATAAATTTGGGAAACACTATGATGAATAACTTGGAGTCGTGACAATGAAGAATCCCTAATGAACTCCTTTTGTCACAATCACCTTATGCATTAAAAATTTCAAGAAAAAACACAAAGAAAAATATATTTGGACACCTTGGAGGCATCCTTTCATAATGAATCCTATACCATATTAAAGAGGATTTCCCTCTCTTTCTAACAAGCCCTAACTTTCCCTCAAACTCCTAGTGGTTGAAGAGAAATAATTTTTTTAATATTATATATCCTTATTTTTTATCTAGACGACCTACACTTCACACTTATGTCAATCTCTTTCATATAGACATGTCTCTTCATCTTACTAGAAAAAAAACCATATATATATATATATATATATATATTGGTCCTCATTATTCCGCCATACATATGGTCATCCAACATAGAAAGGACAATTACGATTCACAACTCGTGAACTTGAGAGAGGAAGCATAGATCTTGAGGAAAAGGGCAACGATTGGAATTTTTTGGATATAAAACAGAGAGTTAACACCTGAAATATGGTGTAGTCCCACTGTAATAGCCACACACCTATTTTATACGCATCCTACCACACTCTGGCCTATATATCCATGTAATAGCTCAGATTTTCCTCATACACATACCTATTTGTATCTCGGTGCAATCTGAGTCAAACTTTAGTAGCTCAGATCCATTACATTACAGTGGTTCAAAATATCAGTAGCTCATATTTGTCTCAGTGGATCAAGGTTCTTGAATTGGAACAATATTACATTGTTGTGGCTCAATATCTTGGCTTGGTCCTATACATCATTACAATAGCTCGAACCTAATTGAAGCTACAATAGATTGGACTTGTAACCTTTCTATGGATTAAAACCAGTACAATTTTTTAGACTAAGACAAAAAACTTCTATACTGGAGTTCAGACCAGAAATATCTTCTCACTACCTCCTAAACCACATAGCCTCACCACATTTGGACCCACTGCATTACGCATCTTTGAGTCACAGGTATCAGGACTATCTCCGTTACAAAACTCGGTTATGACAGTCAGTTTGGACGACTAAAATTCACCAGAGGCAATAGTGACTTGAACCTGGTATGACAGTGTTGAAAATGTTCAAGGGAGTGAACTCACCAGTGATGGAGGTCTAAGGCTACAAGGATAACACTGAGATAGATTCCAACATATTGAAAATTTTTTTTTGGAGATCATCAAGGCATAAGCAGTCAATAGTGGACGCTTAAAATTTGAAGAACTTTGGACACCCAAACTAAATTTTTTGTTAGAGTGGAGAATTCTATTGAAGAAATCCAAGTAAGTAGATCATTTATTGTTATCAATCAAGAATGAAGGATTTTTGTCCTAGGGGTTGGAGCCTCTGGAAATGTGATCAATAATGACAAATGAAACATCTTATTTTTCAACACTCTAGTCATTACTCAGACCTTCCTTTCCCGTACTATTGGTTTTAATATTGGATCCCTCCCCTATAAGTATTTAGGCATCCCTATGGTGGTCAATTCCCATCGAACCTCTTGCTAAAAAGGTATTTTGGATAAGATCAATTCTAGACTCCATCAATGGTCCTTCTGAGCCCTAAACTTAGCTATTTGTGTTGTTCTTATGAAGTTTGTGTTGCAATCCATGCCCATTTATTAGCTCTTCAGGCTTGATGCACATGAAACTTCATGTTCCAACATGGTTGAAATTTCTTAGAAATTTATGTGGAGAGGATCCCAAGAAGAAAAAAATTGGGCACTAGTAGCCTAGACTAATATTACCAAACTTAAAAATTATGGGGGTCTTGGGTTACGAGATCCTTACATTCTTAATCGAGTAATGGGAGTGAAAATTTGGTGGAGATGGATTCAGGGAGGAAAAGATTTTTGGAAGAAAATATGGACCCGTAAATACCAAATTCCATCTTTAGACAAAGAAATTTTAACAATTAAGACTACCCCAATAGGATCTTCAATCCGGAATTTAGCAAAGACAAACAAAGATTTGATTCTATCCCGTACATTCTCGGAAATTAGAAATGGTCAGAACACATGTTTTTGGCAAGAATCTTGGAAGCAGAGGGGAAATCTCTTTAGTAGGAAGGATCTTGCATACATTTTCATTTTTTACTAACTATCAAAATTTCACTTTGGTTGAACAATATTGGAATCTAAATACGAACACAACATGGAGGCAATGGAAAGAGAAACATGACTGGCCAAATCCACTAGAATTATATCAATGGGATGTGATGGTAAAAGAACTTAATTATAGAAAGTTGGAAACTCTAGAAGGACTAGAAATCCGTATATGGGGATACTCAAATAGAGGAATGTTTACAATCAAATAAACTTACCAATTAGCCGTAAACGAACCAATGGATCATCTCAATCCAATATGGAGGAAAATGTAAACAGGGAAATATTGGCCTAAGGTAACTTACTTCTTGTGGTTTGTCTATCAGAAAATATTTCTTACCTGGATCAACTTTAGAAATGGGGACTCGAGGACCATCTCTTTGTAGTATGTGTGAAGCTAATGTGGAGGATATGGAACATCTACTAAATTTATGCCCTATTGCGGACAAATTATGGAGGAACATTGGTAATATTTTTGAGAATATGGATCAAGCTCGTACTAGTATCAGAGCCACCATTTAGATCTAGAGGGCAATATTTTTTTCTAGCTCGGTCCTCAATAGGGATTGGAATCTTGTAATGGGCTTTCTACTGTGGGAAATATGGAAGGAAATAAATTGAAGAATCTTCAAAGATCATTGACTTCCTCAAATAGAGATCTGGGCACTAATCGTCGAAAACATAAGAGAGATTGTACTTGCAGAGAAATGGTATCTAGATGATTGGTATGTAGCCCCTCATGAAGATAGCATTTTATGGTTACTGAATATTTCCCCACAAATGTTGGCTTCATCTTCTTGGAAACTCTTGGTATCAAATAGAGTTTCATCTTCTAATTTCCCCCCCCCCCCCCCCTCTTAAGGATTCATTAAGCTAAACTTTGATGGAGCCTCTAAAGGCAATATAGGAGATGTGGCCTTTGGAGGTATGTTCATAGATTCCCAAAGTCGAGCTGTCCACTAAAATGCAGTAGATTGTGGTTTCACCACCAATAATGAAGCATAATTTAATGCACTAAAACAAGGGCTTATTATTTCTAGAAGAGAGATGAAATCTTGTGGTATAAGGAGACTAAAACCTAGTGATAGAAGTTATTAAGAAGTTAAATCAAGGAACAAAATGGGAAAATTTAAGTCAGAGTTAGGGAAAAACATGCTTTGATTCAGGAAAGCTGAGAAATAATTCCCTTCTTTGACTATATTATCCCATCGCATGTCCTAATATCTGGTAATAAAGCAGTGGATTATTTGGCCAGTTGGGGATTTCAACACACGGGCTCGCCCTTAGATATTCAAGTTCGAGAGGATATGGACTCCCTTCTTCAAATATTGTCTCAGGATGCTCCCCAATGCCAAGATAACGAACTGGAAATCCATCGGGGCCCCTGATTGGGGTGCGAGCCATCCCAATATCCCTCTCTAGATATACGAAATGAGTGATAAGATGGGAAGAATAACCGAAGGGTGGCCACCTCTCATCCCAAGTGTGTGTGGTAGATGGTGAAGGATGACAGTTGGGAGTATGGTGTTTAATATGGTAAAGGGTGCTGCACAGCTAAATCACAAAGTGGGGGAGGAAGGAAACATGTTTAACAAAATTTCCCCTATTAAAGGTGGTGGTAGTAGTGGAAGTATTTGGTACTCAGATTTTAGAATGTTGGCCTACTCGAGCTGGTGTCATTGGGTCCTGTACAGGCTTACCACCCTTTGGTTCATGGCACTAGTATATGGGTATGTCTCTTTCTCTATGCCTTTGACTTAGATTCTATGGCATGTTCGAATGAAATAAAGTAGGGATGGTTGTCATGTTATTGGTAATAGGAATGATGGATGGTACATAAATAATTATTTGGTTCCATGGAAAGTTTATGTTGTTGTTAATCTCTCTGTGTGTGATTGAAATATTGTTTTTATAAATGGGAAAGTTGGGTGGTTCAGGGGTCATAATTTGGAAACCCGGACAGTTATGGGTGTTTCTATTTTTTATCTTTTTGATGTTTCTCTTCCTATTTTCATATTTTTTGATATACTTTTATCTAAAATGGGTATGTGTGTCTATGGTTGGTATCACTGCAAATTCAATATCGACTGCTGTGCAGAGAGGTAGAGTTATGTAAGGGTTAGGTGCTTTCTTACCTTCCCTCTAAAAAATTCTTCTTTGCATTTGATTTATGATGATTTTGTGGTGAAATATATAATCTTAAAGCTCAGGAAGCTGGTTTATATTGTTTAGTTCATGCAAATACTTAAATTATTGAGTCCCGCTCTGTGTTATGGTTCTTTTGTGATTATGGTGATATGTTGCGACATCCCTCAAAGTTGGAAGCCTCCAAGGTTTCCTCTCAATTTTCAGACTTGGATCTCTCTTAACCGTCAATATCTCTTGCGTATATTTAATGTAATTATCTCAGGTCTAAGTAATCAGAGTGTGTTTTTTGTCTTCGGTTCGAAATTTGGGAACCATCCCTTGTCATCTCAGTCCTTTGGGCTTGTCTAGTGTTTAGTTAAATTTATAGCAAGAAATATGGTTCATTTGACCCCCGTTTCCAACTCGTGAGGAAAAAATAGCCGAGGTAAGAACATGAAGAATGAAATTAAAGGCAGTAGAGGCTCTCCCTCTGTTGTGCCTATGAAAAAAAGGGGTAGAAGGATAGATGTAAAGGTCGTACAGGAAGCACTGCGGGCTTATATTGTTGGTACTCCAACTGAGGTGTGTCAGTCAATTGTGTCTTGGGAGTTGGATTTTAACAAACGCACGGAGACTGAAATGTAGGTCGCTGATTGGCAAATCTTAGCTCCAGATCTGGGGCATACCCATGGTCGTACCACCCAATACAAGAAGATAATTCTTTATATTGGCTCATGAAGAAATTCATGGCTAAAGCCTTTATGACTGTGTCAACCAACTCATCTCAGTGAGACCCTAGTCTTCAAGATATCCAGAAGGAATTGCAGCTGACCCAATTCTAGATATGTAGTGAAATATTCGCCTGAGTCATATCGAGAAGCAGCTCCTATGTCTCTTTCAGTCAGAGTTACCTGGTTCTAGTGCTAAGGACCCTGATCCGGTAGAGTCGTCTGAACATGAATAGTGCTTAGGATGTTTGATGACTTCTTTTGATCTGTATATATGTTGTATATGTCGTATAGTAGGTACTATTTTAGTTATTTTGTTGTGGGTGCACCTTGGTACTTAGACATTCAGGCCTGTAAGGCCAAGTTTGACATACTTAAACTTATGAGATTTTGGATGGCTTATAATGTGTTTCGTTGGGCAACAGACCTCGTTTCTCAATGGGCAGGTTAAGGTCGCCGATCAAGTTTTTATGATTGTAACCTTCCTTTATTATGAATGAAAGAAGAGGTCTTACGAAGCTTACAAAAAAAAAATCCAAACATGCTAAGAAATGAATACAAGAATTTTAAATTCTAAATTAACATAGTTTTTTTAATTAATGATTAATTTTTACTATATATTTAAAAAATAATAATTTTTCTATATAAATTGGTGTAGATCCATCTAAACTTCTTATTTGATCCCTCTCAACCCTTAATAGATTGGGAGTTTAAAAATATTTAGGCTCATTTATAAAATTTACTACAATATAATCTTTGAGAAAATAGTTCTAAATCATGAAACTCGCAATAATATAATATTGAGAAAATAAATGTTAATATTTAAAACTTTAGTAATAAGTAAAATATCTACTTCAACAAAAAATAAATATTCTATATGACCTTAATAATTAAATTTAAAGCAAGAAAAGACATATATATCCAATAATATGAATTTCAATTCATAATATTTAAGACTGAATTTTTAGAAATAAGTTTTACAACAATAAATCAAAATTATAATTAAAAAAATAAAAAAATAAAATTTATCAGACTTCACACCTTGATATAATTCTTTGAAATTAAACATGAACAACCAAAACATTGAGGACACATCAGGCTAAACCATTAGTATATAATAAGATGATAAAACAATAATGACATAGAGAACCCATATGATTATTCAATGTTTAATGCCTTGCATGCTCAAGTTTAAAACCAAGACTGTAAATTTGTTATCCTCCCGCATTACTTGGATTGAAACAAAAACATTAATAAATATTATTAATTATTAATTATTAATAATTAATATCCATATATATAACCAATTTTAAATTAAAATATAAAAATATGATTAATGATTATCCTTCCTTTTTAATTTTCACCCCCACCTCCAAAAACATTAAAATCCCATCAATTTAAAACTGGCCCTCTCAAATTCCAACAGACTGTCTATTAGAGCTACATTTGTCTGTCAAAATTCAAAGCCATAATAAAGGTCTACCTATATGTGAGAATTTGAGGCAGTAACTGCGTGGATAGCATTGTAGCTCGATCTGTCTCTCAGAATTCAAGGGAGTAACTGAGTGGATTGCTTCTGTTCGCTATTGGGGGAAACTTTGCAAGGATACCCGTTTTTTGTTGTTGTTTTTTTTTTCATCTAACAACTTTCTTCTCTATTAGACTTGATAATAATCTTGGCAACATCGTCTCATAAATATCAAGCAACAATGCATTATATTGTTGTGCATCCATGTAAAGTCCTTGATTGAATGTTGAGGATGACTTTGAGAGAAATCAATGATAACAACAACCTTACAAAACTGTGAAATCCATTTATAGAAACTTTATTCTAAATAAGATTAAAAGAAACAACAAAATCCAAATCCACTAAGATAAATTAAATCATAGCCAATAGCATTCTATCTATGATGATTGAATGAAGACTTATCCTTTAAATTAAAGCTATACAATTTACTTCAAACAATGCATTGTTTCTCATTCAATTCCCTGTAATTTAAAGGATTCCGTTTGATTAAAATCCCTAAATAAGATAGACAAAATAGTGAAATGTAAATTCAAAAAGGTAAATTTGGTCCAAACACATTTTTTCTATTTCACTGAATTGAGCAATATTCTTTAAATTAAAGTTATAATATTTCTCTCAAATAAGTAGTTTGAATCATTTTGTTTAACTTCTATTGCAAATATATAAATTAGCTAGTTGGATGCAACTGAAGCTCATGCTCACTCGGGAAAGGGTATGCAAAGGTCATACTGGTTTAATTTATCCTTTAAATAAGCTATATTTCACATGCATACCATGGTTTAAAACTATAGATTTTTTTTATCTTTATTATTTTATTTTTATAAGGTTATTCTAATTTTTTTATTTATACTTTTTTTAATTTTATTTTGACCTAGTTAAAATTCTTAACATACATTACATTGCATTAAGTTAAATAGATTATATTTCACATGAGTAGCATGGGTCAATACCATGGCTTCTCATTACCATAAGTTATTTTTATTTTATTTTAAATGTGTCCAAGTATTTAAATTATATTAGATTACATTGCATTACATTTCTTTGGAGAAAAAAATTATTATTATTTTTAAAATAAAATTATAACTTAAATTATGTATTTAATTATATAATTTTAATACACATAATATGATTTATTTTCTTTCTCTTTCTTCAAAAAATTCCATCATTTTACTAATTTGAAAATTATAATCAAAATAATGAACACATATTATTGTTTTAATTAAATTAGCCTTGTAATTATAATTATTAATAATAATATAGAAATTTTTTAGATTATTTCAACATTGCTATCAACCGATTCAAAAATATGATATAGTTACATTAATTAGACCAACTTAGATCTGTCTTAATTCTAGATTTGTAATTCACGTTCTCCACATTAAAATGTTAAAATATGCTCTCTCATATTTTTTTCTACATGCATACATTTAATTATTTTTATTATGAATTACTTCTAAAATATTACATATCAAATCCATATTAAACATTGAAAGAACTAAAAATATCCCTCATACATTGAATTAGAAAGAAACTATTAATGGGACAAGAATTCTCTCAATCATTTATTTTCACTTTTAAAAAAAAATCTCAACCTGTGTATTGAAATATTTTAATTATAATCGACCTTAAACTTTTACTTGTTATTGATATTTTTAAAATGTTATATTTTCATTCCATATGAGAAATGAAATAAATTGTCATCATATTTCATTCATGCATAACAATCACATATGCACAATCACTCATGTCTGGAACATGGCACAAGGGTGATTGGTTGAAAGAAATATTTGGTTCGGCCCCAGACCTATTTAGCTTTTGCATTCATTAAGAGGATATTATTCTCCTTGGTATTTCATGTGTGAATGTACTGGTTCATATGTGTTTTTTATGGTTGTTATATCTTTGTTATTTATGTTGGTTATATATTGGTTATGAGTATGTTTTATGGCAGGCTTGATGTATGGCTCTCATATGTTCTGATTAGAAAATGAATGTACAATGAATATATGTCCTAGTAGAAGATAATGTAGTTATTGTGATACAGAAACAATGCTTCTTTACGAATCTCAGATAAGTATGAGACCCCTATTTTCATATGTGTTGTTATGGTATGTAGATTACATATTGTGACATGTGTGACGAAATGTCAGTCATGGATATTAGGGGTTAGATCAATTACTTGTACCAGTGATTGCATTAGTAGCTTTGATTCATTTTTATTAAATTCACTTATGAAGGTTTCATGGAATTCTGGGAAGTGGCCATAGATTTATCACTGAAAAAATGGCTCAAAACCTGGGGTCGTTGGCATAGAACTACTTGAAAAATTACATAGTCACTCGCATGCCTTATTGTGGGAGCGACTGGAAAGCCCCAGTCACATGCATGGATTGTCATGGGATCGTTTGATGGTCAAGATCAGTGAAATATAAATTTTTCTCAGCGGTTGGCCACCTACAAGGGTTGGTTGGCTCCTGAAGGTTTTGTAGCATGTGTTGAAGGTTAGTTTGGTTTCATTATGTCAGTTTCACTTCCTTAACTATACATGGGGAGTTGAATCATATCACAGTAGTCTCTCGTCACATGTTGACCCTAGTGGACCGATTATCTTTGGTAAATGTGGGAGGAGGTGTTACATGGTAGTATCGGAGCATGGTTTCGTTCTCTTTGGGTGGTGTCTGGTTTCCATTCTCGTTGTGTGATATATTATACCCCAATGGTATCAGAGGATGGTTCAGCCCTTGGACTCGATGCAGGGTGGAATTTGGTTGTTATGCATGCATGTAAGTAGTATATGTGCTTGTTATGTATGCATTGTGATGGTCATTGTTGCAGCTATGTTGCCATGTATTAGCTGATGATGTTGATGATGGGATATATTTGTCATGAATGCATGTCATTTGTATATGCATTTTTTATTCATATCAGTGTATATATGTTGTTATACATGCATTCTCGTGGTTCTAGTTATGTATGTATGATATTTTAGACATGCATCATGAAGTTCATCATGTAGTTTGTGTCATCATGATGTTGTTGGTATGTTATGATGTTGATGTGCTGGTTGAGATAGATTAGGAGACACAAATCATTAAAGAAAGGCTGCAACACCTAATTTTGGGGTAAGAGCATATTGTCATACAGGTTTTTATGTTAAGCCTGCATGTATGTTGGTTAATTTTCATTATAAGAATTAGGGTTATGTAATGTCTATCATTCTATTGTTGTTTTGGTTACATAGATGTTAATTAATCAGTGTGATAATATGAACATGCATCGAAAATATCCATGAATGATAATAACTTGTTGTTATATCTATCTATCTATCTATCTATATATATATATATATATATATATATATATATAGTGGTCATATATATGATGATTATGGTTATTTCATTTAAGATATTGATGTTATTATGTTTTGAGCTAATTTGGATTGGTCTGTGCATATGGTTTTGGTTACGAAATTCAGGTATGAATCGACCTATCTATGATATTGTGTTGTACTAATCTAGATTGATTGTGAAGACAAGATAGACTCCCCTAACATACATTAAGGAAAGAGTTTGCTTATGTCATCTACTTGGTGCTTGAATGTTTGATTATGTCGTTTATTTGGTGTCTATTATATCATCTATATACTATTTGAATGTTTGATTAGTTTCATGATATGAGTTTGTATCTATAATATTTCATGAAGTAATGACCTTATTTTGAAATGGCTACACTAACACGTGTGTTGAGAACAATTGATATGTACTTGAGTGTAAGTGGGTGCTAGGTTTAGTATTATGACTAGTGACTATTAGTTGATTATGATATGTTTGTTAGTATTGGTAAAGGTTTATTTCAAATTAATAGATATCATGTCCTAATCTATGGAGCACGTGATTGACATGTGTGACTAGTTGCAGGGAAACATGCTTTGTGTTAGAATGACAAGATATTAGTTTATTTTTTTACATATAACTAATCGATGGGTGATGTGATAGCACTTAATAAGAATCAATTGTTGCAAGGAAAAAGAAAAGGGGGATTTGGGTGAAATTCCTTTGGCTATTTTTGGAAACTACAATTCCAAATGAATGAGTGCTTTGCATACAGGAAGTATTCTCAACCTCGATTTTGTATGACATTGTGTGGATATGTGTTAGATTCATGAACATGTACTTGACATGTATAATATTTGGTTTTCTATCTATATTTGGATCCTTCAAGGGAATTGGAGTCCCTTGAGAGATTATATATGTATGTCTTCAATTACAAGGAAATTTGCTTGGCACACCAAGGTAAGGTAACCTGTATATTATGTTTATGGATGCACTGAAAGTTATGTGTTTATGGTGGTATGCTACAGGGGATAACATGGAAAAAGGCACTGTTGTGAAATCTTGAAGAAGGCATGTGTTGAGCTTTCCTTTGGAACCATGGGGATTAATTCATGATTTTTTTTGCTAGTTTTTTTCTTTCAGCCTTTTTTTATTTGTTTGTGCTTGATTTGTGATCTTAATTGTGTCTAGTGTATGATCATGCCACTTTGTTTGTGGTGTCGTAATGTTATTGGATTTCATGGTTTTATTCTTGTTTCTTTCTTGTTCTTTCCTTTTATGCTTTGAGTGCCTTGGGAATTGGGTGGGAGAGATTAAAGTTAATGGAGTTTAGAAGAGTTGGATGAAACCTAACAAATAATGTAAGACCTGAATGAAGCTTAGTGAATGTATAAGGGTAGTTGAAAGCAAGAGTATGACAACTAGCTAGATTGGTTGGGTCCATTTGATGAATGGGAAGTGTAATGACAGTCATCAGAAAGGTAACAAGAAAGGTGAATTAATGGATTTGAGGCATCATATTTCTTGGTTGGGCTGGGAACTGTTGTTCTCAATGTTTTGTGTGTCGTGCAAAGATAAAGGGAGTTCTCTTAACCTAGACCTTATGATATCTAGTAATTTTTTTTTTGATAATGATTATATTGATGTATATATATGTATAGATGTATGTATGCATGTTGTTTTCTAACAGGGTCATCAAATATCATGATTTCTTTATGCTTCCCCCTCGAAGAGGCTTATTTATAAGTCCTTGATCTATCTTTTCTTATATTTTGTGAGATGGTTTCAAAACATTTGGTATCATAACTTTGGATTCTCGGGTTTCACTGCTTCAAATAGGTCATCATGGAATTTTCACTATACATTTTTTTATATAAAGGTTGAGAAGCTAAAACAAAAGCCCATTTGTTAAGAAATCCTAAGGAATTTCGTGTAAAAATTTTAGATCTTGGTTTGCAATATTGTCAGAGATATGATTTGTGGAAGTTAGGGTTTTTGCAAGCTCCCAAATTTCATCTAAAAAGAGGTAACCTTGGGAAAATTGTCATAACTTTATGTCTAAGCATTAAACTCAAATTATGTAACAAGTTTCCAAAATTTCATGGACTACAGTTTCTTATGTACAAATTTAGAGCCGAAGGACAAAACAGGGACACGTGGCATGCCATACAAGTTCGCTCTACTAAAGCATTCTATAATTAGGTCATTGTGGGAGATTGGGAATAACATTTCCTTGAAGAATCCATATCAGGTCTGACCTATGGCATTGGAAATAACACTTAGAGGGCTACTATAGGACTAAATGTTATTTATCAAAGCTCTAACATCATAGAGATAATTCAGGTTAAATATCTTCCTCCTAAAAGGAAAGAAAAAGGTGTGTATTTGTTTTTTTTAATTGCATAGCCTTTGTTTAAAAAATCAGTTTTATGTGATTCTAGGGGCATATTAAAGCATTGCTATCAGTATTGGGTTCTATAATGCTTCCCAAAAAGAAGTATACACCCATTAATGCATTATAAAACTCTACTATGATGCATAAAGAGGAAGAAGTGCAATGTGATATATCAAAATTAAGGTACTGAGTGCAACAAATTTCGATCTCACAAAGAGTAACCAAAGATGACATATATGGTTTAAAACCAGAGATGGAGGCCAAGGTGGGTGGTTTGAAGGATGACAATAAATCTAATATGAATGATCAAGAAGTGGAATATCACATTGAGCATCAACAACAAGTTCCCCAAATCTTAAAGGATAACCTAACTTTGGTGCAGAATCGAATGAAACAATGGGCATATCAACATCGCAATGATTTTTTTTTGATGTAGGTGATTGGGTATTTTTACAGCTACAAACATACAAACCAATGTTCTTGAAGCAAGCTAAGAAGTATAATAAATTATTGCTAAATTACTATGGTTCTTGCAAGCTGCTACAAAATATTGGTATTATGGAATACAAATTGGAGTTGCCTGCATCTTCCCAAGTGAACCCAGTTTTCCATGTTTCATGCTTAAAGAAGGTTTTATATGACAACATCCCAATTCAAATAATATTTTCAAAACTTGCGAGGAAGGAAAAATCATATTGGAACTTAAATCAGTCACGGAAACAAGAACTTGACAACTACGAAATCGATCAATTTCATAGTATCTCAGCAAGTGGAAGAACTTACCCGCTAAAGATTCCACATGGGAGGATGAGAATTTTATACACAAGCATCCATAAATAATTAAGCATTGTGGACAAAACTTGTTTGAAGGAGAGGGGCATGTTAGGTCCCTATAATACTAGTGTATCCCTTTATTGTTAGTGTAGAATAGCCTCCTTATTGTTATTGTTGTGCCCATGTAGTCCCCATATTGTTATTATTGTGCCCCATAGAAGCCCACTAGTGTTATTGTTGTGCCCTTACCTTGTTATTATTATGTCAGCGAGCATTATATTATGACCCCATGGACTTCTATTTATAGAAAGGAGGTTTTTTCGTTTGTATCATCAAAGAATTGTTCATTTATGTAATGTAAAGGAGGTTTCCCCCTCAAAAAGGCTTATTTCTAAGTCATTGATCTATATTTTCTTCTATTTTGTGAGTTGGTTTCATAACAGTCTCATAGGGTCGTTAGGAATCATTATTGTGGAGGAATGATTTCTTATGAAAGTGAGTGGCATGGATAGGTTCCTAGTTTATGACGAATCAAGTAGGAAGAGTAACCCTGACAGATCTACAGGGTCAGTATCATGTGGATATGAATTGATATTATATGCTTGTACTATTCCTATATTTATGTTATGTACAGTTAACGTTGAGCGAGACATCAATCGAATGAAAGAAATATGATATATGACATTAGGGGGCAAGCCTGGATAGTGGAAAGACACTGGAATCAAGGTTTCTTGGTAGATTCAGTATGTGGTCTATGGATGTACAATACTACTACTGCGTACATGCTTTACATGTGATTTTGTGTGCATGAAATGTTGTGTAGATATGGTGTTGTGTACATGTTTTTTTATACAGTGTTGTGTACAGATGGTGTTTTCGCATGTTGGATATGCGGTGTTATGTATATATGGTGCCTTTTTCATGTTTCATATGTAGTGTTTTGTACATATGGCGTGGTGTGCATGTTGTACACATGGTGCTATGTACATGTGGTGTTGTGTGTATGATTGTACATGTGTTGTTGTGTGCATGTGATGACGTGTACATTTTTTACATGTGGTGTTGTGTGTAGTTGGTGTTGTGTACATGTCATGCATGTGGTGTTGTGTGCATCTCATGCATGTCGTGTTATGTACACGTTGTGTAGGTGGTGTCGTGTACATGTTGTGAAAATGGTGTTGTGTACAGGTGGTATTGTGTACATGTTTTTCATGTGGTACTATTGTACATGTGGTAATGTGTGCATGTCGTACATGTGGCATTGTGTGCATGTTTTTTTGTGTATGTGTGGTATTGGCTATGTGCATTTTGTAGTCGTGGTATTGTGA
This sequence comes from Pinus albicaulis, assembly GCA_034641835.2. Taxonomy (NCBI): domain Eukaryota; kingdom Viridiplantae; phylum Streptophyta; class Pinopsida; order Pinales; family Pinaceae; genus Pinus; species Pinus albicaulis. The sequence continues at coordinate 961,650,836 of CM076571.1, read as the reverse complement.
CATGTGTATTCATTGTGTTGTATTATATGTACGTATATGTATTTTTTTGTACACCGAGTATAGCTGTATGCATTTTGTTGTACCTTGGTATAGGTGTATGTGTTGTGTTGTACATCGGGTGTAGGTGTATGTGTTGTATGTTAGGTTTAGGTGCATGTATTGTATGGTGTTGTATGTCGTGTGTGGTTATATGTGTGTGATGAACACTATGTGTATGTATACGTGGTTAAATATAAGTAATTGATTATTTGTCAAGTGTGGTAATCGATCCAGTGTGTCTATAGAAAGAACAAAGCTAGAAGCGCAAGGATTGATTAAAGGATAAGTATCAACATGTTATTTCATTTTTCACTATGCATGTGATCTATGATTTGGATTCATGATGATTACATTTGATTTATGATTATTGTTTATGACGGTTACATGTGATCTATGATTTTGATTATGATGGTTGCATTTTGAGCTAATCAGAGGTGATGTGTTTATACATGATGTTTTGATCAAATCACTAGTTTTACATGTTGTGGTAGGAGGTAAACATGATTGTAGGTGTACCTTGTTGATAAGCTACCAATTATCTATGATGTGAATTTATTTCAATTCATTATGAATCTAATGGAAATTATGTTCTTGGTACAGGAAAGCATGAAAATTCCCAGTTGGGTGGTTGAAGTTGACTACAAAAATTAGCAGCAACAACAAAAGGAATTGAAACATGAAGCAATATGTTGGTAAAGAACTTTAGGAAAAGGGCCATTTTCAGACATTGGTACCCAGTATTGTGCATTGATTTCCATAAGCATGGTATCACCGGTATGATGGTTTTCAATCAGGGCTATGCCTTGGTTGCTTGATCTTCCGATGTGAGGAAGCCTTGCCAAGGGATGGATCACCTGGGAAAGGGGATGCTGGGGAACTTGGAAGGTCAGTGACTGCATGGAAGGGCATGATTGGATTACTTAAGGGACTTTGTAGTAGATAAGGGATGGTTGGGGATGGATTTTTTTTGGTAATTAGCATTTCCATATGGAATCATATGTACATTGGGAGTGTGCGATGAAAAAATAAGCCAATAATTGTTCACTGAGAGGACAAGTGGAACAAGATTATAGTGCTAGAACTTGTATGCAGCTTGAATTTGCAAGTGGATTATGGAGAAGTAGGTGAATCTCAGTATTACTCTGAGGGTGGAGGTGTGAGCCGCTAGATTCCCTTATTATGGATGTAGGCTATGTATCCTTTTACTTTTTGGTTGAGAAAATTTGCATGTGTATACGTGTATATTATTGCAAATATTGTATTGAGTTTGATTTATAAAGCTCCATGAATATTATGATTATTTGTTGGTTCAAGAAACTTTTCATAAGTATATATGGTTGTTATTGTAGATATTGTAATGATTTGTGCTATAAAGCTCCAATATATAGTATATTTGTCATGTTTTCAGTAGTGGTCATTGTAAATACGAGAACGAGTTGTGTTATAAAGCTACATAAGCAATATGTTTTGGTTTTTCAGCAATTTTGTTAGTTGTAGGTGTCATTGAAAACTGAAGATAGTGTTCCCCCAAGGGGGAGGGTTATGTAACATCCCTAGTCGAAATTCCATGTAATAAAGTTAATAAAGGAAAAATAATAACCAAGGTCGTGGGACAAGTATTTCAAACTGATTTTTGGGAAAAAAATCCCAGTGTGGGTGTTCATTTGGATTATTATGGCTAAGGGAAATTGAAAAAGGCACTCGCAAATGATTTGGAAAGGAAATAGACATTAAGTGACATTTTATTTATGAAAATCATGGAAATTAAAAGAAAATGAAGGTGAAAGGTCACAAGTTTAATGTGAGGAGGAAATTGAAGGAAAATAATGGAAAATGAAGAAAATGGAGGCTTAAGTGATAAAAAGGATTATGAGGATTAGTTGGTCGCTTCTTTTTAGTGTAACCTTTTGTCAGTTCAGTTTTGGACCTCTCTATTTATTCTCTCTCTCACACTCTTGGACACTTAGAGTTTTCTTAGAGAACTTCATAATTGGATCACAGAAAGTGAAGGAAGGACCAAGAAGGAAAAGGGAAGAAAAGATCAGGTAAGGAATAGAAGGATCAAGTAGCTATAATGGGATTACTTGCACGTATCAATTTGCATGTGATATTTCCTTGCTAGATTTGGCATCCATGGTACATGCATGTGTGTATTTGGTTCTCTTGTTGTCATTGACATGGCATTTTCCAGATGTGACAGTGTTCTTCGGCCTTGCCTTGAAATTTCCAGATATCCATGGTGTGATGGGTTCTCTTTTATTTTGTTGAGCTGGATTTCTGAATGTTTTCGAAACTAAGTGAGGTGGTCTCTGAAATAAAGAACACATGGCCTAGGAATCCTTGGACTGAAGAAGGTGAGATGTCGGCAAAGCCATATTTTTTGTACCTCGATAGGCCTATGAATCCTCAACCAGTGGATGGCGAGATATATGGTAAATCCTAAAGGTGTGTGCCCTCAACCATGAATAGGAATCCTCAGCCAATGAATGAAGGGATATATTGTAAATCCTAGAGGTTGGAGTCTCGATTAGGCCTAGGAATCCTCATTCAGTGAATGGTGGGATATATATGGTAAAGCCTAGAGTCTAGGATGCCGAAAAATTCCTCATGGTGTAGGTGGAGAAATCTAGAGGCATCCATGTTTGTTTAAGGCTTAGTGATCCAATGGGGATTGTGATAAAGCCTAAGGAAATTTGGATTGACTAGGTTTTGAGTCCCATATTCATGTAGTAATATAGAAAGGGAGTGGTTGGATGAAAGAATAATTTTGTTCAACCCAATCTACAGTCGAGTGGTACATGGAAGTCGCAAACCTGGTTGGATTTTGCATTCATTAATAAGAGATTCTTCTCCTTAGTATTTCATGTGCAAATGTACTCGTTCATATGTGGTTTTTATGGCTATTATATCTTTTTTGTTTCTGTTGCTTATATGTTGTTTATGAGTATGCTTTATGACATACTTGATGTAAGTTTTTCATCACGTTTTTATTAGCAAATTAATGTATAATTAATATATCTCATAATAGACGATAGTTCATTTATTGTGATATGGAAACAATGCTTCTTTACGAATCTCAGATAAGTATGAGACCCTTATGATCAGATATATTTTTATGACCTATATAAATTTACATATTTATAACATGTTTGACAAAATTCATGCCATGGTTAGTAGGGGTTAGATCAAGTACTTGTACCAGTGATTGCATTAGTATATTTGTTCCATTTTTATTATTCATTTATAAAGGTTTCATGGAGTTCTGCGTAGTTTCCTTAGACCTAACCCTCAAAAAATGGATCATAATTTGGTTTCGTTGGCATGCTTTGCTGTGGGAGCATCTAGAAGGCCTCAGTCAGATGCATAGCTTGTCACGGGAGTGGTTGAGGGTCTAGATCATTGAAATGTAAATTTGTTTCAGGGGTTGGTCACCTGGAAGGGTTGAATTGCTCCTAAAGGTTTTGTAGCATGTGTGGAAGGTTGGTTTGGTTTCATTATGACGGTTCCACTTCCTTAACTGCACATGGGTATTTCAATCACATCATAGTAGTCTTTCGCCATATGTTTACCCTAGTGGACCGATTAGCTTGGGTAAATGTGGGAGGAGGGTGTTACATACTGGATTTTTATAATACAATATTTTATTTTAAATCAAAATGACATTGGTGTCCTTTTCTCATTCCATGGGTTTCTCATTATCATTTACTTCCAAGAAACCACAAGTCCATAGACAATTCACTTGAGGTTGAACCATCAATGTTTTTCAATGCCAATCAAGAGATCAATTATCTGGATTCAATAATGAAAGAAGTGTTTTGAGAGAGGCAAATCTTTCAATTATTTGGAAAAGGTGCCAAACCATTTTCTATCATCAAATGAACTGTGTTTTTTCTTTTTATCATTAGTATTGGGGTCACATTGAAGAAGTTTAGAAGAAATTAAGCAAAATAAATCATGTTATTAAAATCATTAAAGTTTAAATAATTGGGTGTTATATTTCTTGTGCTTCCATATATGTAAACCTAACATTAATTTTTTTTATAAGAATTAATTTTTATTTTAAATTTATGTGAAAACGCTAATCCATTCACTTGTATAAACCAGAATCATAAATGATGTATATTTTTGTTCATGGTTCTAGATTCATCTTAGAAATACATCTAACACACAAATCAAAAAGTATATATGTAAATTTAAATTTAATATTCATTCTTTTCTTAGGAATTAATTTTTATTTTAAATCTATGTAAAAATGCTAACCCATTCACTATATAAACCATAAACATAAATGATGTATATTTTTGTTGATTGCCCTAGATTCATCCAAGAGTGTGGGGAGAAATATGTAACACAAAAGTCACAAGAGTAGCCAAATCTAAAGAATAGAATTATTTATAATTATGGTATATAACATTCTTGTAATTTTTCTTTAACTTTTCTCTAACTCCTCGATAAATATGCTTATCTATTTCTTCAACTCTTCTTTAATGGAAAGTTTCTCTTAACTCCCCGATAAATATGCACATTCCGAGAAGGGTTTGACATGCATTCCTCCATCATATGTGAAAGTTTCTCTTAACTCCTGGATAAATATGCACATTCCGAGAAGGGTTTGACATATATTCCTCCATTATATGTGATTGGTTTTATTTTCATTAATGAAAACAACCAATTTCATAACCAAAAATTTAATAAAAATCATAAATGACCAAATTCTAAATAAAAAATTTGACAAATTTAAATATTAACATACCATTCAGGTAACAATCATTCCAGACCTTAATTGATGTGGATTTCCATAAACACAAATAGTTATAGTAGATATTATGTCATGGATTGATGTTACATTGTGATAATATATTATAGGACCTTTAATATAAGGGTTTATTATATTATGTTTTAATATATATAGTTTATAAGTTATGATTTATAATATTAAATTTAAATTATTATTATATATTTGATAATTATTAATGTTGTTTTTATATACGTTTATCAATGTATATCAACCACATTTTTTAATGTAGTTGTGCTAGTTTATTTATGGTTATATTTTTGTTTTAAATATCATATGTAAAATGAACATACAATCAATAATACCATTACATGTCATCTTCATATTAAATAGTGAATAAATTACATTTCTTCTCTATAATAAAAAAGTAAATTATTATTTTTTACTCGTCTTCATATTAAAAAGTGAAGAAATTAAATTTAACTTTCATGGTTATTTTTAATATATATAATTTTTGTCACTTTCTGAATATATATAATTTTTGTCACTTTCTGTCACTATTTTATATGTATGTAAAATTATATAAAATTAGAATATGAATTGAAATATTTTAATTATAAACATTAATTTCTATTTTTAAATTTGTTAATTTAAATTATTGTTTTATTATTTTCAAATATAATAACAACATCTCCCTTATTAAATTGGGAAGCACCCGTAATTAATAATATTAATGCAAAACTTCCTTAAATTACTTCAACATGCCATGAATACTTTTAAGAAATATGCTAATCGATAGAATAATCAACACGTCTTTAATTCTATGAAGAATATTTGCAAATAGTAATTGAAGCTGTGAATAATACCTATCCACAGAGTAATTGAAACCTTCCCAGACTGCAGCATGCTATTGACATGCTTTACTGAAAAACCCGTTCTTCAAAGCTGCTCAAAAAGTAAGCCAAATGCCCCATCCTGCAAGGAAAATCAAAGTGTTCAGTAGGATCCTCGCTCAGTGAAAATTAGATCTTGGAAATGCACATTCGGAGAAATCCTGCAACGTATTCAATCGCTTCCAGAAACATTTTCATCTGAAATATCACCTCTGGAAAATAGTTAGATTTTTTATATACATTTTCATTACTGGTAGCTTTTATTCATGAATCTGATTTTTCTAACACTGAATAGTTCAAATTCTTTATATAGTAAATTATTCAAATACAATTATTAACACTGAATAATTTAATATACTTCAAATTGATTAGTAGACATGTGGCAATATTGTTACGTGACAACGTTTATCATGTAACATTTTATACAAATTATGCAACAATTCTTTTCTGTTGGTGTAAAGGCTTTTCTCTTGCAGTATCAGTGTTTTATAACCATAAACTCCCAACTTTTTCTTCGAACTCTACGTGTCTGGCTTTGGTTTGTACTAATTTTTGTCATTATTAATTAAATAAGGACGTACCCATCTGTCCTTCCCTGAATTTTGTGAGTTGCCTGGATCTATTAGTGCGCTTGGCATCATTAGAATATTGAAGTTTGTCAATGGTTTGATATGTTTCAATATTTGCTTTTGTCAAAGTGGGTCAGTGCTTTGAAGCTTTGTGCTGCTTATAATAAAATATTCATAAAAGGAAAGGTAATGCTAGGTTATTTTTAGTTTCGAGGATACGGTTTCGGTTTAATAGTTAAGTGAAGAGATTTGGTCTATACAGGTCTTGTTTAGAAAATTAAAAAAATCATATATACCTCAAGGCTCTTTTATTGAAAAAATGTGAGACCGTTCTATTTTAATAATACTTTGAGTCTTACTCTTTCTACTCGTGAAAATTCTGTTGAAAAAATATCAAACCATTCTGTTTTAGTAATTAGTAATTCTTTGATTAGTTTTACTCTCTACTTGAAAATAGTGACTTTGCTACTACTTTTTGGAAACTGTGTCAGGTTAATCATAAAATAATCATAAATGGTAAGTGGTGTGACAGGAGCTCAGCTACATCATACTGCACCAAAATAATATATATATATATATATATTATTTTGGTGCAGTATGATGTAGCTGAGCTCCTGTCACACCACTTAACATATATATATATATATATATATATATATATATATATATTGGACGACTCTTGTAACCATTACCATATGAAAACAAAAAAAACTGGATGAGATTTAGTAATGCTTTGATTATCTTTACTCTTTCCACTTGTCTTTGTCTTTGTGAAAGTCGTCAGTGAGTTTGCTCACTGCTTTTTGGAATCTCTGTCATGCTGATCATTAAATATTCATATATGGTGAGTGGTGTGACAGGAGCTCAGCGACAACATACTGCACCAAAACTATATATATATATAACCATTAGAAAAAGAAAATTTACACCATAAAAGAAAGAAAAACGCCTGGATGATTCGTGACGATCAATATCAAGCATATGACTGATGTGAGCTTTCAGTGTGCAGCTCTCTTACCCTGACTTGTGTTAAAGGTACCCTGGCATTTGTATAGTGAATGCCGATGACAACTGGGCATTATTTATTTATTAGTTATTATTGGTTTTTAAGATTTATTTAAATTTTAATTTATTTATTTTTAATAATGAATATTTTATTAATTCAAATTTATAAAATATTAAAAAATATAGTAATTACCAAAACCAATATATTTAGAAATTCTTTATATAATTTAGGAACCAGTGATAATCATAAAAAGGACTTCTGGGAATAAAGGAATTAATCATCATCATAAGTTTACAATGTATTAAAGAGCAATATTTCTAAAAAGACATGAATGATATATATGAAGATGAATGTGATTGAATGTGTCAATGATCACTTGGAATCTCACAATTATTATCAAGTTAAGCAAGTACCAAAAAACAGATATGAAGATGAATGTGATTCAATAAGCTAAATAAGCTAAAGGTGTTAATGGTCATTTGGAGAATTTTAATCAAAGAAGATGAGCATGATCTCAAAAAATCATCAAGTTTAGTATTTATTAAAAAAATCAAACTTCACTATCAGGAAAAATGTCTCAAATAGATGTTGTCATAGTGAAATAAAGAAGAAATATGTAGTCATTACCATCCTCCATAACCACATGTATAAATGAATGGAAACTAATATCACTATTACATAAAGTATAAAAATTTATGCATTTTGAAAAAAATAACTCAAGTTCATGACATATTATTATAACCAATTGATCAAATTCATGACACTTGATACCAATTTCATTTGGGTGTTTGTTGAAAAATAATAAGAAGTATTATAGTGAATGGATTCCAAAAAAATGGGTGATCTTAGCTAATTATATTTCTCTATACATATCTATGCACCTAAATCAACACAAAAATACACCAAGTTATATATATTTGAAGTTCACCTATATCGATTTAATTTCGTAAAAGACGTTTAGAAGGGGTATTTTTAATTAATTAATTGAATATTACTATGTGGGGTCCCCTCACTATGTCCATAAATATTTCCATTGACCTTATAACTCCCATGTAACAAAATATAAATATGACATCATCAAGAATACCACCGTCATAAAAAGAAATCATATGAATGAAGCAAGACAATGTCCACAAACATACATAATCAATCATGTAAAAACATTCTTGTGTCTCCCATGAACTAGAATGTCATCAAAATATGTACCATGGTAAAAAATCATATGCTATCCCAAGAATATGAGAATGTCATAATCTGAAATAAATGCAAATACAATAAAGTAAAAACACATGATATCAAAGACCTAACTCAAGTCAGCTCAAGAGGTATGTTAGGGCCATCCATGTAAGATGACCTTTTCTCCTCCTTCTTCCTCTTTCCTTGTACCTCTGATGCATGTCTTGGAAGTATATTTCTCTCCCCCCCCCTCCTTGAGTTTTAGGAAAGTCGAAATGTGTATGCGATGAAGTCACATGAAAGGGAGAGTGTACAAGCATAGCAAGCACAAGAAAATTTTCCAATGCCAGGTGTAGAAGGGAATCTGGGGGTTTTTGAGCATGAAAAAAAGTGACATGATATCAAGCAGAGGCTATCTAAGGATAAATATTGACAAGGTAGATTGAATGATGATAAATAGTAGGCCAATGTGAAAATCTAGATGCAAGTCTGATAGGGTTGATTTCCCAACCAGCATTCTGAGTAGGTTTTTGCTAGAATGCATGTGGTTTAGGAATTTCCATTATACTCACATGAGGCATATGAACGTTTTGAGAAGCATCTAGGGTAGGAGGAGGTGTATGAGGATGTTTGAGGCATAAGTGACTAGATTGGGTCAACTGGTTCTCGCATTATGCATGAAAATGAGTAGAAAATATGATCCTTTTATTCTTTTCTTCCCTCCATGACGTATTAATTCTTTGGTTTCGATCTCTTATGTTTCCTCATGAACCTTTGCTAAATAAACTCATATTGTACAGTAATTAAGACAATTTATCATACAACCATCAATTTTCTGAGCATAAATACATAATAAATAAGAAAAGGATTGTTTAAAATCATGCTTCACATAAGTGTTGGAGTATTTGGGATATACATAAGGGAAAATACGTTGCATGGGAAAGGGAACTATCCATGAATGCAACTAGACAAGTGAAATGAGTACATGTATGTTGATATAATGAATATGATAGGAAGAATGAAACATTTTCATTCCCATATGGATTTCTATTGAAATATTATAGAACAACATGATAGAGCAATGTGTAGGATGTTGCAATATGTCAACAAAGGAAATTAGTTTTGATATATGTCTCAAATAAATGCATGACATGAAATAGATATGTGTAATAAATTATGGAAAGAGATGTAAGAACATGAAGAAATTGAGCAAGAGAGACAAATATACTCAAAGTTTTTTCCTTTTGCTTCATTTCTTCTTGCTACAAATTGACTTTCGAGCTAAAAAAATGAAACCTCATAAATTTCCCAATATTTTATATTAAGAATTATTATGAAAATAACCAAGGTAGGGGACACTATCTCAACACTAGAAGTGACAAGTGATAAGTATGAAATGTTTTTATGCTTGCATGATAGGCCCAATGTTGGTCTCTTGACTTTTCTAGGTAGTCTATTATAACCTTATATAGAACATGGTTTAAATAAACTTACAATCACAAAAATCCTCTATAAATTTGTATGACATGTTTCCCAAAAGGGGCACGACGCAAGTCAATAATGGAATTCCAATAGAGGCATGAAACAAATCCAATTCAGTACCATATGCAATTGAAAAAAAATGTGCTTGTGATTAGTCACTGGAATTGAGAATCAATGGAATTGATAGTTGAAGGTTGCATAGCATGACATGATTATAATAATAAGGCATAGTCCAAACAAAGTTTAATTTTTGTGTGAAAATGAAATTTATTTACCTATATTTTTATGACGAAATTCCACTTGGGTAGATCTATAATTAATTTTCATTATATATTTTTTCCTAAAAATGTGTCCGTGGTAGAGCATGTTAGCCATATATAGCATGTATAATCAATATTTTATCATGACAATGCCAAACTAGTTTTTAAAGTCATGGTTCATCAAAATAAAATGACATATGGGTTGGAGACAAGCACACACTTTATTTCTCTTTCTTCAATCAGGTTTATCGTGTGATCAAACGCAAGGTGGGATGGTCTAGGCTCGATGTATTTTCATTGCCACACTATATTGTGGCTTGACAAAGTTGAGTGAATGAAATCATCTTAAACCCATTGTTGTGAAGCCATGATATGGGTCAAGGGTGAGATTTCCTATAAGGATGTACCTACTTGGGTTGTTGATTCTGAGGAAAACAGAAAATTAGAGGGAAACCTATGGGCAAACATGATATTTTCGAGTTTTCACAATGTTATGATAAGATAACAACTAAGTAGAACACACACTAGGCATGGAACATAAGTTGAGATTTTTGTTCTTGATAGATAGTAAGAGATGAGATCACCTATGCAACATTTTGGGATAGGGTCCCTTTATAATTTTGGATTATGCTAGCTATGGTTGTGAGCTGTAAAAAAAAGATTATGTAGATGCATGTCATAGCAATCAATGAGATAGCGGTGTATAACTATCCTGAAATTGAAGGGAAATATATTATAACATATAAATATGCATAGTAATCATTGTGTGTTGGGTAGTAGGCTCATCCTTTCTCTTGAAATACGCACTCTATGTTGTTCATCCCTAAGGGCCTATATCCAACGTGTGAGACAAAATAAAGAATCATTAGTAGATAGAGCCCTTTCAAATTCCCTTGCAAAGGTATCAATATGGAGGGACATAAATGGAATTTCCCACAAAAATTGATATTATGTATGACATGGGACATTTGCATTCTAAGTGGGAGGTTTTGTCTAAGACTTCACAAGGCCAAGGGATAACTCGATAAATTGGGGTTGTGGGTCATGTCACGTCCAAAACCACTACATATAACCATTCTATGATAATTTCAATTGAACCTAGGTGATGAAATTTTTTTTGAACCATATGGGCTTACGAAAAGAAAATAGAGCAACTAGGAGTTGGAATAGATTTTACAACATGGAAAACTAACATAAAAGCATTATATCTTACGTATGCATGGTAGTAAAAAAATAAGTAATGATGAAAAAGGGAATTATTGAGAAGGATTAAATTCTACACAATGTCCAATAGACTAGACAAGCCCAATATTCATAAGAAAAATGAATAATCAAAGAGAAGGGACTGACTTCTTGTCATAATTATGACCTTATGCTTTATTTTCCCCTGTTTGGTTTCTAGTGGTTCATATGAGTGTTTTTTACATAAAACATATTATTCCAGTGGGTTGCAAACCTTAGTTTCTTTATAGGAGTATAGGTGCACAATGAGAGATCAATGGATCAAATGTTTCCTTCCATTATGAGCCTAAATGTGATCCTTTGGATTTGGAAAAGTAAACATCCATAGCGTCTCATAAATTTTCCAGCATTCATCATATCATCATGTATTAATCTAACATGTATTATGACTTCATGATGTTTTCAACATGGGTTTAATATCTGGTTTGTAGTGGGGTTGTGGTAAATTAGGGTTTTATTACAACAAAATCAAATATTTTCAATATTTATTGGCTTGGAAATGATATCAAGAAAGTTACAAATTTAATGATAAAATTATTTAGTTCTCATTCTTTAGAGGTCACAAGAGGTGGTGGCCCTCAATATTGCAGCAACAATGTTGCAACTCTTTTGGGTCCTAGCTTTTAATGTTAACTTGGGGTTCATAGAAACTTAAGATGGATTGGCACTATATGTGTGAGACACACTATATTTTCGCTTATTGAATTTTATGTAGGTGGAAATACTGAGATAAAATATAGTTGTAAATGAAATTACATCAAATGAACGACAACATGCAAATAGAGTCTAACTACACAATAAAGGAAGGAAAAATATTTTATTTGCAATGAAATGGAAGCATTTCTATTGTATCTTGCAAGGTAATCAAACAAACTATTGAAATAAAATCTTGCAAACAATAAACCTTAATTCTACATGAAAGAAACAATTTCTACAATAATTCAAATAAAGGAATCAACATGGTCTCTCTTCTTCCAAAATCTATTCTCAAGGTTCCAAGGATGTTTTAATACATAAAATAAGGAAAATAATGAGATGGGTGCAAATTTGATGAATTTTATAGGTGATTTACAAACTGTTATAGGAGTCCATGTTTTGCTACATGAGACAACCCAATGACCAATTGAATACTCTAATCAAAAGGTTTGAAAGAAAGAGAAACCAATTAAAGTTTGTTAAATGATAAAAAAGACATGTCCAATTCATCACATCAGCTTTTGTCAAGGTCAATCCAACAACATGAAAGGTTGTAGGGTTTCATGTTGCTACAAAATAGGGGATTGTGCATAAATAGTAACAATGAATGATGGAAAAAAATAAATAGCATCAAATAAAGTGAACCAGCTACAGGAATAATAATTTTATTTTAACAATGTATCCATGAAAAATATCATCAACTAATGTGAAGACAATGTGCAAGAAAATATTGGACATAAACTAGCTAAATAATCATGCATAAACACAGTGATCTGAAATAAGTTGCAGAGATAAAAAAAATGCATGAAAAGAATTTGTACAAGAGGGATCTTGAGCACCTATGGTAGGCCCTAACCCAAGGAAGTGGAGAACCCTTAAGAAAAATCCAGACTAATATTTTAAATCAAAGATCACTTCCATCAACCGAAAAATTACATGTACATGGAAACAGTTGTAGAACTTCAACTCTAATCTTCTCCTAATTCTCCATGCCATTATTATTCTACTTCAAATTGTTCTAAAAGGATACTCAAGCCCTCTCTTTATACAATATGGTTAATGGTAAGTCTCCTTTATGGGACGAGTACTTTCCCTCCAAAATCTCATAAAAAATGGATCAGTATTCCTGGTTCACCGCACAATAGTAGGAAGGAGTATTTATTGTCCCCGACCAATTGAGATGGAAATATTTTGTAGTAGGGAGTAGGCCCCATGAAAATCTATGGTTCGATATCCTCAAAATATATGAAAAATCCATTTTATCTCCTACAAAATATTCATGTTAGGCATGTAAAGCATGAAGACTCTCCTTGACTCTATTAAGAACTCATTAAGCTAGGAATGTGTTATTAAGTGCAAAAGGTAAGGTTTAAAGTATCATTTATTTTCCTAGGTGTGGCTAGATGGGCCTTATGTTTTACCTATTTTTGAGGCCTATAACAATGACTTACTAGAATGGTTTATCATCCTTTGAGCAACATTACTCCTCTTACGATCTCTCCTCTTCCTCATTTATTTTTTTGACAACTTGTTTGACATCCATGTTGGGCTAGATATGGTTTTTTCTGCTGGGTAGAAACCTACATTCTCTTTAATGCAATGTCATTTCTTGGACTCCTCTTCTTGACTTTGATGTTCCTAGAGTCCCAACAATAGTTTTGGATTGAAACTAAGCCCAATCCTTTAGAATCCAAGCCTGTTAATAATTCTCTTGTATAAATGAGTCTTGGCAAGATCAACCTACAAAATGTTAGGAGAGTGGTATTCTCTAATTTTCATGTTGTGGGGCAGTGCTTTCCATTTCCTTTGGAAATCTTGGGATATTTCCTATTATAAAAATTTAAAGGAATGGCCTCCAGTTGCCTCTGCTTGTAAACTTCCACTACTTTAGGATATTCTACCAAAATTCCATTAGTTGAGGTGAGGATGGATGAGTTTGGGTTTTCAAGTCTAATCAATAATAGCTCTTTCAACTTCCCATCCAAGGTATTATTTATCTCTTTGGCTCTTATCTCCTCATTCCTATGCCAAGATGTTAGGGAAAATAACTATACATCTCCCATATATTGGTTTGGGTCCAATATGGTAAAATTTGTGAGCACAATTTTGTGAAGGTACAATTCAACGATCTTGGCTTTTTCTTCCATACTAAATTGTAGGTAGAAGTGAATGAAGTTTATGATTTCCTATAGAGATATGGTTCCATTATGTGCAATTATGTTTATCTGAAATCTACACCATTTTTCATTCAAGAATAATGAGTAAGACTTTGAAGGCTATCTGCAATTGATTTCTTTTAAAGAGAGGTGTACCATGGTGCCTACAGTTGTTTCCAAAGTGACAACCTGAGTGTCCCTTTCTTGTAATAGTTCTGGTTTCTATTGTAATTGGATTTTCCACTTATTTTTGTCTTTATCAAGTCTTTCCCTCCTATTTTCTTCATCCAACCATAGGAAGGACATTTCTTCTCCCATTTTATTGATCTCATCCTCCATTCCAATAATATCAACTAGTCCTTTAGATTCGGATATTCTCTTCCACTGTTGAGTTTAAAATTTGTATTTATCCACCTGGAGTAGTAGTTGGGACACTAGGTGCTCAGGAAGCGTTCTTCTTATTATTCCTATAGGAGGAGTATCAACTATTAATCACCAAGAAAAGTACAGATTTGGATTTCTTGGTTTCTTGGATGATTTTTCAACTTTTTGAAATTATGTAGGTTGTTCTTATAGAAGGGTATCTTGTTCCTATAGGCGGGAATGTTGTTCCTATAGGTGGGAAAGTTATTCCTGTAGATGGGAAATTTTCCTGTGTGACTGTATGTGTTTCATTATTTCTTCAAGAGGTGTTTATATTTATTTTATATGTACCTCTAGTTCATATATATATATATATATATATATATAATCATTTACATATTGTGGCCCTTACTTGTTTATACTTGGGGTCTCCTCCATAGTAATAGGGATAGGAGAAGGAGCCTTTGTCTTGCCACTATACCTTATCCTACTCCTTTTCCTCCTAGATCTAGTTTATTTTGCTTTTGTGGGATTGTCGAGTCCTACTAACATGGCACAATTTGCCTCTCTTCTTACTCTAGGATTTCTTCTTCTTCTTTCTATTTTATAGGGTTGAAAACTACCTTCCATTTCCTATTCATAGTGGACTTTTTCTAGTGCTTTTAAAACTCTAAAACCTCTATGGAGGCTTATCTATTCATATCCATAAAAACCATCTTGGGAATGGGATGTTGAATATTTTCTAATGCATATATGAATACCAATCTCATTAGATTGTGACGGGCTAGTTAATTTTTCTTAACCTCCTTGACCTTGGTGCTCATCTCCTTAAGGGAGTGGAGGAGGAAGTATGGGACACTTAATCACTCATGAGTTGGTAGGTCATCTTGAAATATCAGATAGTATATGAGTATGAATTGAGAAGCATACACTATGCTTAGCCTTCCCTCACAAGAATTTTATTTTCAAATATGGTAGGCTATCTCATCCCAAGGGTAAGGTAGAATTTTCCTTCTAATGTCATTATTATCCTCATTTGGTTGTTCATTGGAGAGGAATAATCCTCTCTTAACATTGATAACTTCTTGTCTCTCTTCTTTACTCCAATGTACCCCCTCAGGGACAGTGGTGACCCTAATAATGGAGTTTTCATTAACACATATCACCAACCTTTTGACTACAATGATTAATTATATGCCTTCAAAGAATTTTAATTTCATGGAAATTCTAAGGAAACTTCATCATCATATCTCGTGAGCTTCTCAAAGAAGCCCAATTACTGACAATTTTCTAGGATGGCCATAACTTCAAGATTATAATGAATCCTAATGGTATATGTTGGCTTTCTTGTATTGAATTCAACCCCCATGGTGTGTTATGATATCTTTAGGAGTTTGATATTTGTTCCCACAAATTTGGACAAGTTTATAGGAAAGGGAAATATTGTTCCTATGTTTCTATAGGAATCAAGGTTTCCTTCGGCAGTAGGGGATTACGTTCTATGTAATTTGTAAAAATAAAAGATACATAGCATTCAACCAAATTTAAAAAACCAATTTATCTTTCCATATTAAAATCACTCAATTGTATAGAGGAAAAGAAACTAACTGATTGTTCCTTTGTTAATTCACAACATTGAGATAGAAAATATGATAATTGATAAATTCCAAAAATTAAGAAACATAACTCGTGTCAAATGTGAGTAAGATGGAAATAATTTAGACTTGTGATATCTTGATAAAAAAACCCTCTTTCACCCTATTTGAAGATCTTTGTGAGTGGTATCGATAATGCTGTATACTCATATAATAAAACACTTTGTAACTTGTAGCTTCTTACTATTTGTTCCTATAGCTCTGAAATTTTGGACCTAGTACCTTGTAGTGTCCTCCTATAAAGATGGTAAAATTTTCATGGGATTTTTAACACTTGTTTGCATGAATAAATTTGAATGGGAATAGGTGGTGAACTTGAGTTTATTATTTACTTAAGTGGAGATTGTTTCTAGTGGTGGATGAGGAAATCATAGTGCACAAAATTCATGATGACCCCCAGCTACCCCTATCACCCTTCATGTATATCATACTCCCATTATAACTCACCATCAATAGGAAAAGAGGGAAACTTAAAAAAAAAACACATATTTTGACTCATTCATCCTCCCACACGTCAGAATAACTTTTAAATAAAGTGGAGTTTATTTTCCAAACCATCAGAGACTTCTTCTAGTTTATCTAGCTATAAAATTGTTTTCTTTTTTCACAAACAATGTTTCCTTATTCTTCAAATGAATTTTTAGGGTGTGTAATATATTTTCATGCCTGAGCTTACCTTTTCATATTGTTGGAGGTTGCTTCTTGTGTTTAGAAGGTGTTGTAGGTGAACATATAGTCCTATAGTTGCTCAGGCCCATTTGTCAAAGATGAAATGAGTGATTGTATTGATGCTACGCATATGGATTTGTTGACCCTTTTTTGGAGGTTGTGGTATTCTTTGGGAATGTATTTTATACCCTAGAACTTGAGCCTATAGGATTTCTACAGGATGCTACATGACTATGTAGTCTCATGTAGAAATGACATAGGCCCCTCACACTCACTAAAACACCATTCTGAAATGGAGAGGAGACTTGATAATTCATCGAGGAGTAAATGATTCTTATGGAGAGGGATTTGGTTATGATTTTGGTGGAAAAAAAAAACAAGAAAATAATTTATTGTAGGGTTATAAATGATAACAATGGATTATTTTGTACATGATGCACGATGGTGGAAGAGATAGATGTTAGGATGCTTCAAGTGCTTTCCTCTAGCTCAGGTGCAAAGAAACTCCTCAACTTGTAGTTTCTTCCTAAAACTAGTTCATTATGTAGCACTATAGGACTTTCATATAGAATTTTAGGAAAACTAAAACAAAGTATGGGAAAGAGCTGATGATGCAGGTTTGACATGGTTGAAAATTAAAGTAGGTGGAGAGTAGTGGAGGAGCACTATATGGGTCTGCTTGGAGTGTTGAAGTGGATTTTTTAGGACGAATGTGGATACTAACCTTGTCACGTTGTTATTTTATTATGGTACCTACACATAAGTTAAGATGAAACAAAATCATATTTTTATTTTTCTTTTTATTTTCCCTTTTATTTTATTTCCTTCATTTTAATCATTTTCTTTTAGGCTTACTAGTTGCCTCGTTGAGGTTTTCCACCGACAGGTTTGTTCTAGTTTTTGTGGAGGAGGTTTTTACCTGGAGTTCTTTATATTTTCTCTTTTTTTCTCTCTATCTCTCTCTCTCTTTATTTTTTTCCAGACTTACAAGCTTCCTTATATATGTTTCTAGCCAATGAGTCTACCTCAAGTGTCTCAAGGAAGGTTTTTTCTTGAGGTTATTTTTCTTATTTTTTTCTTTGTTTTCTTCTTTTTTGGTTCATGGATTTAGTAGATTTGGATCCCTAATTATCTAAATTATATTAATTTCGTTGCATATTGAATTGGTAAACTAATCTCTAGAGAGGGGCTTTGTGTAGACATTCAACAGGTACCCATTTTCCAAGAGTGGAAATTGTTCCTCATCGATAGTCCTGCTTTTTAACAACCCATTATTATAAAACTTAGCAACAACATAAGGCCCCAAAACTCTAGTAATTAGCTTACCCTTGAATTATTTAAACCTAAAGTCATACAATAGGGCTGAATCACCCTCTTTGAAGGCTCTAGTTTTGATGTACTTTTCATGCCAAATTTTTCTTCATATTTGGACTTCTTCAATGTGGAATAAGGTTTTCATTATGTATTCATATAGTGCATATAATTTCTGCAATATTCTAGCATGTGCTTTAGTTAAACAAATATGAACTTGTGTTTCCATCCTCAAGGTGTTATATTAAAATTCAATTTACAAAAAATATTTATTACCGTAGACTAACTCAAAGGCAATAAATCCAGTAGTGGTATTCCAGGTGGTGTTGGAGGCCCATGTGGCCTCAAGAAATCTTTCTGCCCACTCCTTTATGTTGTTGTTGATCATATTGGTCAGATTTATCTCCGATACTCTATTGGTTATCTCCACTTATCCATTTTATTGAGGTTAATAAGGACTAGAATTTTTATGTTTACTGTGGTGTTGCTTCATTATCCCCTTGATCATATTATAGGTGCACTGGGAGCCTTTTTATATCACCAATTCTCTTTGAAAACTAAACTTATGAAACATGTTCTCCCTTAAAAAAATATGCCACTTTATTTTTGGTTTCTACGTTCCCTTGCTTCACTTCAACCCACTTGTTCAGGTAGTATGTGAAAAAAATTATTTACTTTTTATCCTCGGATGGGGGGTTAGTGGGATTGATGAACTCCATGTATATTTCCACTAAATCATGAAAAATATCAGAGAATATTCTTAGCACATCCCTTTGGAAGGTGTTAGGGGCATTGCACAATGCAAATTGAAGAAATATATAAGAAAAATTCCTCAATAGACATGTGAAGGTAGTTTTTCCTTATCATTAAGACTAATCAAGATTTGGTTGTACCCACTAAATCCATCCAAAAAGGAGAAGGATTTTTTCTCAGGTAGGACTTGAATAAATTGGTCAATAAAAGGCAAGGGGAAATGATATTTCATAGTGGCTTTGCCGATTTTTATGTAGTCAACAAAAATTCTCCATTTTACATTTTTATTAGGGACAATGACTAGGGGAGACACCAATTCACTATCCAATATTGGAAAAATGAATCTTGCATCCAATAATTTCTACAATTCATATCTTCAATTTCTTTTAGTGGGAGGTTTGTTCACCTTTGTGGTTGGCGAACATGTTTATGATCCTACTTGATATATAAATGGTGAGTGATCACAGAAGGATGTACTCATGTCTTCCCCTTGTAGTCCCATGAAAATGCATTAATATTTCATTGTAAGACATTATTTGATTTTTTTAATCAACTAAGAGAAAGGGTCTAATTTTCAATCTTTCAGAGGTGAAAAATTATATGGTTTTCACATTATCTTTCTCATAACTAGTAGTTAAGTAATATTCCCATGAAATTTCTTAAGAACAACTAGGTTTCCTCTTAAAGGATTCTTTTGAGCCATCAATATTCATGGTAACATGATATTGATTCTGCCAAAAGTTATCAGTCATATTTATTAATCAGATTGTTTCTAATTTTCTTTTATTTTCTTTACCTCTTTTCCTAGTATCCCTTAAATGATTTCTTAATACCATTTTGATATCATCATAATTTAGTTGATATATGTCTCCATTGGCTAGTAGGTTGAGTGTTCCATCAATTATTCTCTTACTCCTATGAGTAGGAATAACTTCAAGGAGTCTCGATCCAAGGTGCAATTGTGCGCCCTTCTATAAATCAACTGGAATATTTCCTCAAAATATTACAGAGACTCATTTTCTCCTCGGACCATTTTGAATATTTCATATTTGGTATATTTTTCTCTACAATAATTATGGTACTTGTCATTGAAGGATTTCTACGTTTATCCCCATGTGGTGATGTTATCCGCTTCTAGGCTCATGAACAATCGAACGACCACAACCTTGAGAGTGGAGGGGAAAATTTTGAGTCTCCCCTTATCAGTTGTATAACCATAAGTCATGCATACTACAAAAAACTCAAACATGAATGTATCCATATATTTTGGAATAAAAACATAGAAGTGTGGGAGGATATATGGATTATTGCTTTCCATTTTATCCTTTCCATATGTCTCTCTAATGGGGAATGTGAATAATTTTTACTATCTATTTTAAAACATAATGTTGATGGAGTGTGAAGTTTTCAACAAAAAGTTCCTTATAAGTCCCTATGAAAAAGGAAAGAGGCTCACATTTAGTTAAGAGAGGTTGGATTGTAGTGGAAGTGGAGATTTTTGTTAATACTTTTCATGTTTTATCCCTAATTCTTTGAGAAATACAGGAAAGAAATTCAATTTTTATTTTCTGCATTTTTTTGAAAATAAGATCTTAATATTTTTTATTTTTATTTTTATTTTTAGGGATAAAGAAAGAGAAAATAAAGCTAAGAAAAATATATTACATACTTTGACACCTCCTTGGTAACGTTGCCAAAAAATGGCGGCCCTCAATATTTCAACAAGTTCAATGTTGCAACTCCCAAGGGTCCCAAATTTTACTATCAACTCGGGGTTTGTAAAACCTTAAGAGTGGTTGGAACTATATGGGAAACAATAAATATCTCTTCCATTTGCTGAATTTTATGTAGGTGGAAATACTGAGAGGAAATATGGTTGTACAAAGACCAATTTAACTATTCTATGTTACAGGAAAAATTAAAATCACAGGAAATGAATGACAACAATAAAACCTACGATGGTGTTAATAAAAGAAGTAAAACTAGTTTATTTACAATGAAATGAAATAAAGCCTATTCTATCTTGCAAGAAAATAAAATAGATAACTGAAATAAAATATTGCAAATAGTAAACCCTAATTCTGTCGAAAAGAAGTAATTTCTACAATAATTCAAATAAAGGCATCTAAATGGTTTACTTTATTCCCATTTCCATTATTATGGTTCCAAGGGTGTTGTAATACATCAATAAATGAATATAATGGGTTGGATGAAAATCTAAGTGAGTTTCATAAGTAAGTTGCAAACTGTTGTAGGAGTCCTTATTTTTCTATAAGAGACACTCTAGTGAGCAGTTGAATATGGTAATTACAAGGTTGGAAGTAAAGGGAGCTAAGGAAAGAATATAAAATGATAAATAAGACATTTTAAAATCATCACATTGGTAAGGTTAATATAACAAGGTGCAAGGCTATAGGGTTTCTTTTACACTAGTGGAAAATGAAAAATTAGTAACTAGGTGACTAAGAAATTTAGTCACTGTTGACTTTACAAGTAAAATACTACAAAAAATGAGCAATATTAAGTGACCCAGTTTAAAATGACTAACATAAATAACTAATTTAGTTCTGGGTTAAAATATATGACTATTCAATATGTAAAACAACTAAAAATGACTAATGTGAATGACTAATTTAGTCTAGGAACAAAAATATGACTACCTAAAAGTACTACAATAATATGAATCAATGGTTCATGTTAGTCATTTTAATTGTGCATGGAAACTTCTAGAGGATGGATGAATATCCATGTAAAGAGAACCTAGTCAATAATATTTTCCTAAGAGGAAAATTAAGTGTGCTTGGATTTGTAAAATAAACACATATCAAAACTTAAAAGTGTGTCAGAATTTGTAACATAATCGCATATGAAAACCTTCCATGGCGATACATTTAACCTTTATCTCTAAGGGATCTTATGGTCACCTCAAGCTACTAGGAAAAATCTAATATGATTGGTGCAAATATAGTTCATAACCTCTTGTCACCATATAAATTCAACCCTAATTCAAGATGCCCACATAAACATTAAAAGATTACGGATAATTTTTTTAAAGGAAACATGTAGTTATATTTAAATTTATATAATGAAAAAACGTACTTTAACACCTTGGTTCCATGAATGCAATCCTAAAATATTTATTTTTCCTGATGTCTGATGAAGTATTACTTTTCTCATACTCACTCAAAATGTAAAATACACATTCAGAGCTTCAAAAGAAACAATAAATGATAAGCATATTAGATAGTGAATAGTATTCCTCAAATCCACTCACACATAATCTCTGGATTACACAAATAGAGTTTGATCAATTGAAAACTTGCGCCATAATTCATGCCTTATGAAGCAAAGATCTCACATTCAAAACTATGATAGAGGGTAAGATACAGAGCACTATAACCATAAAAATGAACAATGTTGGCATGTTGGTGTTGTCATTGATATCACATGATGGATATCATGATTCATATGCTTGTATTGATGCATTCCTGATGTATGTCATGTTGTTCAAAAATATTATAATGGTGTTAAAGGATCTGAAGATAATTGTCATGCTGCCTCATGTTCATTCCTAGAGCTACTAGATGGAGGTGACCTGACACCTGCATAGGAAGATTGAACATGTTTGGAGGTCTTGTCATGTTTATCAGTGCCTTTATGTTGTAAAGGTTTCGTAGAGGTAGAAATTATGGATCAAGATCGCTTCTAAAGCTCAAATACATGGATGATGCCACTTGATGCAGTTCCTAGAATCTTTAGTTTGTTCCTGCACTCATGAATTCAATGTCCTATATGAGCTCAAGAGGAGGTTTCAGAGGTTTTTATGAGACTGTTCATGGCTTGGAAAATACTTCTACATATGTTGGATACATTATTCAAAAAATTTGGCAGAGTTCTAGGCTAAAAGGAGTTGATTTTTTTTATCATCTGCCATAGCTGTTGGGAGAGAGTGTCATGGGTGTGGCTACAATCCTTCAACAAAGATCTTCTAATGTTGTCCATGCAGTTGTAGGTGATATTTTATAGTGTTGTCCCTACGACTATGGTATAAATTGGAAACTCTTTGCATTCCTCGTGCATCTCAGGTATTTTATGAGGTTTTTTGGTTTCCTTGTTAAAGAATATTCATCAAGAGGTTGGAAAAACGTTAACGAACTTCTAGAAGATGGTTAAAGTGGAGGATATCTCTTATTAAGTTAAGTTAGTGGAAATATCAAGTCAAGGAGTTGAATTCAAATCAAATAAAGTGTACGAAATTTTTTTTTGAGTGCTCCATCACCTCTAACATTTACTGATTTAATCATCTTAGAAAATTACAAATAGTATAATGCTATGAGGTTATTTGGTTGGTTCTTTTCTGAGTGTGAGAGCATGTCATTGAGAGGGAATTGACAGAGAAATGATATAGTTTTAGTTTCTCACACAAAATTTCAGAGATATATAAAAGTGTTGTATGCAAGAACCAAATATCATATTTGATGTGGAATAGGAAGAGTTTGTAGCATAGGCTGATTAGAGGGACATTCAATATGGTAGATAAAAACATGATTGTGTAGCTACTTGTTTGCCTGACTGATGCATCTGTGATTGCAAAGGAAGAATTTTATTTGAGTTAATATATTTTTTTGATATGTTTTTTATCAGATTCATTGTTGCAATGAGATAATTTTGGAGGGAATGAGTTAGTGATTGATTTATAAATTTAGTTTGTGCTACAAACATGTTGTATTCTATTGGTATTTTTATTTAAGTGCTTTGAAGAGATTGTTGCTTTGATGTTCTAGTTGAGCAGTTCAATGGTTCTAGTTTGAAAATGAATGAAATAGAAAGCCACATAGAGGTGTCTAGTTGGTGGACTCTAAAAAATCAATATAGGAAGAAATTTTCTCCATATTCTAATAGTTGTTGGGTGAGGCTTCTTGGTTGTGGAGGCTTCTGGCAGATGGTTTTTCGCAAAGTCGTGAGTTGAGGAAAATGATTCCATACTGATAGCAACTAGTTGAATACTCTATGTAATGTAATCTCTTGATTGATAATGAAATGTTTTTAGCAGTGCAGCAATAGCAAGGGTGTATTTTGACCTGGAAGGGGTTTCCCTGCAAAAAAAAATTGTGTCTCCTTGTGCATGTTTATCTCATTGTTTTATCATTCTCATGTGATGATTATGGTGTAGTTGTGTTAGATCCTTGTAATTTCAGCAGATTGGTGAGACCAAAGTTGCAAGGAGAACACTTGAACCACTTTGGGATTCTAGGATCTAGCCCTCCTGAATCCAAAGAGGGATCTCTCTATAAGTGCAAAGATTGATTTATCTTTACGGCTTTTGAATGTGATATTAGGCTAGTTATTAAGAACAAAGGTTTTTGTTTGGTTTTGGATGGTTGAGCATGATTTTTAGTTGAGTGGAAAGTCCTGAAATGAAAGAGTTTCAAAGGTGTGAAGTTGCAAGCAATCAGAACAAGCTTTGGCTGATAGGATAGATATGACAATGGTTTTTAGTCCATTGGGATATGGAGTCATAAAAGGTTTTAATTGTGCAACAATTTCAAGAGTGGTCCAAGGGGCAAGTCATCTACATCACAAGATCTCTTAAATGAAATGATGGAATGAAACAATAAAAGTGTTGAAGGGGTGGAAAAGGACAATAATTTCAACTAGGATTTATCATTCTTTCCAAAAAAGAAAAGCATTTTAAGTAACTTTTTAAAACCAACCAAAGAACAAGGCTAACCATAGACTTCTTTGGGCAAGTTTGTATTAAAGCTAACTCAACAGAAAAACAATCCAGTAATCCGCATAATTACTTTCAGAAGGGATCAAAACAGATAAGAAAGACAAAGAGCAACCTAAGATCAGAAAAGATACTTTTAAATATAAACTTCTTTCAGCATACTCTTAGGGAAACTTTCAGAATTACCTTTGAAGAAAGAAATTAGAAGACAGGGCAAACCATAAATTTTTTTGGTCAAAATCTAATAAGAAAATAATGCAAATATCATTCAAGAACTACTTTTCAAGCTTCGCACATCAAGACAGGGGAAAACCAACATTCCTTGATAATGTTTATACTTTACTTAAATCATTCTTAAACACATAATTTGGAGGAAAACATTGAGATAAAGCTTATCAGTCAGAGAAGGGTACTGTAAAAAATAAATCCTAACTCTATGCTTGTTGTTCTTTATCAGAGAATAAATGGAAAAAATGGCATACATGAAAGGAAAAAACAATAACACAAAAAGAAGCACTTCACTAGTGATATAGACCAAGATCCCAAGAATCAGCTTGTATATTGATGTCAATCCAGTTACATTCTTCAAGTCTAATGTTTTAGTTCAACAATCATATTCTCTTCTTAGCCCAACTTATTTGATCACAAACAGACCTTCAAGAGCCTCTAAACACTACTTACATGTAGAAAATTTCGAGCACAAGTATATTTCAAAGTTCTACAACCAACCCTTTACAATGAGCTCCTCAAGAAGATTTTATAGGAAAATGAGGAGGTGGATGAGAGAAAAGATGTATAGGCTCAATTAATACAGTTTTAATGCTTCTCGACCTTTGAGGGGCTCGATGGAGAATATTACAGATATTTCCTCTGTATTAATTGTTTTACATTAAGTATTAAGCTTGCTGGGAAGATTTGTTGACTTTAAGGCTCTTAGTTATCTTTGCAATAACTCTGCTGACAGTCTGTAATAAGTTCTTTGATTGAATTAATTTTTCGTCTCTATTAAGGAAAATATCTTCTGTTCTGGTAATAACTATGACTCTTTTGAATGCTTTGAGGCTATAGGTGTCCTTTGGCAGCTGAGAGGATTCAAATAGCCTTTGATGTGGCAGTGGAGGCTTTCTCGGACTGATAAATATTTTTGTTTTTCTTTAAACAATGTTAGTTTGCTTTAACTTTGTGTGTTAGGCTTAATTAGGCATAAATTCTATCTCCTATTCTTCAACTGTGTTTTATTGAATGGATTAGGCATTTAAATAGTTGATTTGGGTAGTAATCCCTTAAAACTTGTGATTTAACCATCTTCAAACATGTCTCTGTTGTGGCTGGATCCTTTAACACTGATATTCTTTTCTTGATTAAATGTTTGTTGTGTCTTGTTGATGTGGAGATGTTATAGTTGGCTCTTATAATGTTGCCAGCGTTCAAGAGGCACTGGAAAACATTGAAAGGAAACCCTGTGGAATGATCCTTTTGATGAATAAAGGCTTGGGGGATCGTCATCCCTGGCCTTTAATTCTCTTTTAAAACAATTGAAAAACATTTAAAAGCTGCATAAACCAAGAAAAATTAGAAAAATCCCGCGTTTTTGGGTTTAGACTGCTTTGGAGGCTTAGGTTTAGAGCAAAGCCTTTGGATGAAAGCATCCAACGGCGAGGATTATTTTGTCGAGGTCAAAAGGAGAGGTGGTTGAATAATGGTGGGGAGACTAAGTTAGGGCCATTGATCTGCAGTGATCAATGGTCGAAATGGATTTGGAAAATATAATGTAAAGGCGGCCATTTTATCGCACAATGGGAGAAAATACAAAGGAAATGGCTAAATAACCTTTGGTGGAGGAAATATTTTAAAACGAAATATAGGGTTTTCGAAAGGATTCTGGTCCGTCGGATGAGATCGTCCATAGAGATCAACAGCGGAGGTTGATCTATGAAGTCCCTTGGAGGATGGGTGGAGGGTGATAAATAAAAGAGAGATTTAATGCGGGATGTTGATCTGCAGAGATCAATGACAGAGATCGATTTCGGGAAAATGTAATGGGAGTGGGAAGGGTGGTTTTAGATGAAGAAACCACCGATTTCGCGCAACAAAAAGGGAGATAGGCGGTTTTAACTTTTTGAATGCGATATGTGTTAGAGCCTGACACATGGATTTTCAAAACCACCTATATCGCGTAACTTTGGAGAATTATCTTTTGGGCTTAAATCTACGCAAAACTGCGCGCTAACCGTTAGATCTGGGGCATCAGATCGAACGGTCGAGAGGAGAGTGCGATAAGACAAGATGCACAGGCGGAAAGAGGTAAGGCGATTTTTATCTAGGCCGTTAGATCAAGGATGGATGGTGGAGATTCGATCTGGGAAATGGTAGGACCCAAAGGATTTGGGCCTATTAGGTTGATTATGGACCATTGGATGAAACAGATCAACGACGGAGATTTAATCTCGAGGTTAATAAAATAAAATATGAGGCAAGAGGTAAGCGGAGAATGGGTCAATGTGAGCCATTGATCTATAGAGATCAATGGTGGAAATGCGTTTAAAACTTTATACAATGGCTCATGAAAAATAACAAAGGGAAGGCAGAAATGATCTGGACCATCAGATCTTATTGTATGGATGGTCCAGATGCAATTAGAGGTCTTGCGATTAGAGGAGGAGAGAGGAAAGGCGTAATGAAAATCTCCGATGCGATTATATGTGGACTGTTGATATGAAGGCCAGATCAATGACGTGGAATGAATCAGAGGTTCAAAGGCGAAGGGATGGGCTTATGATCATATCAATGTGGGCCATCGGATCTGAGCTTGGTGGGGGAGATCAATGGCTGAGAGGCCATCGGAAGATCTCCAATCGGGAGGGGGAAATATAATATTCAAACACACCCAATGAAATCT
The DNA here is from genome assembly GCA_034641835.2 of Pinus albicaulis. Classification (NCBI taxonomy): domain Eukaryota; kingdom Viridiplantae; phylum Streptophyta; class Pinopsida; order Pinales; family Pinaceae; genus Pinus; species Pinus albicaulis. Next base: position 961,623,201 of record CM076571.1, on the reverse strand, counting down.
CCGATGTGAGATTTGACCGATCGTTGATTGGTTTAAGATCAACAGTCAGGATTCGTTTCAACCAATGAACATGCAGGCCACGTTATAATATGAAAAATGGGGTTTTAAATAAAATACAAAGGGAAAATGGCTTCGGGGAGGGTTTATTTATAAGTTTAGTGCCCAATGGCGAGGCTTTTCGGTTATATGAAGGAAAGTGGAGGTCGGGGGTTTATAACAAAAGGGCCAATCACATCGGGAGTTTTTGAATAACAAAAGAAATGCGCTTGTCGGAAGTTTCGATTGCAATAAGCGCCTTCGAGCTTTAACGCTTGGTTCCAGTGCCAAGTCGCATGGTGGGGAAGTGGTTTTAGGGCTTAGCCAAAGGGTGCTAAAGCCTTAGTTAAAAAGACTATTTTTTGGCTTTTTAAAGAGAGTTTTTAAGGGAAAATGAGGGTTTCAGTAGAGGAAAGAAGGATTTTTAAAACCAATGGAAGGAGTCCAAATGATTTTAAAAGGGTCTTAAAGTGATTTTGAAGGTTAAAATGATGAAAATGGAGGAATTTTTATGAGGAAAATGGGATGAAATGGAGGTTAATGATGAAGGAAAGGAGGAGTAAAAAAATGAGGAAAAAATGGAGTTTTCAACTGTCCTTTTCTTCAGGAAAATAGCAGAATTTCAGAGTTTAAGAGGGAAATAGCAGTGAAGATCTAATCAAAGGATAAGATATCTTCACAACACTTCAATAACTAACAATTTGGCAACATAATTGTTTCTTGAAGGCTTCAAAAATGATTTAGCCACCATTTGATATGAAAAATTTTATAGGTGGCTAACAGTGGCTCCACATGGGGATGGATCCTTCTTGAAGGCATCAAGAACTTCAGACTTGTATTCTCTGAAGGGCTGATCAGTGCCTCATCCATTGGGATGCAACTTTCTTCACTTGGATGATCTTCTTTTGCTCAGAAAATGTTTGCAGCCATGAAATACAATGGAATAGTATCAAACCAAGCTTTCTACCTACCCAATCCTACTGATCTAACATTTTTTCTTCTTTCAGAGTGCACTTGGATTGGCAAACTCTTTTACAAACATTTTATTCTTTTGAAAGAAAAAAACCAATCTAAGTCTACTTCTTATTTCTCCATGAACTTAGATTAAACAGTTGAGTTCATAAGCTTCTCTACCTAATCTACTATCTGTTAGGATTAAACAGTCTAACATACTTTTATTCTCTAACTTCTAAAACAGAAATTTAAAAGCATGCAAGTCAGGATTGAACAGTCTAACTTGTTTCTCATCTATGGCATAAAAAACGCTGCACATAGATTTTATTTTTTAGAAAATTAAATCAAAATGGTGAAGGCTTAAGATCTGAAGGTTTTAAGCCGATCCTTCTCTTTTCTTTGGCTCTGTTTTTGAGTTTGTTTGAGCTGTTTTTTCTTTGTTATCTGGTTCAAGTTTTGGGCTTATTAGAACCACTTTACTTCTGTCTTTGACTCACGGTTTAAACAGATTGGATTCATTCTTCTTTTGGAATCTTAGGCTCGGATTTTGAGCTTGTTTGAACCTTTATTTTCTATCCTAATCTACCTAACTGATAAGCCAAGATTAAGTTGTTTGGAAAATCTGATTCACTAACCTATCAGCAGTAAATTTAAAACTAATTAGTCATGATTAGGCTGTATGACTAACTAGGAGTGTGTTTTTCAGGAGTGGCATTTGAGCTTGCACACTTTCAGATTTTGTTTCTTTTTTTGGTATGGGGCTGTACCTTTATTGTTTTTTACAATCTGCCCTCTTTTCTCTTTCTATTTTTTTTGTATTTTTCTTTTTCCTTGAAGAAAAAAATCAACAGCTATCTAATTTCTCAAAATTGAGCTTTATTGACATTCCCATCTAACCTATTATAACTTGGAGTATTTACATCGTTATATGATACAAAAGTGCCAATGTAGCCAATTGAGTAATGTAAAAAAGAAGAAGAAACTCTGGCTATTTGTCAGGGGTATCCATAGCACATTTTGAAGATTAATCTTCAAAACCAAAGCTATCATAGAAGGTGACAACTTTTCATGTCTTTGGCTCTTGCAAAGGATCCATGCTTGATAATTTGAGCCAGTTGGGACTTCCACACACTCTTCCAAAGGATCAAAAAAGAAAAGATGAAGATTATCTTCTTTTTGGCCCTCCATGTCTAGTAGATTTTCTGCTTCCAAGACTTCAGCTTTGAGGAAGATATCTTCAGTACGTTGCTTGGAAGCATCATCATATTTAACCTGCAAATCAACAAGCAGTGAAATTTCTTATTTTTCTATATCTATGCTTGCTTCTGATATAAATTAAGGTTCTTGGGATGACAGATTGAAATTAGTGAAGGGAGAAGTTTCTTCTTGAAAATATGGTATATACTCAGTAGGATAGTCTCCTAATTGTTTTTCTCCTTCAAAATTTTTCCAGTATCTTTTATTGTTTGGGACAGCTGGTCTGAATTTTTCTGGAATTGTATATTATTTGCTCTCCCAAGGTCTCAGACATGTACTAGCCACAAGGGCTAATCCAATAGCAAAACTTCTTTGATCTTTAGGAAAAAGGATAAGCTGGAAATCATTAAAATATTTTAATAACTCCATGGCATCATCCTTATAGGCTCTAAGTCTAGGATTTTTAACCATGCATTCTTCTTTCACTTGCCTAATTACCAATTCTGCATTTCCATGAACTATTATCTTCTGGGCTCCTAATTTCTTCAATAATTGTAGCCCTAAGAGGAGTGCCTCATACTGTACTATGTCAGTTGTGCATTGAAAACTCAATTTGTATGAATGGGCTTTAGAATGATTGTTCCTCATATTGTAAAGCCATATTCCTGCACCTGCATTAGTTTTAGTACATGACCCATCAAAATTCATATTCCAAAGAGGACTAGTTTCAGTATTATCTTTAATTTCCTTACTATCCTCTTTGTCTTGGGTGCCATTGGGTTGTTCCATGGAATAGGCACCATTTTCATGACTGTCGGGTTGAGATTATGGTTTGGAGGGTAGCTACTTGCTTAGTATTTGATCAATTTGTTCCTCTATCAAAGGAGAGGTTTTTCTTTCAGTATAAACAGGAAAAGAGCTACCCTCTTTCTCATGATCAACAAAATAAATTTCTGCATCTTTACAACAAAGTTCTCTACGTGACTAAGCAAGAGAATTTGTTTTGCAATAAGTTTCAGAGACTGAATATTTATTAATAATCTGATCTATCTGTTTTTCTGTCAAAGGGGAAGATGTTTCTATGTTCCTTTGAATAGAATTACATCAGTTCTCTATCCCTTGTAAAGGCTGATGTTGAGGCTGGATGTTTTCTTGGGCCTCTTCTAGGGGATCTTGACTTGTGCTTGCAGGGAAACTTCGAGGATTTTCTATTGTTTCCTGATATTCTCGTGTTTCAAAAAAATCCTCATGATTTTTATGATACTCAGTTTGCATATAAGGTTCATGAGTTGTTTTTTATATATTATCAGGATGCCACTCTTCCTGTGTAATCTGATATGGGTTGTAATCTAGAAGGGGAGTCCCTATATGAGCTGGTTCTCCTCCTACATCAGATTCTGCATTTTGAAAGTAGCTACTTGTTTCATCAAAGCACTGCTCACTATAATTTTTTGCATTCTTGTCATGAAGTTCTCTAATCAACATAGTACAAGACATAGGTAGGTAATCAAAAATTTCTTGACAACCTTCTTTATTTCTTTCTTTGCAGGTTTGCTCATCATCTTCTAGAAGGGGTTGATCATAATACATATCTTGGTCACTGTCTTGGTCTTGAGGTGATTGGGCTTGTTTTTTATCAGGGTAAATCATAGGTTGCTCTATATCATCAATATTCATATTAGACATCAACCTATCCATTCTTTTTCCAAGCATGTACATCATCTTTTCCATCATGATTAGAAATTTTTATTGATTATTCTCTCTATAATCTTGCTCATCATACATGTCTTGTAGTGGTAGAATTTGTGTTTTCTCAGGGAAAGGCATGTGTTGCTCTGGATCATCAATGTTTAGATTAGCCATAAACCTATCCACCATTCTTCCAAGCATGTACATCAATTTTTCCATCATGACCATATGTTTGTCTTCTAGGTCTATATCTAAATCCATGTTTGTAAATCAGAAAAAGAGGTCAATGTGTCTGTTCAATCAGTACAAGGTCTTCTACTAGTGGAGTCATTTGGTCTTTTGTGAGTTGTAGAGTGTGGAGTGGCCAGGTGGAAAAATTTTAGCTCTGAAGGAGGTAAAATGCTTTATGGTTCCACCACCACGTTTATTATGAATACCAATCTAAAGAGATTATGGGTGCTCCGAGTCTTAAGATTATTTAAGATGAAATTGACTCAAGTCCCCAATGGAGTCGCCAGAAATGTTAGCTCCCTGTAATTTCAGCAGATTGGTGACACCAAAGTTGCAGGGAGAACACTTGAACCACTTTGGGATTCTAGGATCTAGCCCTCTTGAATGCAGAGAGGGATCTCTCTATAAGTGCAAAGATTGATTTATCTTTAAGGCTTTTGAATGTGATATTAGGCTAGTTATTAAGAACAAGGGTTTTTGTTTGGTTTTGGATGGTTGAGCATGAATTTTAGTTGAGTGGAAAGTCCTGAAATGAAAGAGTTTCAAAGGTGTGAAGGTGCAAGCAATTAGAACAAGCTTTGGTTGATAGGATAGATATGACGTTAGTTTTTAGTCCATTGGGATATGGAGTCATAAAAGGTTTTAATTGTGCAACAATTTCAAGAGTGGTCCAAGGGGCAAGTCATCTATATCACAAGATCTCTTAGATAAAATAATGGAATGAAATAATAAAAGTGTTGAAGAGGTGGAAAAATAAAATTATTTCAACTAGGATTTATCAGTCTTTCCAAACAATAAAAGCCTTTTAAGTAACTATTTAAAACCAACCAAAGGATAGGGCTAACCATAGACTTCTTTGGGAAAGTTTGTATTAGAGCTAAATCAATCGAAAAACAATCCAGTAATCCACATAATTACTTTCAGAAGGGATGAAAACGGATAAGAAAGACAAAGTGTAGCCTAAGATCAGATAAGATACTTTTAAATCTAAACTGCTTTCATCATACTCTTAGGGAAACTTTCAGAATTACCTTTGAAGAAAGAAACTAGAAGACAGGGAAAAACATAAACTTTTCTAGTCAAACTCTACTAAGAAAATAATGAAAATATTGTTCAAGAACTACTTTTCAAGCTTCACACATCAAGACAGGGGAAAACCAACATTCCTTGATAATGTTTATACTTTACTTAAATCATTCTTAAACACACAATTTGGAGGAAAACATTCAGATAAAGCTTATCAGTCAGAGAAGGGTACTGTAAATAGTAAATCCTAACTCTATGCTTGTCGTTCTTACTCAAAGAATAAATGGAAAAATTGGCATACATGAAAGGAAAAAACAATAACATAGAAAGAAGCACTTCACCAGTGATATAGACCAGGATCCCAAGAATTGGCTTGTATATTGATGTCAATCCAGTTACATTCTTCAAGTCTAATGTTTCAGTTCAGCAATCATCTTATCTTCCCAGCCTAACTTATTTGATCACAAACAGAGCTTCAAGAGCCTCTGGACACTATTTACATGTAGAAAATTTCGAGCACAAGTATATTTCAAAGTTCTGCAACCAACCCTTTACAATGAGCTCCTCAAGAAGATTTTATAGGAAAATGAGGAGGTGGATGAGAGAAAATATCTATAGGCTCAATTAATACAGTTTTAATGCTTCTCGACCTTTGAGGGGATCAATGGAGAAGATTACAGATATTTCCTCTGTATTAATTGTTTTACATTAAGTATTAAGCTCGCTGGGAAGATTTGTTGACTTTAAGGCTCTTAGTAATCTTTGCAATAACTCTGCTGACAGTCTGTAATAATTTCTTTGATTGAATTAACTGTTCGGATGTATTAAGGAAAATATCTTCTATTCTAGTAATAACTATGCCTCTTTTGAATGCTTTGAGGCTGCAGGTGTCCTTTGGTAGCTGAGAGGATTCAATTAGCCTCTAATGTGGCAGTGGAGGCTTTCTCGGACTGATAGATATTATTATTTTTCTTTAAACAGCGTTAATTTTCTTTAACTTTATGTGTTAGGCTTAATTAGGCCTAAATTCTATCTCCTGTTCTTCAACTGTGTTTTATTGAATGGATTAGGCGTTTAAATAGTCAATTTGGGATGTAATCCCTTGTGATTTAACCATCTTCAAACATGTTTCTGCTGTGGTTGGATCCTTCAACACTGATATGCTTTTCTTGATTAAATTGTTGTTGTGTCTTGTTGATGTACAGATGTTACAGTGGGCTCTTATCATGTTTCCAACGTTCATGAGGCACCAGCAAATGTTGATGGGAAACCCTGTGGAATGATCCTTTTGATGAATAAAGGCCCGGGGGATCATCATCCACAACCTTTAATTATCTTTTAAAACAATTGAAAAACTTTTAAAACCTGCATAAACCAAGAAAAATTTGAAAAATCCTGCGTTTTTGGGTTCAGACTGCTTTGGAGGATTAGGTTTAGAGCGCAACCATTGGATGAAAGCATATAACAATGAGGATTACTTTGCCAAGGTCAAAAGGAGAGGCGGTTGAATAATGGTGGGGAGATTAAGCTAGGGCCGTTGATCTGCAATGATCAATGGTGGAAGTGGATTTGGAAAATATAATGTGAAGGGGGCCATTTTATCGCGCAATGGGAGAAAATACAAAAGAAATGGGTAAATAACCTTTGGCAGAGGAAATAGTTTAAAACGAAATATGGGGTTTCCGAAATGATTCTGGGTCGTCGGATGAGATGGGCCATAGAGATCAACTGCAGAGGTTGATATATGAAGTCCCTTGGATGATGGGTGGAGGGCGATAAACAAAAGCGAGATTGAATGCGGGCCGTTGATCTGTAGAGATCAACGGTGGAGATCGATTTCGGGAAAATGTAATGGGAGTGAGAAGGGTGGTTTCGGCTAAAGAAACCACCAGTTTCATGCAACATAAAGGGAGATAGGCGGTTTTAAATTTTTGAACGCGATATGCATTAGAGCCTGACACGTGGCTTTTCAAAACCACCCATATCGCATAACTTTGGAGAATTATATTTCGGACTTAAATCTACGTGAAACTGCATGCTAACCGTTAGATCTGGGGCATCAGATCGAACAGTCAAGAGGAGAGTGTGATAAGACAAGATGCACGGGCGGAAAGAGGTAAGGCGGTTTTGATTTGAGCCGTTAAATCAAGGATGGATGACGGAGATTCGATTTGGGAAATGGTAGGACCCAAAGGAGTTGGGCCTATTGGGTTGATTATGGATCGTTGGATGAAACAGATCAACGATAGAGATTTAACCTCAGAGTTAATAAAATAAAATATGAGGCAAGAGGTAAGTGGAGAATGGGTCAATGTGAGCCGTTGATCTACAGAGATCAACAGTGGAGATACATTTAAAACTGTATACAGCATCTCATGAAAAATAACAAAGGGAAGGGAGAAATGATCTAGACCGTGGGATCTTATTGTATGGACGGTCCAAATGCAATCGAAGGTCTTGCGATCGGAGGAGGAGAGAGGAAAGGTGTAATGAAAATCTCCGATGTGATTATATGTGGACCGTTGATCTGAGGGCCACATCAACGTCGTGGAATGAATTATAGGCACAAAGGCAAAGGGATGGGCTTATGATCAGATCGATGTGGGCCGTCGGATCTGAGCCTAGTGGGGGAGATCAACGGCTAAGAATCCATCGGAAGATCGCCAATCAGGAGGGGGAAATATAATATTCAAACACACCCAATGAAATCTCCGATGCGAGATTTTTCTGATTGTTGATTGGTTTAAGATCAATGGTCAAGATTTGTTTCAACCAATGAACCGGTGGGCCATGTTATAATATGGAAAATGGGGTTTTAAATAAAATACAAAGGGAAAATGGCTTCGGGGAGGGTTTATTTATAATTTTAGCACCCGATTGTGGGGCTTTCAGGTTATATGAAGGAAAGCGGAGGTCGGGGGTTTATAACAAAGGGGCCAATCACATCGGGAGTTTTTGAATAACAAAAGAAATGCGCTTGTCGGAAGTTTCGATTGTGATAAGTGCCTTCGGGATTTAACGCTTGGTTCCAGTGCCAAGTCGCATGTTGGGGAAGTGTTTTAGGGCTTAGCTGAAGGGGGTTAAATCCTTAGTTAAAAACACTGTTTTTTGGCTTTTTAAATAGAGTTTTTAAGGGAAAATGAGGGTTTCGGTAGAGGAAAGAAGGCTTTTTAAAACCAATGGAAGCAGTCCAAATGATTTTACAAGGGTCTTAAAGTGATTTTGAAGGTTAAAATGATGAAAATGGAGGAATTTTATGAGGAAAAGGGGATGAAATGGAGGTTAATGATGAAGGAAAGGAGGAGCAAAAAAATGAGGAAAAAATGGAGTTTTCAGCAGTCTTTTTCTTCAAGAAAACAACAAAATTTCATAGTTTAAGAGGGAAACAGAAGTGAAGATTTAATCAAAGGATAAGATATCTTCACAAGACTTCAAGAACTAATAATTTGGAAATAAAATTGTTTCTTGAATGCTTCAAAAATGATTTAGCCACCATTTGATATGACAAATTTTATAGGCGGCTAGCAAATTGCATATTTATATTTATTTTTTGATATGTTTTTTAATACATTAAATGATTTTATCTATGGATTGGTTAATGTATATTGTGATTTCTTAACCACTAAAAAACTTTAAGAGATTATAAAAAATTTATCACTACTAATTCACTCCCTCCCCTCCCCAACCCAACAGTAGTGATATGATTTCCAACAAGTAGTATTAGAGTCAGTCCTCCCAGTAAACCTTAATTTTTTTAGGGTAGATCGTGGACCATAGGAAAGAACAAGAAGAAGACGTCTTAAAATAAAAATAACCTAAAGAAGAAATAAAATTAGTCCATTGAAAATGGACTAGAAAATTATGAAATCTTAGCCAAAACAATTATGTCATAAGAGAGAAAATCTGAAGCTAATATTTTGAAGCAATTTTTGAATTATTATTATGATGGTTCTATTGAGTTACATAATGAATATAAGAATGTTTTTCCTCTTGTTAAGATTGAATATTAATTGACGATTATAGTAATCCAAAAATTATTTGATGAACTGAATAGACTAACCAATACATGTAATATTTCCAATGAGAAGGAGAATGAACTAAGAGAAGATATAATTGGGTTAAAAAATTAGATAGAAGGGGGAAACTATATTGAAGAAATAATAAGGAAGAAGTATGAAGAGAAGGAACTTCATTGTAAAAGTTTAGAAGTTGAAGTGATCTCTGTGAGAAAGAATATGAAGATGGAGGAGAGCATTCTAGCCTTCGACAATATTCTTGGAAACCAAATATCGCCATTGGCTAGATCTGGTCTTGGTTTTCAAAAGGGAGAATCGAGTCCACATGCAGGAAAGAATCATAATGAAGAACCAAAAATGCCTGTAGAAAATGATAACAATAACAAGAGTAGAATTAATAAAAGAAATAACCAGCAGATCCAAGAATAGAAGAAAGAAATGCATCAAGGGGCACATACACTCAAAATATCCTTTGCTCCAAGAGAGGATATCGAGAAAATTATAAAATTTAAAAGGAATCAAATCCCTTTCATTCCTTCGATGGAAAAGGTAGAGTGTTACCGTTTTCACAAGTTTGGACATGTTGCAATAAATTGTAGAAGCTTGCAACAAATGAAGTAGTTGCATAGAAGGCCTTATCAAGAAAAAAACAAAGAGGATTGCCCTGTTCACAAATTTCAGCCAAAATCAGGTATAATGGTAATTTTTACAGTTATTGCTACTCGTGCAATGGTTTTGGACATAATGTTATTGAATGAAGGTTTCATGGAAAGAGGAATAAAAGAAATATCGAGAGATGCAATTCCTTTCCTCCATTCCTGGGTCATATCCGATGCTACATCTACGAAAATTTTAGTAATATGGCCAAATATTGCAAGCCTTCAAGGTTGTTAAGGCCATCCAATCAAATAATGAATACCGTGCAAAGTACGTCAGACAAGAGGATAGGAAGATAATTGCATGTAAGAGATCAACCCCTAAAATTTTGGAGGAAGAAGGAGCAGTAAGTGTCTACAATGATAAATTGAGGTTTGCATGGCATGAGGGGGAGAATATGGGACATCTTTATTTTGTATGTAGAATTATTGAAAGTGTGCCATATAAAGTGATGTGCATGTGAATATATCTAATTATTGAAGTTATTTTGATGCATGAATCTAGGGTTTGATGATGCCTATCCTTTCTTATGATAATTTTATGATGCTAGGTATTTTTTACTAATGTTATATATGCATATGATATTATTATTAAGTTCTAAAAGAGGATTTTTGATGTGCGTGTGAGACAAAATATCTCCAATAAGAATTTTGTGAAGGTGTGATGGCATGTGTTTAGGGGGAGCACCTCTTCTGCTTCCAATATTTCAGTGATATTGATGGCATTATGGGTTATTGAAGGAGTTAGCTATGCATTCCATGTTTTGTACTTATATAAAATTGATCCATTGTAGGAGTATGTGTTTTGGTTGTGCATGGATTATAAGTTTCCTTATATAGTATTACACGCGTTAACATGTAGTTTCATTCTTTTAGCTTGAGGAAAAATGTGTCCTTGGAGTGATAAATTCATGTATGATTTTGTGCCATGGAGATTAGTATAAGGGTGGTGTTTGGCTATAGTTGTTTTCATTCCCGTGTTATAGATTGGTAGTTATATGAAAAAGATATAGGAGCTTATCATGATGGATATATTTTATATTGTTGTTGTTGTTATACATGGTGGTTGTTTATTGCTCATTTTTCATGTTATCCGCTAGGCCACTTACTCGTGTTGTGGATGCTTGAGATCTACTTAGGGTTTCCATGATGATGGTATTGTTGGAGTTTTTGCATGAAGAATATTGTGATGTATAGACACATTTGATGCTAGAGTTATCCTCACTAATTCTTGATCTTCTATCAAGTGTTGTAGCTTGCACTTTTTTAGGAGTATGACTTCATGATGTTGAGCCATTTGGTGTATGATTCTTATATTGATGAGGATGTTGATGGATGTGATATATATTGCTACTACCACTGCATCATTATGTGTTTTTCTTTTTCCAGTTCATTTTCTTGTAGAGAATCATGCTCCATATGATGGTTATTGTTGTTTCCATGTATAGCTTCAAAGGGATGATATATTGTGCATGTTGATTGTTGATGTTGCTATCAAGGCTATCACGTTGAGAAAATAAATTAAGTTTCTGAACTTGTTTTTTGGTTGTGTATAAGAGGAACATGAAAACTTAATAAACTACATACACGAAGTTTCGACTTTAAATATAACAAATCTTTCATCTTATTTTTAGAAGTTGGATGTATCAAGCAGCGTACATGAAATATTATAGGAAGGATTTAAATTGGTTTAAGGGGATGAGTGGATTATATATAATACTGTTAAATATTTAGAAAGCCAAAATATTCCAAATTACAGTCAATAAGACCATTTTGGTGCTTTGGTCCTTTGTGTTCCTTATCCTTCCAAAAATATCTCAATAGTGAAACATCACGAACCAACATATGGCCTAAATCTGATTGTAACATATTGCTCGACTATTGGGAAAAAATTTAGTCATTTATATTTATTTCGAAAGCCTTTCCATGTTTTTATAGCCCAGATACAAGAAGTGGAAATGGGATTACTTGAAAGAAATCAATCATTCAATTGGGTGCTTCGTCTCGATATTGTTGATTCTGGAGCTTAATACATTCTCCTGGAAGGATTTGTGGAGGAAATAAAATATGAATGTTTCGTTATTTAATGGTAAACTCAACTAGAAGTTTTGTCTCATCCTTCTGTCAGTGGATTTATTACACATGGTGGATGGAAATCCATTCCTGAGAGATTACCATTGGGAGTACCCATGTTGGCATATTTTTATGCCGTAAGGAATTCTTATTTGAAAACAACTCCCCTAGCTGCCCATGTGTCCATTTCTGAGCCATTGGATTAGATGTTAGATGATTGAAATTTTTTAAGCCATTAGATCAAGTAAATAGTTTTATATATGTGTTTTATAATGTTAGTTTTTTTCTTTTTAATAAACAAAGTATGATAGAAAATGAATTTTTTTAGAATATGTGATCTTTTTTTAGTTTCCAAATTACACATGATTTATCTTGAGCAATAGTGATGAATGTTTATAATTCTGATTTCTTAAATAAAACCAAATTTGCCTTTAATTACCTAATTCTAATAGTTTGTAACTACATAACAATTAGTACCTACATGCATACTCTTTCTGATTTTTTTTGTTAATGAATATCAAATTTCTTCGCTTTAAAAAAAACTATATACATATCTTTAATTACGTAATTGTATTTAAAAAATATTACATTTTTTTTACTTTATAATCATAAACAATTTTCATATTATATGATTTCAAACTTACTCACAATCATATTAATTTTCTCTACAAATGTTGGAAATTTCATGGTTAGTGTAATATAAGCTAAATACAAATTCATTTCTTCTACTCAAGATCAAGAAAGCTATGTTGAGTAGCCAACACCACAGAACAAGACATGTTCGCCAATTCCATAAATGCTACCGAATCTCTCTCGATGTTGGATTTTTTTTCTTAATGGCCTTATTTTTACTTTTGTTGAAGTGATGAAATCCACCTCTCCATACATTTTTACACCGTAAGGCATCTTTATTTGAAAAAAAATCTCCTAGCTGCCTTTCTATCATAATTTGCGCCATTAGATCCTTTGTTAGATGATTGGATCATGATCAGCCATAGATTCAAATTGTGGCAGTTCCTTATAACAATAACATTAGTCATCATCCCCGCCTTCCCTGCTCTATTATTTGGAATCTGTGATTTGTATACCTATCAGTATTATATGTTTCACGATCTTTGGGAAGAAGGCAGGCCAGAGGATGTCGAGTTTAAAAGGAAAACATGTTGTGATAATCGAAGGATCAAGGGGCATCGACCTTACTATTGAAATGGAGGTTCTCAAAGAGGGAGGGTATATGACCCTCATCTCTAACAGTTCTTCTCGAATAGATGACACCACTACAGACATTTCTCAACGGGGGAAATATTCTTTAGATAGAGTTTGCTCAAAGGTAGGGTTCTTTAGATAAATTTATGTAGATATTTTTGGTTTAAAAACCTCTTGATCACATTCTTTCTGGTTAAATTTTGCACAAAGTTAGTGTTCTTTACCTAAATTTCTATACATATTTTTCGTTGAATTTTTCGTTGAAAAAATTCTAATCACATTCTCTCTAGATAAAGATTGGACAAATGTTGAGTTCTTTGCATAAACTCCTCTGCAGCTTTTAATGAACTCTAGATCACATTGTTTCTATCTAGATATTCTATCCCAGGGGGTTTATAATTTCTTATGTGGAATGATCTGAGCTTTGTGGTGAAGGTTGTAGATATAGGGGACTATGAATCCATTTCTATAGCTATAAAGGAGTGTTACGAGTGGCGAAATTTTGACATTGTTCTCCGCAACACAAGAATAGGTAGAATAGGCTACATGGATCAACATTACAGATGTGGATTCTGTCATCCGCACTAATCTCAGTGGGGTAGTCTACACCATTCATTCTTCGTTTCCCCTGATGAAACAATGGAGCAGCAAGCCAAATCCGACAACCATTGTTCTCATGGGATCACTGGCTTCTATGGTAAGTAATCATCAAATAATCAAGAAATGGATCTGAATCTAAAGTTCATAATAGTTTGTTAAGATATTTATAGAGTAGACTCTAAACTCTTTAAATTTTGATTAAATAATCTTTCCAAAGGAATTTTTTCCTTTAATCTGAATGGATGATAAAATAACATGATGCCAAAATCAGCTGAGGTTCCATGCAAAGCTAACAAGTCGAGTTATACATTTGGAGTAATATAAAAATGTAGCATCCATGCTATGGTTATGGCATATACAAATCCACTAAACATGCCCTTAAAGGACTGGTCGAGTGCCTAAGGTTTGAGTTGTTTCCTTTCAATATTCGAGTGACTATTTGTTGTCCAGGATTTGCAAAGATGCCTCTCCTACGAGAAGGTCATTTGAATCTCCTTGCAAAGACACCTCTCCTACCAGAAGGTTCATTGACTCTCTCTGTAATGCATGCTATTTCATTTTATTGCTTCTTTATGTGTCCAAATAAGGCGAATTTCTGTTCTTTATTATGAAATATTAAAAACACTAAATCTGACTATAAAACACTTCAAACCATTTGAAATCAAGAATATTAAGAAATGACATCAAACCATTACAATTCATAATATTAAGGAAATTTTACCTAATAATGAGTGATAATTACCTAAACCCTAACTACCTCCATAGTTTCATTAAATACACAAGAACCAAAAAGGAAAAGAAGGGAGAAAGGAGGTTGTAGTCGATAGTACATAGCAGAGGCAAGAGAAGTCTATTGTCATAGTGGGACACAAATAGAGCAAGTAGTAACCGAAAAAAATGATTTTCTACCATCATGATGGCACAAAGTTGTAATATCATGTGGAGACCTCTTTATAGGTTTCATTTCTCTATTAAAATCAGCTTGTAGTTTTTTTAATACAACTAGAAATGGTTTCTTTCTCTGGTTTTAACACTGTTGAGCATTTGATTTGGGTCTTTATAGTGTTCGGTGATTGTTGTTTTTTCACTTAATATTTCAAATATGTAACATATTTTGCTGTATATTTTAAGCTATGCTCAGACCGTGTTAACCGTAGCGATTTTAATTGTGAAAAACAAAAGTTAGTAGTCTTAAACCCATCCATAACACTTAAATATTCCCCATATTTGGTGATCTGTAATCCCAAGGAGAAAATATAGATCAATGTTTTCAGAGCAAAAAAATTTCTCTTCAACAAAGGCAAGAAAAATATGCTATGTTTTATTTGTATGACTTTGTTAAACACATGGCTAAAATTTCAAACATTGCCAACCCTCAGAATGGATGAAAGGAGTGGCTAGATTTAAAGCCTATGGTTGTATGGTTCATTTAGGAATGATGGAATAAGTTCATTGTTCCTGTTTTGGGTAATCCTTCATTTTGATAGCAACTTCGTCTCAGGTTATTCAACATTGAAAACTTTTGAAGTACGTTGCTATTTATTTGAATTTATCTTTTTGGCTCTCTCAGATGCTACATCTAGTAGCTGTTGTCTAATGGTGGCCTCATGGTAACCTCATCTCAAGAAGGTAGGAAAGAGGAGGGGGATTAAGGGGAAGTAACCCTTGTTCTCTTTCTTGTAGAGCTTTTGAGATTTTAAGTTGTATTTTATTTGTGCTTTATGCATTGTATTCACATGTATTATATGATGCAATTTTATTTTGTTGTTAAATATGGTTAGAGCTAATAGTATAGGTTTTAGACTAAAATGAAATTTATATTTCCAGCTGTTAATAATATCACGTGTCTAGAATTATGTGGTGTTCTCTATATGATCACATTCGATAGTTGTTTATGCTCTTTTTCGACTATGCTCATTTGTGTAATGTTTCTTTTTAAATAATGATTCAAATTGGAAACTTAGTCCATTTGACATAGTTGTGTCACTTTTCTGGTTATCACAGTCTTCATAGATCAGTTATTTGACATACAGTTTTGTACTTAGCAGCACATTTCTATTAATTCTACATAGCATTGTTTAGTGTCATCGACATGGTTATAGTGCTTCTAAATCCTAGTTTACTGAGTGATTCAGTTGTCAATAGTTGTTTAAAAGAATTTTTTTATGTATCTTGCATTTGGAGAGAAAATTATTGCAAATTGAACATGTTTTTTTCTATAACTTTGCTTTTAATTACAAATACAAATTGGGACAAGGCACAATATTTTTTCCTTCCTTTACTAAAATTGACCAAAATCACTACAAATATCTTGCTTAGCAACTATTGGATCTCTTTAAGATTCCGAGGGTGTTTCCTTTGCAACATATAGTGATGGTGCAATTGCTAGTTTATTCACAGGTGAATTTACAAATAGATATTTGATTATAGAAGAGTGGGGAATGACCATGGACTTGGGTGGGAGTAGCAGGAGATTCCTAAACTAAAAAGCACTAATTGGAAGGGAAGGGAATAAGTGGCAAATACCATCAAGAAATTCATGGGCAAAGGGGAAAGGAGAAAATTTAGATTAAAGGTCAAGCTTATTAGATAGGTTGTGAAGAAGGCATTGGTAGAAAATGAGACATCTAATAAGAATTTCTATTTGTTTGTTGAAGCTTTAATATCCAAAAATCATATTTAAGTTCAATAATATAGAATAAGTATATGTGAAGAATAGGATTGACAGTTTTATTTGTTATAGGCTAATTTTGGTCATATGCAGGGTTCAAAATTGAACTCGTCACAACCCATTAAGAGGGCTCTAACACGTCTTAGAAGTGCAATGAAAAAATTACACTTCTGAAAAAATTTGAATTCTTTATTTCTGCTGGTTTAATATATATATATATATACTCGTCCTTGGATAAATTTTCAAGACATCCCTGGAGCTTGGTCACTGGACCCTCGGTTTCCTTGTTCGTTCTAAATACAACGTACGCAACAAACACGTCAGCTATTAATCTTCCAGGAATAAATTTGAAGAAATCTTAATGTCATTCCATAGATATTAAACATCAAGCATATTGATTCCGTTATGAATAAAAATAAAATTATATGTACTGGTCGAGTGGTAGGTCAAATTAAAACCGTGACAAGTTGGTTGTTGAATCCTTTATCAAATTCATCAAATTTTGTGTAAGCGTAATAATGTTCTTAAACATATAAATCTACAATTGTACAAGTTTGGTAAGCATATAGCATAATATTATTTTCATTTCTTGGACAACGCTCGTCAGTTTGGGATATAATATTTTCAGTGGTTGATGATGTTGTAATGGTGTGGTTAAACCTTAGCCAAACACTTAAATGGTTGTTGTGTTGCCAAGAATTAAAGTTGAAAAAGAGATGGTTAACTTCCATCCTTCCCCCCCCCCCCCCGATCGGGGTGTACAACCGCCAGAAAGAAATTCGGGTAGTGGCAACTTGGCACGCGCTCCCAATCCATGCCATTAAGAATGTTAATGACGGTTTGTCAGGAAAGATCAGTGAAGTGTGTGAACACCCAAATCCGAATAATGGTGAAGGGTGGCCAGGCTAGTTTGACAGCTCACAGAAGGCAAGTTTTCATTAAGGTAAGAATGCTCGCTCCACTCCTTCATTCATTCATGCATGGTTTATTGCATGCAATTGTCTGGAGGCGGCAGAGGAGAAGGCACAACGACTTCCATTCGATCACTCTTTCGATCCTGTCAGGGTATGTTTCTGTCATTTTATTAGCTCTCATGAAGCCTATTGCAATCGATTTGTTTAGATTTCTGTATAATTAAGCTGGGATGGGTTTGATAGAAAATTTGTGCTCTGTAACCCCTGCATTGCAACCCGTCCCTCTGTGCTTCCGAGATCCATGCATTATTTCTGTCCAGACCTTATCCCCTGTTCGCCCACAAGGTCATATAAATCCCACTATTTTGTTCAGAGATCTCTGCCTTCATTGGAATTTAGGGAATCAGTTTCAAGACTGTCTTTCAAATATTATGCTTACTCGAGCTGAGAAACGAATCAAGCACCTTCGCTATCAATTCAGTCAAGTCCAGTTTCAGAATTGATTAGATATAATTTTGTCGGGTCAAGTGTTTCATCTGTCTAAGTTTTATAGCAGTGCGCACTGGCATCATTCTCTTCCACTCTGTTTCGCTTCCATATGCATAGATTCCACCCTTATGACGCTTTCCCATGAAGACCAGTTGGCCACCCCCAAAGGGTTTCAGGGTAGCTCAAGGAAACAAATAGAGGTTCACAGTTCTTTTGCCACTCAATCGGTCCCTCCCCTTTGCCCTCTAAATCCGACTTCTAACCCTCACATTTCTCATCCTCTGTTTATCGTGCACACCGGTCTCATAATTCCACACAGTGTGGTTGCCTGTAGCTGTAAGCAGTTCATTCAACAGAAGGATATTTGGAATATTAATTTATGGAATTGCCTTCTGTATCCTGCCCAGAGGTCCAAGGCCCAAGCATATGATCCCCCATACCAGCTGTAGAGTATACCCACGTGGGTTGTGCTCCGCTGTTTGCATGTAAATCATGTTACCAACGTACAAAGGTGGCACACATATTGTATCCAACTAACTCCTTACCTTGTTGCTGTTCAATTTTGTCTGTCAGTGTTTTCATATAGGAAATCTTCAGTAATGGGAAAACGACGTACAAGGACCGAGGCAGTCAAAGGAAAATGGCTAGTTCAGTTAGAGCCTGCTCCTGAGAAACGAGGTCGCAAAACAAACCAGGAGCACTTGGAAATTTTAGCAGCAACCTATGTAATGGGAAATTCCTCCAAAGTATGTCAAGAAATTCATGGATGGGAAAGAGAAATCTAGACCGAGCCTGAAGACAATGAGACAACAGCAGAGATTTTAGATTTTATAACAGATCTAGGCAACACCCGAGGCCACCTCACTTTATTCAACCAGACTATCCACACATACTGGATAGTAAAATGTCTGATAGTGAAAGCTATTCAGAGTCTTCACCCTGCTCATGCTAAGGCGGAACCAGCAAAGTCAGGCCCTAGCCTTCAAGCTCAGCTTCTGGAAATCTATGACTAGCTTCAGCACATCAAGATAACACAATATCAGACAGCAGATCGAGTAAGTAGATTGGATGATAAACTAGGCCGGATGGAGAAGCTCCTCCAACAGCTTCAACAAGCAGAAATGCCTGGGTCCAATGTCAAAGACCCAGCACCAGTCTCTTCATCAGATGCATAGCAGCTTTAAATTTTCTAAATTTTTATGCATTTTCTATTTATACATGAATTTTCCTTATGTTCTAGGAATGTACAAACTGTCGTAGTAGGAAAAATAGCACATGTGAAGTTTAGATGCATGAAACAATTTTAGTTCTAGAATGCTTTTCACACTTTTAGATGGCCAACAGACTTGGTTTCCTTCGGGCAGGTTGAGGCCAAAGTCTGAATTTTATATTTTGTAGCCTGTCTTTTAAATATAAATAGAAAATGTAATGGTCCCACCAAATTAAAAAAAAAAAAAAACTTCCATCCTTTTCAAATATCGATGATATGGGTGATTTCCTGAATAAATTGTTGAACTTCAATCTTATTCATGGGAATTTTCGCTAATCACCATGGCTCAGGAATAGATTCCACAAACGATGCCGAATGGTTTATATGGTCCAAAAAAATCTTGTGCAACAAACATGATGAGAAAGCGAGTGATACAAACATAATTTTAGAGCTCAAATATTGTGTATATCTTGCTCCCACATCTGACCACAAGTACTGTGACTTGATAACTTTTTATCTTCCTTATGCCACCTTTTACTACAATCGAAAGATTATCTTGTACCCGTCCTAGATCAGGGATCCACCTTCACAATGGAGTCATTGAAGAAAAACTCATGAGAGGCCTTGGTTCACTTCTACCCTCTTGTACGGAGACTGTGTTTGGACGATGATGGCATCTTGATGGTACATTGCAATGACGATGTAGTGGACTTCATCGAAGCTTCTTCAGAGGTTATTGAGTTTACAACTTTTATGGATTATGACTCCTCTCTCGAAATAATGCAACAACATGTTCTTTACATTTTTTCCTCCCTATGGTTGGGGTTCAGGTGAGATGCAGTGCCTGTGAAATTTATATATTAATATCTAAATTTTAGAGTTACCAGGTATGGTTTTTGGTTTTTTAATATTAGTTATGCTTAATAAAAACATTTCTTTAAACGTGAACATTAGGCCTGATGGTTTTAGTCGGTCCAGTGCTCTCTGATTTATTCCCAGGATTGATTCTTGGGCAGAGTGGTTTTATTTGAGAAGGAATAAGGGTTTATTTATATTCTATTTTGTTGAATATTTCTATATAGGTATAATATGATGTTTTGAAGTATTTTTATGCAAGTATTTCTGTAACAACCAGTTAATGATATGGATTTTAAATTTTAATTAATATTTATGTAAAAATGAGTTAATGATATGTCTTTAAATTTTAGTTAATTATATGGTTTGTATATATGTGTGTGTTTTTAAAGTATTTTATTTTATGTAAAAATGATTTTAATTTATATATATATATATATATATATATATATGTATGGTAATGTTTTTAAATATTTATTATTATTATTATTATTATTATGTAAGAATGAATTAATGATATTGCTTCAAAACAAAATTGTTTTATATATTTATCTATATATAAAAACTAAATAATTTTAAATTTTATGAAATTTAAAAAAAATTATTTATTCTTTTAAATATTTAGATATAAATAAAAACTATATGATTTTAAATTTATGAAATTTGAAATAAATATTTTAGTTTTAAATATTTAGATGTAAATTGAAACTATGTTAAATATTTAGATTATCAATATAAGTGTTCAATAAATTTAATGCATTTTTTAGATTCAATCCATTATTACAATGCTTAAATAATAAACAAGTCATTAAGGGTTAAATAGGATACTCAAATAAGATAGGTATTTGCAATAGAATTCTGATCACATATGGGTAAATTAGGTTTTCATTGTCACTGGCTAACCTAAGATAGATTTGGAGGCGAGTTGTTTCCTTGTGGGTTGGCGTTCTCACAAAAAACCACACAAATTCACATGCAAGAAGGATCTGCTTGTTGAATCTCTTACACACAGAGACATAAATGAACTAATGATATTTCTTTTAAAAATATTTTTTTGTATATATTCATCTATATATATAAAATAAATAATTTGAAAAAAAAATATTTTATTCCATTAAATATTTGGATATAAATACAGTCTATATGATTTTAAATTTATGAAATTTGAAATAATTATTTTATTTTTAAATATTTAGGTGTAAATTGAAAATATGTTAAATATATAGATTATAAATATATGTGTTCAATACATTTAATGCATTGTTTATATTTAATCCATTATTACAATGCTTAAAGAATAAACAAGGCATTCGGGGTTAAGTAGGATATTTAGATAGGATAGGTATTTGCAATAGAATTCCAATCACATATGGGGAAATTAGGATTTCATTGTTGTTAGCCAACCTAAGATAGATTTGCATGCAATTTGTTTCCTTGTGCGTTGGTGTTCTCACAAAAAACCACACAAATTCACATGCAAGAAGATGGTTGAATCTCCTTGTTGAATCTCCCATAGATTGTTCCATTCACACATTCAAGGACAATGAGTATTCAAATTTTATTTCCCAAAGTATGTATGAATCTATTTGATCAAAAATGATTATGCTTGCCCCATTTGTTTTAATTCCATAATCATCCAAATTTTCTTTCCCAAAGTATTTTTGAATCTATTTCGTAAAAAATGATTTTATGGTTTTCTAATTCATTTTAGTGTCATAATCATTGTGTATACAGAGTAATAAAATTTCCAAAAAGAATCATTTCCTCTTACAAATTTTAAACTACAATTACCCTTTTGGTTGGAATTGAAATAAGGTATATATTCTTACTTTTCTAGGTATTACTTTGCAAAGATTACTTATAGATCATTTATGGTCAGGCTTGTTTGGGGGGGCTCCTTTCTGGAGTAAGAAGGAATGTTTATTCCAAGATATTTTCTATTTTATATTTCAAAATCCAAATGGAAAAACATACATTCAAAATCTAGTTTGGGACCATTATTTTATATTGTTGAGGTTAGACAATAAGGGGTTTGGGAGGTAGGAAGTGGCTGGGTACTTGCGAATTTTCACTAGTATTTACAATAATAAAGGAGATATTTTGAACTTACCCTTTTATTTTTGGATATAAAATCTAAAACCTTATCATCACTCTACTTGACAGTAATTACTAGTTTCTTTTTGTTAACAAATTTTAGCTATCATCACCTTTATTGAAGGAAAATCATACCATGTGGAATTTTTGGAATGGACCACTCATGGGTTATCATAACCCTTATTAAAGGAGAAACATATGACTTGGAATTACTCACTAATAGTCCATGAGGAGATATTCTTTCGCTCCTACAAGATGTCTCTTGGTATTGTACCATTAACATATTTCCTTAAACCTTACCTTCTAAAAAGAAAAGCTCTTAGCCAAGAAATAGTTTTAGATAAGAGTTTGATCTTACCTAATTTTTTAATTTTATGTACTTTTAATTTGAGAATGAGAAAGTAAATTTTTCATTAATTGAAATGACTAGAAGTAATTAGACACGTTGCAACCTCCTCTCACATAGTAATTTAGAAAAAACAAAATTTGACGTCCTCCAAGACCAAATATATCTTCACATTTATATCATTGGATCATTTGAGAATCAATATGATAAAAAATACAAGTCAATGATAATCCAAAATTTATTTTTTCTAGGGGGTTAAATTTTTTTCTTGATTGGATCAAAATAAATCCATTCCTTCACCTTTCCCATTAGATGAGTTATGTATATGAAGACATAGTAGAGGACTATTATTTCAAGTAGTTACATGTCCTTGTCATATAGTCCTCTAAATAATGATTTTCAACATTTGGGAAGCATTTTACTACCCTTGTTTCAAAGTATAGTCCATCCAAATCAATGTTAGATTTAAATATTTTAGTTTCGTTATACCTTAGGTTTGGGAACTCTGTGCAGGTCAGTTGTGAGTTTAATAGATGAATAAATAAAACCCTACATCCCAATGGATGGCAGATTGGAACTCTCAAAAACCATATAGAATTCAATATAATATGGACAAGTAAGGAATTGAGTTATTTTCTCATTTTGTTTTACATTTTGTTGGGATGGAATTATATGATGAGTAAATAAATGAGCTTTCGATTTTATGAATTTATAAAATGACAGTTTTATTTGTTTTTAATTTACTAAATATTTGGATTCCTTTGTAATTTTATTTTTTTGATAGGAAACATTTTATATTGTTAAAATATGATAATATTTTATAGATATATATCTTCTTAAAACTTTCTTAAGTTTATTTTTCAAAATTCAAAATCTTCATACTTCAGAGTAGGAGAGCTGTTTTTGGGGAACAAATTTCATATTTCTCCATTTTAGGGTCACAAAACCTCACAAGGTTTTCAATGAAAGCATTGAAATATGGAATAGCCCATTTTAGGGCCACAAAACCTGAGAAAGCTTTCAATGAAATCATTGAGAGATGGAATGGTGTTCGGACTGCAAGAATGTTTAAGCCAAATAATGAATTTGACAAAGTTCAAATTGATTGGGTGAATTTGAGCTACAACATACTTGCCATCTACGAAATTATTTTATTTTATAGAAATAAATTTGATTGTAAATGAAAAGTAAAAATTGTGTATTATTTTCAACTGAAATGTAATTTTTTTTCTTAAATTGATTGGGTGAATTTGAACTAGAACAAACTTTCCATCTACAAATTTAATTTATTTTTATAGAAATAAATTTGATTGAAAATGAAAACTAAAAAAATTATACTTTTTTCAATTGAAATGTATTTGCTTTTGTAAGCTTTTCATTATGGAAGGGACATGAATATGTGCCCTTCTAATTGAAATTAAGACCAACCCTTGAAATTTCATCACTAATCATATGTTCATACATATCTTCTTTTGTGTAATTTGGATATCTTATTTTCTTATTTATGGAATAATTTAGAACCAGTAAATCTATTTACTTAAAATTTGAAGGATAACATGAAATTGTTTTCCCTACCAAGAAAATTTTCATGAAATTGGAAACCTTAAGCCAGAAAGAAATAGTCGGGTTATCAATCTATTATAATTTAATACAAACAGGGTCAAAGTTAAAACTAACAAAAACACACAATCTTAGGAATGGCTAATTCTATTGATTGGTATGGCTACTAATAGGATTGGGTGCTTGGTAAGCTACATCTCTAGGGATAACCACAACAGGAAGCAGAGGGTATGTAGTGAATAAACAGGGAACATATGAATAAATTATGAGATATCAACATGATATAGTGTCCCACTATTTTTGTGAAGCCAAAATCACGAAGTACAATGAATTTTTAACAACAATATACACAATAAAAGAATTTCACTTAATGGTAAAATATAGAAAGAGCATAAATATATTTCCAATATTCATTAATCAAGCTAAGGAATAAATATGTAAGCTCGCCGTGTAAAATAAAGAATAAATGTGTAAATCGCCCATGCAATATTCTTGTGTTAAGAAGATGTTGCCCAATCTAAAGATGAATATAAGATTGACCATGGATTCTAAAGTACAAGATCTATATATCAAATCTTGTAAGAAGAATGAGGAAAGTTCCATTATGGAAAATGGAAAAACACTTTCAATAATTAAAATACGATTATATATTTATTCATGTGCCGTTTTGATCTCCGCCAACAACAAACTTATGGTAGTACAAATATAAATATGAGAAACGAAAAATTTCGAGAATAATCAACCAACTAATGGCAGTACAAGAGGAAAGTTCTGATGTTAATCATAATTTATAAGAATCAACCAACTAATGGCAGTACAGGAAAACCGTTCTCAGGATTATTATAGATTAAAGGAATCAAACAACTAATGGAAATATAGGAACAAAGCTATCAGGTTCATCATAGGCTAGAAGAATCAACCAACTAATGGAAACATATGAGAAAGGATCTCAAGTTCATCATAGGTTATGGAAGTACAAAAATAAAGCTGTTAAGTTCATCATAGGTTCTTGATAGAGATGAAACCAATTCTCTATTTAAGATACTAATTTTTCAGATACAAATCATGAAATTGATCAATCAAGTTGACTTTGATCTATGGTTTCAAGTGTAAGTGTCATGAGGTGATGGTGGTTGGTTAATTCAACTTTGATTGGCAAATGTGACCTCTACCATGATCAAATTAAACTCGTATTTGGTGTGAAATCCAACACTAATTGCAAACAAAATGTGTTATCTCAGTTACTTTAACTCATATTTGGTGCAAATTCAAACCATGAAATTGAACTTGTAGCTGGTACAAAGTCGAATGATGAATGTGATCAACTAGGTGGAATTTGATCGACAATTGTAGCTCGGTGCAAAATCAAATCAAGAAATTGATCAAATAGTTCATATTTGATCAATGATTTTAGGTATAAGTGTTAATAGATAATTTTTTATGAAGTGAAATGGTTAGTTAATTCAAATTTGATCAACATATGTGGTTTCTAACTCGATCAAATTGAACTCCTAACCTGTATTTATTACAAAATACTATCCTAATTGTAGAAAAAAATGTGTCATCTCGATTACTTTAACTCGTTGTTGGTACAAAATATAAAACCCTAATTGGAGACAAATTGTGTTATCTTGGTTACTGAAGTAATTTGGAGATTGGTGTTTGCAGAAAATTTGTGTTATCTCGGTGAATTCACGTGTAGTTGGTGTAAAGTAAAACTCTAATGGTTGATAAATTTTGTTTTCTAGGTTACACAAGTAAGTTGGAGATTTCATATGTAATGACCCATATGAAATTACAAATAATTGTGATTATTGGCATATATATATGAGGCATGCATATGCTATCTACATATACATGCATCACATGCATTGCACTAGTATACTTACTAACTGATTATGAATGATTTCTAAATAAAAATCAGTTATTAAAAATACTAGATTAAATACCTAAACCATTAAGGTAGAACTTGTTATAAAGATAACACTCTAAAAAAAAGTAAATATCTCTTTATTATTATTGTTATTGAATAAAATTAATATTTTGCTACATAATTGTTCTTATTAATAACATAAATAAAAAATAATATATACTATATATACAAAATAAAAATAAAATTGTGTATATATTATATATTATACGAAGTAAAAATAGAATGGTATATATATTATATAAAATAAAATGAAATTATAATGTATGTGTATTATATTAGTTAAAAGGAACTATAATATATATGTGATACAATCAAGGGAATATAATATAAACAATTTAAACAAGAAATATAAATTAGGACATAAGGAACAATAAATAAAGACCTTATTGTAAAATAAAGGAAGCGACCCCAAACTAATGAATTTACCATATCAGAAGGTGGTTACCATCTAATAATTTTGAAATATTTTAATGATAGGGCGGTGAAGTAATGGAGGGAAGTGGAGGGATTGCTTAACTGGGAAGGAACCTTGTGAATATAAGGAGATCAATGAAGATATTTTTGGAGGGGGAATGGAAAGTGAAGGAGAAGAGAAAAATACATATAGAACCATGGTGAAGGGAGGAATACAAATTGAGGGACAAGCCTAGGTCTCAAGATTGAACTAAAATCATGGAAAATTGAGCAACTATTCTTGGAGTTTTGGAAATGGGGGCTAGAACACTTCAATTCCGAAGTCTTTTGGATCAGGGAACTAAATAGGTTGGTCCCATATAGGTAAGGATGATTTAGTGGGTTTAGTAGCAGGATCAAACTCATATCAACATCAACCCAGGGATCGATTTCAAATGTAATATCCATGTATACATCTCCACTTAAATTGGCCAATCTACATAGAATTTTTATTTTCTTGTTTCGTAAAACTGTAGGCTTTATGGAAATTTTTTGTGTTATCTAGGTTAGAGAAACTACTAGACAACGTAAACTTTTAAATGAGAACTATAAAATGAAAACGGGAACTCTAGCCCAAAAAAACCCCAAAAAACATGAAAAAAAACCCAAAAATGAAAAGTGTGTATTCCAAAATGAGGTTTTATTTTTTTCAGGGTTAATTTACAACATTTTTTAAAAATGGTAGTAAAACCAATTTTCATGTGCCAAGTAAATGGAAAAAACACACAATGGTTTGTGCTAGAATACCATTTTTATTTTCCAGGTAAAATTTCAACATATTTTTAGTAACGACGTTAAATATAAAATAATGAGATCTTAAACACATTTAAATTCTAATAATTTGTATACATGTCATTTAACATATGATATCATGACACTAACAATCCCTAAAATTCTAATTGTTTTAAACTATAATGTTAAAGATAAAATATTTTTCACAATTTTTCACCTGTAGAATTAAAAAATATTAAATTTTCAACATATTTCAACCATGATATTATGAGAAAATTATACAAGTAAAATAACCCAATGAAACATAAATTATTTGTCCAATTTATTGTTGCATTGTGAATATTTTAGACAAACGAATTTGTCATAATTAAAACATATAATCCAAAAAACATAAAAATGACTCATCAATTCATGTAAGATCATAAGGAAGTTAAAATGTCATTTTCATTGCTCAATGAAAACATCATTTATATCAATTGTCTTACACAATTATTCAAAACCATTGATATTTTCTTTCACACCATTAGAATTCCCATCTTCAAATGAATGAATGGATGCAGATGAAGATGTTCCATATTCTTCTCTTTCGTCAAATAGTGCCCCATCTGATTCAACATGCACTACCACTAATTGAGTTTTTAGAATTCTTCTAGATCTATGACTGGGTTCAACATACTTTCATCTCAACATTGTTTCTTGTGGTAGCAACCTCTTAAGCATCTCCATCATCCTGGAGTGAAGAGCTCCTCTCTTTGTAAATTGAATTCATAAACAAGTATGTAAACTTCCTTCAATTTTAATAGGTTTGTGCGGCGGTGATTTATATTTGTACCCTTTATTTTTCTCTTTCTGAATATTTTTTATCAAATACCATATCTGGCTTGTACACACCATTGAATGGATGTGTGTTTGTGGCATACCAATGTACTTCAACATAACATCCTCATTTTCTATAATCACCTTTATAACCTTAGCAACGCAGAATGGATAGCCATGTTGATCTTCATGTGCTAAGACTGCTATCATGCAACCCTCCTTAATATCGTGTACTGAACCTCTATAAAGGTCTTCCATGGCTTCATGTTGTGCATGATATCTTATGGAACCAACATACATTTCTCTTTCCTCCACCTGTGTAGAATTAATAATACTGTGTGATTGTTGTTGTTCAAGAGTGTTTGTTTTATCCTATTCATTTGACACATTTTTTGTCCAAATAAATGGAGTCTTCAAAAGAATATCTTCATTTTCTGGTCTTGAAAGAATATCACTTGGATCATTGAAAAAGGACTCCCACAAAATTGAATCAACAACATAAAAGTACTCATATGTATATCTTTAATGGTTTTTTTAATTTCTTCTAGGAGATGACTAATCTAGTGAAATTTGATCCTATTTATGAAATCCCCTTCTACATCTCCTCAAAATAGGATCAATTCATTCATTAACAGCCTATATATGGTAATATTAGGCTGATAGTAATATTATCCTGTATGTAATATTATTGGGAGCTATCAATATATTTGGATGTCTCCCCTAAAATTGGAAAGTCCAACAACATAATAATCATATGGGAGATCACATTCAGAATAATATATATCTCTCCTTTTCCTTCGTACATTATGAACTTCACCAACTGGTTTTAATAACAATATATTTGACGCAATTATTGGATGATCTAAAATGAACTTCAAAAATTCCAAACCTGATGATGGCACCCATTCTGCAGTTGTTGAACACTTCTTGCCCCATATAAGTGTTTTCCCATCAATTATTTGATACGAAATTGATGTTGGAAGCTAATGTCATTAATTCTCTCAATGCATTTCTCCTCACTGTGCAATCTGAGAATAAACCTTCACATGTCAACAATTTCTATAACACATGAAAAATAGGCTCTGGGATACATGATTTATTAATATATTAATTAATGATGGCAAGCTCCCAACATTCTTCCTCCTCAATGTTACTGAGAAACTACTGAGCATCTGATCAATATGTTTGTGAGTGTGCCCATCAAGAAGGAAACCAACCTTTACCTTATGAAAAATTCTCAATTCAACATGCATGATTAGATATCCAAAAACAATCTGATTTTTTTTTTCACAAGAAGTGTTGTCTAATTGTGGATACAAAATTTTAGGAATATTACCACCCCAATGAGAAAGCACATCATGAGTCATGGTTATTCTGATATTTCCATTATTATGAATATTTTGAGCTATGAAGTAAACTCTTGGTGAAGTTTTCCCATTGAAGACCATACAACCAACCAAGTGAAACTGAATAAAATTTTCCTCCTGTAAATTTTTGGGCATGCGAACAAAATGTGATAGAAATGTTTTCTTATGGTCCATACCATCAGTTATCAAACCCAAATATTTATTTCGATTATCATAAAACTTCTTTTGGTGCTTGTACAACGTTTTCCATTCACTTGTTTGTTGTTCATGATGCTCTTGAAGGGATTTAACAATGGAATATGCACATAACATAAAATAAACATATTATTAAATACATTTTCATAGCTGATCACTATACAATTTAACATAATTATTTTATGAATGCTTACCTCTTTCTTCTCCTTGACATTTATCCATTTTTTTTTATAGAAGCACATATACTCCAAACCCCCATCCTTGTCTTCTTAAGAATATGAACATTGTTGAATTCTCTCCTCCATATCTACACTAAATATTGATATGTAATAAAACGATCATTTCCTTCAACACCTTTTGTACATTCCTTGTATAAGTTGAAAATTTCTGATCTTGAGAAATTATCTGGAATATCTATTATATCTCTATTTGACATACACTCTCCATGTTTTTAAAATAAGTCTTGCAGCCATGACATTGCAGTGTTTTCTAGTGGCCCAAACTCTCGTTTATGACAAACTTCTGAATAATATGTAGGATCCTTTTCCAAATTATCTTGGATTCTTGATAGATGAAAATTTCCAATTGAATGAATCATTTTGAAAGCCTTTCTACAGAGCAATAAAGACACAATATGATAATCATAACCTTCTAGAGTACGTTGCATGCACCCCACTAAATATGAATTCTACATGCTTTTTTTCATTGAAAAATAGTTCTTCCTTTTCTTTAAAGAAAATTTGAAACCCATATGTTTCAGGAAATCCTTTTTCCAACATCTTGAAATGAGCTCACCGATAGAACTTCTTCTCGTGAGATATACTACTCTACCCCTTGTATAACTAGAACATCTTGGATTGATATGAAAAGGTCTACTCCTACTCCTAGAAACAATATTTTTTGGCAACATATCTATCATTTGATCATTCCATGAACATTAGGAGGAATGCTATTCTTACTATGATCATTTTCAATATAGTTAGGAAATTCACCACCAACATTGTTGGAAAAAGATTCATTACCATCTTTGGTGGCATGAAAATTTTCAATACCATCATCTGTGGTTTTGTAATACTAAATTGGAGTATATTATTCACCATATTTATATTTCCATTCATCACTACTACCCTCATAGTCCATAGGATTAGGACTATGTGGAAATTACGCCTCTCGATTTCTTGGAAATTATTCATCTTGACCTTCGTCACTATTGCTCCCATACTCCATATGATTAGGATTAAGTGGAAATTGAGATGATCGATTTAATGGAAATTATTCATCCTTCCCTTAATCATTGATGCTATGAAAGTCCATAGGGTTAGGAGTAACTGTGATGCTTACTGTAAAGTTTTCATCTTGCCATTCGTCACTATTTTTCTCATAATCCTTAGGATTAGGATTAAGTGGCAAATGTGACTCTATATCCACTAAAAATTTGTCATCCGACCATTCATCACTATTTCTCTCATAGTCCTGAGGATTAGGACTAAGTGGCAAATGTGACTCTCTATCCACAGAAAATTTTACATCCTTCCATTCATCACTATTGCTCTCAATGTCCTCAGGATTAGGACTAAGTTGAAATTGTGTGTCTCTTGTTTCTGGGAATTCTTCATTTTTCCATTCGTCATTGTTTCTCTCATAGTCCATAGGATTAGGAATTTTTGGTCAATTAGACTCTATTCATTTGAAAATCTTGATCTTTCATTTTGTCACTACTTCTCTTGTTATATTCATCAATATGAATAGAGTTTTTACGTGACGAAGATTTTGATGCTTCATAAAAAGAAACTTCGGTATCAGAGGAATCCATAACACTCAAACAAGAAATGTTTAATCATGCAAATGATCTCTCTCTCAATGATAATATATAGCTGAAACAATGAAAAATTCCCTCCAAAATGTTTTGCTGATTTTTATTTTATTGAAGTATGTCCCTCCAAATTTTATTTATAGGATTTATTTGAAAATTAGTTACTAAAATATTCTCTTAATATGGACCCTAATCTCGAATTAAATTCCCTACACATTTTTCTTTTAATAAATTTTTTCAAACAAAAATAAAATTATATAACTTTTACTTCATTATATATTTTATTTTTTTAATATTCGCCATAGTTTTTTATCCCACATTTACCCCCCTGAAAAGAAATTATGTTATTTCCACTTTATAAAAAATTTCATTTTCACTATTCCATACATCACATCAAGAATTCTCGAGGTTTGTTTAAAAGCTTGGAATGATTTTCTAGAGCAACAAAATTGTCAACAAGAGATTATCACTTTTGAGAGGTTAGCTTTATTTATATTAATATGAAAATTAGTAAATTGTTAAAATTAATGAAAGTCAAGTTCAAATATAACTTAGTAAATATTTTAAACCCTTATAAATTTTCCATATTTTACTGTTAATTTTTTTTGGTGCAAAACGAAATTATATCTATATATATAATTTCGTTTTGCACCAAAAAAATTAACAGTAAAATATGGAAAATTTATAAGGGTTTAAAATATTTACTAAGTTATATTTGAACTTGACTTTAATGAAAGTCAAGTTCAAATATAACTTAGTAAATATTTTAAACCCTTATAAATTTTCCATATTTTACTGTTAATATTTTTGGTGCAAAACGAAATTATATCTATATATATATATCTATATATATATATATATATATATATATATATATATATATATATATATATATAATAAAAAATAAATTTAACATTTACATTGCAGGTGGACCTGCGTGGGGTAGCACATGGTCATTTTGGCGCATGTGGGTGCGCTTGTTCGGGCCAGGGAACACATGATGTGGTTAGACGCGCGCATGGTGTGGGGTCTGCCCAAGCCCTTGGGCTGCACTCAGGCTCGGGCAGACTCTGCTCCGTTGGCCCATCTGCCTGCATCACGAATGTGGTTCTGCTAGCGGACACGGTCATGGGGCAGCGTTCACCCGAGCCCGAGGGTGCCCTTGGGTGGCATTTGCTCGAGCGAGAAGGTTGTCCTTAGGCTCGGGCGAACGTTGCCCTATGGACGCATTCGCCCGCAGTACGACGCTTGTGCTACGGGCAGACACACTCATGGGACAACATTCACTTAAGCCTCGGGAATCAACTGCCATGCTGCGCTAAGGGTCTCTCGTCTATCCAAGCCCTGGGGAATCGAATACTCGTCCACCCGAGCCATTAGGGCTACCTAAGGTTGGGATGTCAATTATGAGAATTGGCCCTAATTCTCATAATCGTCCCCTTGGGCATATAAAAAAAAATCATTTTTTTTAGTGACATCGGGGAGAAAATGTAAAAAAAATAATAGTAATAATTAAAGGAACTTATTTTAAATTTAGGGGGGGACGATTCTGAGAATCGACCCCCAAATTATTAAAAAAATGTTTTTTTTTAGGGGGGTTAGTGAGATGACATGTAAAAAAAAAAACTAAAAATTGTACAGTTTCTTTAAGGGAAGAAATGTAAAAAAATATCTTTTTTTTTTAAAGAACTAGTTTTCTAATTTTTTTATGTAAGATATTTGTTTGTTGCTATTTACTAGTTTATATGTAGATATATATGTTTGCAGGAAAATGGCATCAAGGATGGTTTATGTCAATATTTCTAGACAAAATTAAACAATTGCATCATCTAAAGCTACATGTGGGCCTTCAAAAATCATTGTTAGATGAACTGCACCTCAGTTAATTACTGAAAATGTTGGAGATGCATCAACAAAAGAAAAGAAGTTGGTTTCATACTGGAAGAAATAAAAAAAGGTGAATCGTTAAAAATATGCATGGTTTATGAAATATATAGAGGATGAATCTGTGCAATTATATCTATGCGCTAGTAAGAATTTTGATGATGAAAGCTACGACGTGGTGGGAAATATGTTAGTTCTATACATTCTTCCAAATACTAAAAGTGTTTATATAATTTCAAAACTGCCCAAGTCACATGTTAAATTTAGATATCATTTTACATTATCGATGTATAACACGGAGGAATATTCTTCAAAGATATGCAAACAAATCATACAAAATATTGCAGAGAATACTGTAATTATTTTTATTTACACTTATCTGTTTTCTGTTATTCAAAATGTATCATTGTATTTTTAATAACTTAGTTAGTGAAAATGTGAAGTTGGGTTACACTTTTTTCCCTTTTAAAGTGACTTTTTGTCTATTTTTTTAAATGAGTTTTTTTTGCAATACTTGGAAGGAAATATTTTGAGCTCCAATTCATTTTTAAAAGACATTTATTTGGCAGAATTTTTAAAGTAAATTTTTTGGGTTGAAGTATGTATTTTGTGAAAAATAAATTAAATGATTTGTTTTTTAAATTAAATCTTCTATGATGCTTTTTTACTTGGGTTTTTGCCTAAATTTGGATCTAGTGAGTTTTTTTTTAAGGATTTTGAAGGAAATTTTTTGAGCTTCATACTAAATTATCATGGGAAATCAAAGGAATTGCAAGAGAATATGATCAAACAAGAGACCATGAGGAACGTAGAGAATAAGGGAGAGAATATCACAAAAAAAAAGTGAGAATAATGCTCAAATATTGAAAGGGAAAATAAAACTCAACTACAAATTGAAGTAGGTATGTAAATGTAAATATTATGAATTTTATATTTAAATTTTGACTGGTGTGTTGTGAAACTTAATTTTTATTTGATGAAATAATTTGAAAAATATTTTTCAATGTAAACAGACAAAGATATTCCTCAAAACATTGATGATGAGATAGAAAATTTTGAAAAAGAAAGTGAAATAGATATTGAACCAATGATTGAAGATGTTGAAAATGTTGAAAGAAATTCAAGTGAAGAAATTGAATCACCAGGTATGTATATATATGTTGAATGTGTATTATTGAAATTATACATATTTATTAATTTAATTATTTATTGAATATGTAAAATTATTATGTACATTTAATTCTAATATGTACAAATTAAATCAATATTGATGATAAGATGTTATAAAATGTTGACACTCACACATATGGAGATAAAAGGCTGACCATATTATACGATATCGTGTTAAGCACATCATTGATACGTTCTTCATAGATGAAACTATGGTAGTTCAAGCCCAAATGTTGAAACGTCTCTTAGCATAAAAGAAATTAAAAGAAGCTACGACTTTATTGGGTATTCAAAAATCAACAAAAGATAAAAAATGAAGGAAAATGTGATACAGAATATAAATAGTGCTCTATAGTCAACTAGAAGATCTAGAAAAAAAATTCTTTAGATGCACATAGATCAATATAAATGGCATTGGTTTCATCAAGTACTAAAGAGAATCTCTTGGTAAAATCTATGGCACAAACATTAGGAACCTCACGAAAAACTTTACAAAAACATTAGAAATTTCGATTACAAATAGATGTAAATTATGAGCTCGCTTGTTGGATAGTTTTTTGTAGGCTAACATACAAATATATACTTGGAGAAGATTTAAAAATAATAATATATCAATATTGGATGAAAAAATCACATGTTTCACCAAAATCAAGGGATGTGATGTGAAGAAGAATAACATGAAATCAGTTGAAGAACATGCAAAACATTTCTTGGACACCACTCAGATAGAGTTTTTCAACAGGTTCATAGAGCGGAATCATGAAATTAATGTCTCAATCAGTTATTTTGTGCAAAAAAAACCATGGTATGTTAAACCTATCACCCTACACGACACTTGTTGTTGTCGTTATCATGTGGAATTTCAGTTATATTATGACACATTTCTTAATTTTGGTATTTTTTTATGAAATATTCACCTCCTCCTTCCCCTATCCATGATTTAATATCTCAAATTCTATGTGGAAGAGAAATCCATGAATTATTTTACCAAAATAAATGTGTTGGTGGTAAAAAATGAGATGATTATGGAAATTTGATTAAATTTCAAAACAAATATCATACTGATATAAATGATCAATCCTCGTCCAACATAAAAGTGAAATGGAAGAGATATGAATATATTCATACATGGATTGGTTCAAGTAGTACTACAAGTGCAAAAAGAATTGATTTACAACAAGAAGAAATTTTTGTGATAGAGTTTTTAAGAATTTTTGAGGTAGAAATTTATAAATACACCAAGAATTCGCATAAAGCTCGATGGCAAGACTTGCAATTAAAAAAATCCTGTGAAGGTTTTCCACTAGGGATTATCTTTTCAATAGTTGATTTTGCATAGAACTACACATTTGTTCCACAAAAAGAAATATAGAATGAATACTATCATTCTGACCAAGTTTCCATGATTTTCCATATTCTATATAGAAACGCTAAACAAAATGTTGATCATATATAAATAACTAATGAAAATTGACATGTTATTAAAGAATATCACTTTTATATCAGTGATGATTGTACACATGATACATATTTTGTACAACATTATTTTGAAAAGATTTACGACTCCTTTAAAAGTCATGAAAGAAAGTTCAATGAACATTAGATATGGTTAGATGGATGCATAGGTCAATTCAAATATTCATGGTCATTCTTTTGGTTGTGTCATCTTCATATGAAAAATTGCATTAAACATTATAGGAATTTCTTTGATACTGATCATGGAAAATGATAACATGATGGTGCAGGGGCATGTATAAAATGAGCACTTCGAAGATATCAAATGGACCTCTCTGCAAACCGACTTGTCTCAGGTGAACAAGTTGTTCAATAGTGCATTGCTTCACTAAGCCATGAAACTAACCGATCAAGGGAAGTATGAAGGTACATGTGTGTATATATATAGAGCTTTAATATATACATGATCTAATTTTTATTGTATTTCTAATTTTAAACATTATTTATCACAATGATTATCTTTGATGGTATTTTGAATAAAATATTTATATTCTTGTTTGAATTTTCCATATAGGTTTCTTTGGCATATTGGGGTCCAATTTTTAGATAGATCAATTGGATATGACGTTGAAAAAATAAAAGGGACTTGAAAATTACATTCAATTAAAACAAAGTTGTACCAAAATGTGTTTGCAGTTATTCTTGTTTTTGTCATGTTTGCATAGATAACATAGAAACCAATGATTTGTGAAAATAAGATGTATGTAAAAGATTCAAAACATACAGAACTAAATATAGAGGGGAACATTTCTATTGCAGACTTTGAAGAAATGCAATCAGAGAAGACTATAGTATCATCTGAAGGTGATCGAGTTTATGATCCTGTTAGAGAAGGTAACATTTCAATTGCTTTCAAATGATAAAGATCTAGAAATAGATAGTAAAATAAAGTACACACGTTAATTTCAAAGTTAATTTTTCATGTTAATTATGATCTAAATTTGTGTAACTTTGTTTTATTGTGAAGGATAATTTTTTGTTGTAGTTGCACCTACTACCAACTATGAAAATGTGAAGTATTATTTGATGCGTTGCACTGAACGAAAGATAAAATTATTGGAAAAATATGATGATAACATGTTTATATATGATAGAGGGTCTATTATAATGAAAGGTTATTTTTTCCAACAAAATAATCAAAGTTAGGATTTTGTTTACTTTCAAGACTATGATCCTGATGTCATAAGTTGTCAATATAGTCACTTGGTGTGTGTAGCATACATAAAGTTGATAGAATTTCAATCAAAGAAAGAATTGAAAATTAATAAATGGAAAATATCAAATGTTGTTCACGAATCATTGAATATGATATTCCATTAGAAATTTTTTTATTGAACTTCCCAACAATTTATTCTCCTTGGATTCACCTTTTAGAACTTACAGAGCTCAACTAGAAATTGAACTAGCCTTTTTTTGTGCATTCTTAAGTAATACAATTATTATAATATGTATTTTTTATGTTATATGCACTTGATTGTTTGCACATGTACATTTTTTTGGTACATGCACACAATTAATTTATACACGTGTACACATACACATGTATATTATCTGGTCTTAAACGATTTCATGAATTCTCTGGTACAATTTGTCATAATGTTATTATTGAAAAATGTATATATATGTGTATCTAGCATAGTTGATATAATGCAAATTTTAAGTTGCATGATTTTGTTTTAGATGTATCTATTAAGAAAATTATAAGATTCATTCTTGAATACAATATGTGTGGTACATGCTTTGTAATTTCCATTTTAATGTTAACTGAAAGTACCTTTTCTATGTACATTAATGAAAAATGTTGTGTATTGCATATATGTTTTAATTTAATTTTAAAATTTTATGATTGTTTGACACATCTATGAACACCTAGAATTTTATGATTGTTTTTAGATATATACAGATTCGATATGTATTTTACTTCAATAATTTTCACATATATTCGAATGTACTTCAATAATTTTTACATATATTCAAACAACACTTCAATCATTTTTACATATATTCATGAAATTAAATATGTAAAACCATCTATGATTTTTTTAAATGACATGTATTATCATGCAAAATGTGCCTAAATATCACCTTTAATAGACATCCTAGAATTATATAACATTCACACATTTTCAAATGCATAACATGTACTAATGTATGTGTTAATTGTAATTTGAAATTTGCATCTAGATTCATTTTATATTTAAAAATAACAAAACAACTTGAGTTTTAAAAACAAAAAATTATATCACAACATGTGATCACATGCCAAATGTAATAGCTATCCAAAATTTAAAATCCTTCTTGAAAAAAGTAAATGTAGTTCAACTAATATTCCAAAATGTAAACCAAAATTTATATCATGAATAGTAAAAGTAAATATATATTTAACAATGTATACTGTTATTGTTTTAAATATATTCATAGATATGTATTGTACTTCAATCATTTTTACATATATTCATGAACTTAAATATGTAAAACCATCTATTATTGTTTTAAAAGACACATGTGATCATGCAAAATGTACGTAAATACCACCTTTAATAGAAATCCTAATTATATAACATTTACACATGTTCAAATGCATAAGATGTACTTTGAACATGTACCACATGTGTTTTGTAATTTGAAATTTCCATCTAGATTGATTCTATATTTAACAAGTAACAAAACAACTTGAGTTTTAAAAACAAAGCAATATATCACAACATGTACATGCCAAATGTAACTATCCAAAATTTAAAATCATTCTTGATAAAAGTAAATGTAGTTAAACTATATCCAAAGTGTAAAATATGTCCAAAATTTATATCATGAATAATAAAAGTATATATATAGTGTTACAAGTATTAAGTTATATAGAAACGTAAATATTACTGTATAAATAAAACTATCTATATAGAACAGTAAATTTTAGATTATCTATCAAATAAAATGTTGCGCATGTGCATCATCAATCAAATAGAGATGGATCCAGTGTCTTTTCCACTAGCATCCTGAGCCTCGTTGTGCTATCCTCTAAAGAATGGGGAACCTGTACACAACGTGTAAACGTTAAAATTTAATGTTTGAAAATTGAATGAGAACGTAGAACTTCATGTGAAAAAAAAATGAAAAAAAAATAAAATCATGCAATACCTCTTGTAGCTCCCTCTCCATTGTCCTATGTTGGTCATCCATCAATACATCCTCCACGGTAAACTGTACCAATATATATATATATATATATATATATATATATATAGATATCATGCAATACCTCTTGTAGTTCCCTCTCCATTGTCCTATGTTGGTTGTCCATCAATACATCCTCCATGGTAAACTGTACAATATACATGTAAAATTATATATATATATATATATATATATATTAAAATTTTTCAAATGAAAATGCATAAACTAATTTTCAATAATATTTAAAAAAAAGCTAGACAACTTCTTGTTTAAATTATGAAGATGTTCCAATCTCAATCATAAAATCCATTGCTCGAGTCCTTGGAGAACAGAAATCATCTCCACAAACCTAAAATTCAAAAATTTTAAAACTGTAAAATAACTCAAGATCTAGATCTCATTTTTTAATGAAAACTTCAATTTATAACTTAAGCATAAGTGAAAAATTGAATACTTCTGACAGTGGATTTGGCACATCTCCTAATAGGGAAGAGCAGGGTTTCTCTGAATGAAAATCATCCACACAAACCTAAAATTTAAAAATTTTAAAACTATAAAAAGAATCAAGATTTAGATCTAATTTTTTAACGCAAATTTTAAACTTCAATTTATAACTTAAAACATAAGTGAAAAATTGAATACTTGTGACGGTGGATTTGGCACATATCCTAACATGGAAGAAGAGGGTGGCTCCGAATGAAAATAATCTCCACAAACCTAAAACTCAACAATTTTAAAACTGTAAAATAACTCAAGATCTAGATCTCATTTCTTAATGAAACTTTCACTTCAATTTATAACTTAGAAACATATTTTTAAGTGAAATTTTTTTCATACTTATGATGGTGGATTTGACACATCTCCTAACAGGAAATAAGAGGGTGCCTCCTTTGCGAAAACATCAAATGGAATGAGAATATGTTAACATTTAATTACATACATGTACATGTGTACACAATTATTTATTTTAAAAATATGTCATCATGATACCGATATAATAATAGATTAATAATTGTACATCAACATCATGAACGCTTAAAAAACACTAAAATTTTCCAACATATCATCTTGATTGTGAGAACCTAAAGCTTTGACAATGACATTAAAATCTTTTTTCATCAAGTGTGTTATTGCAAATGGTGTTACGGATATGATACATTTTTATTAGATTAACATATACAAATAAACATGTATATGTATTTATTACAAATTGTACATGTTAAAATATTCAACCTAACCATTAACAAATACCGATCCCATGCCCTCTACCTCATGAATAATTAAGTCCTACCAACCATTGTGACAATGATTTTCATATGTTCTAAGCTCTTAAATACTAATGTTGTTTATCTCATCATCTGTATGATATAAAAAATTAGCACACACATTTTCTTGTGCTCTTTCTCGATTAAGAAAAACATCAATTCCACAAGGTCCACTCTTAATATTGTCTATGATGGCATCCCTTGCTTCTCGATGAATTTGATAAGTCTCATCCATCTCTGAGCACAAAGTTTCCACACGAAGAGGTCAGATTAGCAATGGTGGCTTGGGGCGAGGCAAGTCAACATCATGCTTAGTGCCCCTATGGTCACATAATCAACCTTTCCCAGGACCAAAAAATTCAGAGGGAAGGTCATTATAATTGGGTTCCATTCTTAAAAATAATTTTGCATAAAATATTTTTTCAAAATAAATGGGAACCTCGCCCTTCCATGGTAGTATTCCATAGGAATAAAGGTGCCTATCATACAAATGGCAAGCTATATCAGGGCGCTTGAAATATTGCACCTTTAGCATCTTTCTTTACATCCCTTTTTTTAAATTAAACATAGACTTGGCCATTTATGTTTTAACTCTATTTTTAACATCCTCCCATGTATTGGGAACCATCACTGTTTCCTTTCTTTTCCTCATCACTTCTACAAAATTATTAATGGTTGGCGTAAGCTTTTTTTACACATCTACAAGTGTGGTTAAAGAGTGAGTAACTATTTCTAAGCTTTCTCAACTCTCAAAAGGGAGTTCAAAGACACAAGATATTTCTTCAATTTTGAATAAAGATGTTGACATCTTTTTAATGTGCACTACTAGATGTTTGCTTCCCAAGGTAAATCAAAAATTTCAGAAGAATAAATCATGGTTGGTGTACAACCTTCTTCTTCAATAATGAGGTTTGGCCTATGTCTTTTTCGGACAACATTTCCAACCTCTGCATCAATATATAAAATTGTGAATAAATAATAAAACATGTGAACAAATTTGTAGAAATTTTATTTTTAACCATAAGAAAATTATATAAAAATTTTAAAAATTAATAATTGAATGAAAATAATATTCAGATTGATTGCCACCTTGAGATGGCTGGGCAACATCATGCCCACCTTGAGATCCTTGAGAACTAGCATGACCACCGATTGGTTGAGAACCAACATGACCACCCATTGATTGGCCACTGGAGGAATGCATATCACCACCCTCATGCAATTGGCCACCACCTATTGATTGGCCACTAGGGGAATGTGTACCACCACCACCCTCATAAGATGAGAGGGAAGCTTCATTAACAAATATGAATGTATAATCAATTCAAAAATACATACATACATATAAAAAAATGTACATATGATTTATTAGATTGCATGAACCATACCATGATTGCGTGAACCATGGCTAGGCTCCATTGATGGAGTATATACCCTTGTCCTCTGGACTCCTAAAAAATTAAAAATAAAATTTATTAAAAACTAACTAAACTCACAAG
The DNA here is from genome assembly GCA_034641835.2 of Pinus albicaulis. Lineage (NCBI taxonomy): Eukaryota > Viridiplantae > Streptophyta > Pinopsida > Pinales > Pinaceae > Pinus > Pinus albicaulis. The sequence goes on along the minus strand of CM076571.1, from coordinate 961,581,565 downwards.
ATTGATAAAAAAATCAATTCCATTTGTATAGATGTATGTAAATGGGGATATATATATATATATATATATATATTCAATAGAAAAATCAATTCCACATGTATACATGTACATATGGAGATAATATTATATTTTCAAATGTCATTTAAAAAAATGCACATTTAATATAAATACCATGAACATCGCTTGATCCATGATCCCCCTCTCTCGTAGAGCATGGGATTTGATGCAGGATCATCATGGTTCCAAAATTTTTTACATTTATTATAATATAGGTGGTATTATATTTCAAGGGAGTTGGTTTTCTAAAGTATTTAATTAATGTAATTTTCAATGTTTTGAGTGATTTTATGTGAGACATTTAGAATAGGATTTAATTAAATATTGTGAGGAATATTTGTAAATGTTCTCGAATGTAGGAGAACATGAGAGATTTAGGATAGTTGAGATTTCAAAGCTATTGTGAATCATAGACTTCAGGAATTAGTTGATGATTTTATGGATTTGAGAGGATCCTTAGGATTTAGTTGAGTAACCTATGGATCCTAACCAAAATTGGTTACAAAACCTTTTGTATAAATTTGTAAGCCTCAAAGGCATAAAGAACAATGAATTATTTTTAGATACGGGATTTTATTGTAAGCCTACAAGCATAGTTAGATATAGAGAAAGGGCTGAATAAAGGCCACTGATAAATAAAATCATGCCGAGAGAAGGTCTCAGTACTGTAATTATTTTTTTGTAAATATACAACTCAATTTCGAGTTATGTGGAGTGCAGAGTGTTAATAAATTACAAACTGTCTGATTATTCCTTTATGTGTTGAGTGATCCATAAAAGAGGAAATATGATTTCTGTATGATACATTATTGATTATTTGAATTTTTATGAGTGTATGAGTCTTTCTGAGTGAAAAGGATTTATAGTGGAAGAGCTGAGTAGAATCACAAGCGATTCTAGTTCTGGAGAAATTCACTATGAGATAATCTAATTGGAGAGAATAAGCACAATTAAAATAGTTGTGCTAGTCGAAGATGAATAAATTACAAATTCTAGATTGAGGACAATGTGTATAGGTGTTGCAGCAATCGAAATCATTCTGTGAATGATTGGATAACCAGAATAAATCTTAGGAGGGTTTTAACACCGTGGAGAAAGATGAAATCTCATGAGTTCATTGAATGAACTATCGCAGGGAGTAGCATGGAGAAGATGGAGCTGTAGAGCAACGACAACTGAAGAAACAAAGAAATTGATTAAGGCAGAAAACCTTTAGAATATTTGCAAAGGAGGTGATCCGACGGCGAGTATTAAATGAAAGAATTGAAGTGAGAGATGGACAGACCAGATTACATAGCAAAGTTAAGTTTGAAATTTTTTGAGGTGGACATGTGTCACGTGGAGGAGGAAAGAGCATATCACACATCAATCGTTTTATTGTTTATTATTAACAATATCGAAACGTAAATGATTTTAAGTTGCGATGTGGTAGGTTGAGAAAATTGTGAAGTGGACATGTGTCAGGCGAAGATTTCAATCACATATCACACATCAACGATTTTACATTTTATTGTTTAAACATCGCATGGTAAGTTGTTTTGATTGCAATGCGATACAAACGGGAGATGGCGGTGTGGGACGGTATAGCAGGACCGTTAGATCTGGCATAAACCAACGGTGGATACTACATCTCAGTTCCAGAGAGATTTCTCATCAGTGTTGGGATTCTTTAGTTTCTAAAGTTATTTTTTATTGGTTGCGATCTGCTAATTTATATAATTTGTGAAGTACGATTCGTTGTGGTTGGTCAGGTTGTGTGTGGGCCCATAAACCACAGGTCCGTGGGGTTTCTATAAGGTTGCATTTGTGTATGTGATAAGGTAATTTGAAGAGGAGGCCAATGCATAAAGGTAAAAAATTTATTATATGGTTATATGAGTTATAAACCCGAGAGCCACTTATTGGTTAAGCTTATGCGTGGATATGATTAAAATATGAATGCTTAAGGTTAATGGAGGTAATGTGGGGTTAATTTTGCTAACCCTGCATCTTTGGGTATTTGCAGCCTTATGGTTTCATCATTTGGTATCAGAGTGAGTAAAAGATATTTTGGGAGAAAGTTAGAGCAGGAATGTTCTTCGGAGGAGAAATCAAGACAGCAAGTGTTGTTTGAAGAGAACATAACAAGAAGAGCTTTCAAAAATTAGAGGTGTAGGAGAAGCGAAGAGAAGAATCAAATCTGAATCTGATTGAGGTAAGAAAAGAAAATGACTTTCTTGTTTATTTAAAAATTGGTGATTAATAAATTGAATTCTAAAAGAACAATAAAAAGATAGAATAAAAATATACTTTGGGAGAAAGTAGATCAGATTATTGAAAGAACAAATTGAGAAAATTGTTTATGAAGGGATAGTGACAACTGCAAACAATAAAGGTAAAGTTAGCAGAGAGAAAAGAGAAACTGAAACAACAAAATTTGTTTATAAAATTGGACAGTGACGTATGGTATTCATGTTTTTAGTTAATTAATAATGAATTATTGATTGAAAGAGATTATATGAAGATGTTTGATGATTGTATCTAGGAACAAGTAGAGTTTTTGATGATGATGGAAATGAACCTATCAAGCTAGAGGTTGGAAGAAAGGAGAGAGGTGACTAAGTGCAGAAGCCTGAGGAGTAGCAAAGCTCTAGAAGGTTCAAGAGAGTGAACCAAGAGAGAGAATACCTAGGGAGAGATCAAGCTCAAATAGGAAGCTTGATAACATATTTAGTAGCAAGAGGAGATTGCTACAAGAGAAGCTATGTTGCACATCACCAATCAAGCATGGATGAGCTCATGAGGAAGATGGCCATGGAGGGTCATAGAAGAGGTTTTAGAGAATTACATAAAGGTAAGATGAGAAATGAAGAGTGAGAGAGAAATCACGCAATGATGAGAGTACAGTTAGAAGTACTATAGGGATGGCTACAAGAGAAAGAGAATGAATACCAAAGACACAAATGGAGAATTAGGAAACAGGTTAGATTGAACATATTGCCAAAAATATGGAATGTAAAACTCATAAACAAGTTCAAAGAACTTGAGAAGATACATATAGACTTGTTGGAGAAGGAGAGACTCAAAGGAATTGAGTCACAACAAAAAGGATCTGCTAAAAACCAAAAAGTACATTGTGAAAGATTAGTGCTTGAAGCTTCAAATGAGACCGAAAGGTATTGTATCTTTAAAAATAATGATTTGTGTATGATTTCAGGTACATCACAAGATGATGAACAAACTTTAGAGTTTTTTAAGAATAAGAAGTAGAATCTGAAATCTGTTCAGATTAAGATGGAGATAGAAAGATCTCAGAAATGAAAGGAGACAAAGGGGTCTCATGGAAATGTGTAGCAGAATATTGAAGATTGTAACAGTGAAGATTGGAATGGCATATATGAGTTAATACATGCAGATAAAAAACCTCAAGTAAGAGAATTGAATTATATGTTTAATGGTTTGAGTGAGGAATATGTGAACAACAATCTTGAAGAGAAGGAAACTGTGACAATAGATGACCATAGCAGAGATCCAGAAGGAGATAATGGTCAAAGAGAAATTCTTTGTGAACCTAAAGGAGATTGGAATGATTATCTTTCATTATATAATGATGAAGAGGATGAGGTGAGAATCTATGAAATTCTCAAGGGTTGAGAAGAGATCTCAGATAATCATAGTGATGTGCTCACAGAGGAGTTAGAGGAAAGCTCGAAGTAGCATACTGAGATTTTTCCAGAGGAGGAAGAGGCATTAAGGACTTACATTTTTAATTCATATGTTAATTTAAGCTATGTATGTAAAATAGGACACCGAATGAAAAATTTCAAGGAACCTAATGAAGAAGACACTATTTTAGCTTAAAACATAGTGAATGATCATCATTACATCATGATGATAGGAACAATGGAGATAACCATGGAATCTATTGAGATGACAACATAAAAGGAATGACTACTGAATATTTTTCAAAAGAAAGAAGAAGTCTACACTGAAGATGCGATTAAAAAGCATGATGAAGAAAATGTATTTACTGTGCCTAACAAGATTGGAAATTTTAAGCAATATTATTTAGACATGTGTGTAGATTTAGCATAGGGAGAAGGGCCATCTGATGATTGGTCAAAAACAAGTGAAGGTACTGAAAATTGTGTAAATTTTTCAAATTCTACTCCAATTTAAATTTTTGAGTTATATAGAAAGTTATACCTTCAAAGAAGAAAGTTGGAAAAGTAGAGGATATACACTCAAGATGAATTACTGAAGAAGGAAGACAAAGAATTTGTCAAGAACGACAATCATGAAGAATAGGGTAAGGATGTAAGGATGGAAATAAGAATCCAACAACTTCAAAGTGCAGGTAACAAACAACAGTTTGAAGATGAATGGACAGAGTGTAACAACAAGTGGCAGAGTGATGACCAGTTAGAAGATAAATTGGACATGGAGATTTAAATAATAAGAAGGTTAATGATGAAAGTGTCTCAGAAGAAGACAACATCAGGAAAGAAAAGCAACAACAGAAAGAGAAATACAACAACAGACTATGAGAGCATAGCCAATGGGGAAATGCAACATACAGTATGGAGACCTAGAGAACAATAGCAAACAACAACAGCACCAATCAAAGACAGACTACAGAACAAAGTTTGGGATATAGGAGGAATACCATCAGCATTGAAGACACATCATCTGGAGATCATTATTATTTTCTTCCTTAGGAGTCTGATGGAGGAGCATCATGGTTCCAAATTTTTTTACATTTAGTAGAATCTAGGGGGTCTTATATTTCAAGAGAGTTGGTTTTCTAAAGTATTTAATTAATTTAATTTTCAATGTTTTGAGTGATTTTGTGTGACACATTTATAATAGGATTTAATTAAATATTGTGAGGCATATTTCTAAATGTTCTCAAATGTAGGAGAACATGAGAGATATATGATAGCTGAGATTTCAAAGGGATTGTGAATCCTATACTTAAGGAATTAGTTGATGATTTTATGGATTTGAGATGATCTTTAGGATTTCGTTCAGTAACCTATCTATCTGAACTAGAATTTGTTATAGAACCTTTTGTATAATTTTGTAAGCCTAAAATGCATAAAGGACAACGAATAATTCTTAGATATGGGATTTTATTGTAAGCCTACAAGCATAGATAGATATAGAGAGAGGGATGAGAAAATGCCACTGATAAAGAAAATTAGTCCGAGAGAAGGTCTCATTACTGTAATTATTTGTTTGCAAATATAAAACTCAATTTCGAGTTTATGTGGAGTGCCAAGTGTTAATAAATTACAAATGGTGTGATTGTTCTTTTATGTGATGAGTGATCCGTAAAAGAAGAAATATGATTTCTGTATGATACATTACTAATTACTTGAATTTTGATGAGTGTATAAGTATTTCCAAGTGAAAAGGATTTACAGTGGAAGAACTAAGTAGAATCATGAGTGATTCCATTTCTAGAGCAATTTCCTGTGAGAGAAGCTAATTAGAGATAATGAGTGCAATTAAAACTGCTATGCAGGTCGAAGATGAATAAATTATGAATTATGGATTGAGAATAATGTGCAGAGGTGTTGCAGCAACCAAAATCATTCTGTGAATGATTGGATAACTAGAATAAAGCTCAAGAGTGTTTTAACACCATAGAGAAATATGGAGTTGCATCAGTTCATTGAATAAACTATCATAAGGAGTAGCGTGGAGAAGGTGGAGTTGTATAGTGGCGACAACCGAAGAAACAAATAAATCGATTAAGGGACAAAACCTTTAGAATATTTCGAAAGGAGGTTATTAGACAACAAGGATTGAATTGTAGAATTGAAGTGAGAGATGGGCGAACCAAATTACATCGCAAAGTGGACATGTGTCAGGCAGAGGATGCAAGTGCATATCATACATCAGCGGTTTTAGTGTTTATTGTTAATGGCATCGCAAGGTAAATGATTTAAGTTGCAATGCGGTAAGTTGAGAAAATTTCGAAGTGGACACGTGTTGGGCGGAGAGTTAAATCACATATCACACATCAGTGATTTTGGATTTTATTGTTTAAACATCACATGGTAAGTTGTTTTGATTGCAATGCGAACAAACTGGAGATGGCGGTGTGAGACGGTACAGCGAGATTGTTGGATCTGGCATAGACCAATAGTGGAGATTAAATTGTAGATGCAAAGATATTTCACATCGACGTTGGGACTATTTAGTTGTTAAAGTTATTTATTATGGGTTGAGATATGCTAAGTTATATAAGTTGTGAAGTGTGATTCACTGTGATTGGTCAGGTCATGTGTGGGGTCATAAACCGTAGGTTTGCGGGGTTTGTATAAAATTGTAGCCGTGTATGTGATAAGGTAATGTGAAGTGGTGGCCAATGCATAATCATAAAAAAATTATTATATGAATATATGAGTTATAAAACCGAGATCCACTTATTGTTAAGCTTATGCGTGAGTATGATTAAAATATGAGCACTTGAGGTTAATGGAGGTAATGTGGGGTTAATTCCACTAACCCTGCATCTTTGGGTATTTTCAGCCTTATGGTTACATCAGGATTCTATTGATGTTCGCCTTTGATCCCCAATGAATCTATATATATGGATATATACAGTGGACATTTAAAATTATTTTTGAAATTAATATTTAAAATAAATTCAAAATAATTCAAAAAATGAATTTAATTTAGTACACAAATGTTGAGCACAAACACAAATTATGTAAAACACAAAACTTTGAAAGCACAAATTGATGTCTACAACTCACTTTAAACAAAATTTGTTTGAAGTCCTGCACATTTTAATCTTATAAAACATGAATTTCACCAAGTTTCACTTACATGGTGGGAGCACACTTGGTATATAATTGAAAAAAACACCTAGTCATTAAAAATGACGCAATTATAAGTAAAAGAAACACACATATCAAAGGTATGTTACAATTTCCATCAATAAATTTTGAAGGAGAGTGTCTCAACACTAATTCATTGTTGAGAGATGAAACTTGAATTGGAATTTCCTCGTATAGCACTATTTCATATTTTATAGATGAATCTTTAATAGGCATCGCCCCAGACAATAGATCACCATACATATTATTAGCATTTGCACAATGTCTTATACTAAAGATTTGAATTTTTCTAACAATATTGTTTTCTTTTCCATGCAGTTGTTTTAGCCTCTCCTTCTTATCGTGGTACACGTCTTTCATCTGGTTACACACAAGCTTAGAATTGGTGAAAACTACAATTCCACTTGATCCATACTCCCTAGTTGTTCCCAAGCCTTCTATCAATGCAATATAATATGCTTCATTTTTTGTTGTTCTTCCTGGTATACTGATTTTCCTTTGGAGGACCTTGTTAGTCAAAATATTGCAAAGCACACATGAAATCACTCATTTCTCATTTCCCTAGATTGGGATACCAAGAAACATCTATGCATAATGTCCATTTTTCAACCATGTTTAATGGGCTTTTTGATCCCTGAAAAAAACAAATTCAGTAAAATGTATTAAATGAACATTTATTGCAAATGCCTTAAAGTTTATGGGAGAAATGACATGTACATACATGGCTCCCAAAAACACTATAAAATGCCTTAAAGTTTATGGAAGAAATGGCATGTACATGGTTTCCAAAAATAGTAGCATTTTGCTTAAAAATATATTAAACATGAAAATTTGTTGCAAATGCCTTAAAGTTTAAGGAAGAAATGACATGTACAAGGTTTTCCTTCAAGTTTATGGGAGAAATGACATACATACATGGTTTTCCTTAACTTTTATGGGAGAAACAACATACATACATGGTTTGCCTTAATTTTTAAGGGATAACTGACATGTACATAGTTCTGAAAAACACTAGAAAATGCCTTCAATTTTATGGGAGAAATGACATGTACATGGTTTCCAAAAACAAAAGAATTTTTCTTAAAAATATATTGACTTAAATTTGATTGGAGAAATTACATTTACATGGTTTGTCTTAAAGTTTATGGGAGAAATGACATATATATACATGGTTCCCAAAAACACTAGCGAATTCCTTAAAGTTTATGGGAGAAATGCCATGTACATGGTTTCCAAAAACACTAGAATTTTCCTTAAAAATATATTAAACATGAACATTTATTACAAATGCCTTAGATTTTATTGCAAATGCCTTAAATTTTATGGGAGAAATGACATATACATGGCTTGCCTTAAATTTTATGGTAGAAATGACATACATACATGGTTTGCCTTAAAATTTATAGCAGAAATGACATGTACATTGTTCCCAAAAACACTAGCACATGCCTTAAATTTTATGGGATAAGTGACATGTACATGGTTTCCAAAAACACTAGCACATGCCTTAAATTTTATGGGAGAAGTGACATGTACATGGTTTCCAAAAACACTAGCATTTCCTTAAAAATATATTGAATTAAAGTTTATGGGAGAAATGACATGTACATGGTTTGCCTTAGAGTTTATGGGAGAAATGACATGTACATTTTTTGTATTAAAGTTTATGGGAGATATTACATGTACATACATGGTCTCCAGAAACACTAGCAAATGCCTTCAAGTTTATGGGAGAAATGGCATGTACATGGTTTGCCTTAAATTTTATGGGAGAAATGAAATGTACATGGTTTTCCTTAAAGTTTATATGAGAAATTACATGTACATGTTTCCCAAAGGCACTAGCAAATGGCTTATATTTTATGGGATAAATGGCATGTACATGGTTTTCCTTAAATTTTATGGGAGAAATGACATGTACAGGGTTTCCAAAAACACTAGAAAATGCGTTAAAGTTTATGGGAGAAATGATATGTAAATGGTTCCCAAAAACACTAGCAAATGTCTTAAAGTTTATGGGAGAAATGGCATGTACATGGTTCCCAAAAACATAAAAAATGCCTTAAAGTTTATGGGAGAAATGGAATACCTTAAATTTTATGGGAGCAATGGCATGTACATGGTTTCCAAAAATACTAGCTTTTTCCTTAAAAATATATTAAATGAATATTTATTGCAAATGCCTTAAATTTTATGGGAGAAATGACATATACATGGTTTGCCTTAAATTTTATGGGAGAAATGACGTGTACATGGTTTGCCTTATAGTTTATGGGAGAAATGAAATGTACATGGTTTGTGTTAAATTTTATGGGAGAAATGACATGTACATGGTTTTCCTTAAATTTTACGGGAGAAATGGCATGTACATCATTTTCCTTAAATTTTATGGGAGAAATTACATGTACATGGTTTGCTTTCAATTTTATAAGAGAAATGACAGATGGTTTGCCTTCAATTTTATGGGAGAAATGGAATGTACATGGTTTGCCTTAAATTTTATGGGAGAAATGACATGTACATGGTTTTTCGTAAAGTTTATGGGAGAAATGACATGTACATGGTTTCCAAAAATACCATCATTTTCCTTAAAAATGTAATAAATGAACATTTATTGTAAATGCATTAAAATTTATGTAAAATGCCTTAAATTTTATGGGAGAAATGACTCCAAATGCATTTCTTTAATTGAAAACAAAATCATTGTTTTCTAATAAAAAATTGTGTAAATACAGATGTTGGGAAACACTTTTTGCCCTTTTTTGACGTTGAAAATTGTAATTTTCTATGTTTTTCAACTTCAACTCCACTAAACTCATATTTTTATCGCAAATTATGCTTTGACATAAAAACAAGAATTGTAGAGAATTGTCTTACCTCCATACCAATATTTTTTTTTTTTTAAATATTGACATATAGAGGGGTAAATTTGTTGTTTACTAACTGCATATACTTGAAATTTTCAGGCAAACATAAATAGTCACTTTATTATCCTTAACTTTTTTTAGGGAAGGTGATTCATTTTTTGGAAAAAAACCATAGCATCATAATCTGCATATATTGCACTAGTGCACAAACTATTTTTTGGTAATTTTCGGATCAAATCACTATTTTTTATTATTTTTTGCAATGGACAAAGACAAAAAAATAGTGATGTTTCAGTACATTTTATTATCCTTTGATTTTCTATTCAATGTGATCGCCAATAAGAAAAATGAGAGTACTCTTTTGAGGTAGATAGGGAGAGGAAGTGCACTATGATTTTTTTGAATTTTTTGGTGTCCTCATTTGAAAGTTATTGAATTTTCATTCAGTGCAATTTTTCGAACAATGAAATTCCACAGTGACACAGTTTAGTAAAAAATTAATAAAAAATTGCATTTTTTAATGAAACTCCATAAATCTCACATCATCAAAAACTAGATTTAGAGACGAATCTAATGGTACTTGGTCCGACATATAACATTTTTTTTTTTGTAGGTGTTCTGTCCCTCCAAAGTTGCAGGTTTCTCAAAACTGCAGAGTTTTCTGAGTTTTTTGTTGACCAGAAACTCTCGGCCGAGAAAAACTCTCGGCCGAGAAATTTTTAAAACTCTCGGCCGAGAGTTTTGAAAACTCTTGGTCGAGAGTTTGCGGCCGAGAGTTTTTAACATTCAAAAACTCTCGACCGAGAGTTAGAAAAACTCTCGGCCGAGAGTTTTTGAATGTTAAAAACTCTCGGCCGAGAGTTTGCGGCTGAGAATTTTGTGACCACAACTCTCGGCTGAGAGTTTTCAAAACTCTCGTACGAGAAAATATGAAATATTTAAAATCTCTCGGACGAGAGTTTTGAAAACTCTCGGCCGAGAAATTTAGTTGACTTTTTTTCTCGGCCGAGAAATCAAAAATTTCTCCCGAATTCTATCTCATGCCAAAAAGTGTTTCCCAACTTCGCGTTTCGCCCTATATACAAATTAAAAAAATTATATATAGACTGGAGAGCTACTCCAAATGAATCTCTTAAATTGAAAAAAAAAAAGATCTTTGTTTTCTCTTACAAAATTATGTAAATATAGACAAACAAAATTATGTAAATACAGGAAGACAAAATTATGTAAATACAGAGAGACAGACAAATTAGAAAAATTATATAGACTTGAGAGCTACTCCAGATGAATTTCTTTAATTGAAAAAATAAAATCATTGTTTTTTTTATACAAAATTATTTAAATAAAGACAGACAAAAAAATTAATCATTGTCTTATGATAGTAATGGCAAAGGTATTTCAAAAGCTAATGACAGTAACAGATTCAAATGAAGTGCTCGTGCCACATCTAGATCTTTCTTTCATATCAACAACAGGAGGAAAGATACTTGTTACAAACATATATTGATTATTGAGGTAGTTTGCACGGTTCAATAAAGATGGATTTGTATACTTGTTACAAACAGACAAAGGTATTTCAAAAGCCAATGACAGTAAAAGATTCAAATGAAGTGCTCGTGCCACATCTAGATATTTCTTTCATAACAACAATAGGAGGAAAGATACTTGTTATAGACATATATTGATTGTTGAGGTAGTTTGCACGGTTCAATAAAGATGGATTTGTATACTTGTTACAAACAGATATTCATTGTTGAGCTAGGTTGGATGGTTCAATAAAGACAGATTTGTATACTTGTTACAGACAGATATTAATTATTGAGCTAGGTTGGTTGGTTCAATAAATACAGATCTATATGTTGGTAACATGTGGCTCAGTTATAAAGCATGAAGGGAATTTTTTGCAACCTATAATTGTGGAAATATCTAAAGATGCACCTATTGTGAAGGTAGAGCTTTTTGGGCATGTTCTCTGTCCCTTAAAGTTTCAGAACTAGAAGGAAGCATCGAACAATCATGAAATTAAGAAGGCGGACCCCATCAACACCTATGGCAGCTTGCCTGGCAAAGAACTCTGCTAACATAGGCCAACAAACTGTTGTATAATTTGGACCATACTTAAAAATATTGAGAATTATAGTTCCTCTAAAGGGACATGGGAAATGAGGATATTATAGGCGGATAGTCCCAATTAGTGTACAATATTTTCTAACTTCTTAGACTATCTTTTGTGATTTTGCAATATCTATCTAGGTCCTGGAAAACGATTGTTAAAAAGTAGCAATCAATATAATCTAATTTACCAATTCAAAATATCTTTAAATAGTACAATATTAACTATTTAATTTTCGTTTTATGATTCATAGTTTTTATTTAAGCTTTAAAAACTATTTAAATAGTTATAATTAAATAATAACATATAATCTACCCATTTAGAATTGGATTTTCATAATCTACATATTTAGAATCAGTTTTTCATTGCATTTCCATATGAATTTAGCTAAATTTGTATCTTATTTGGAATTATTTATTTTAAGCATGGTTAATTATTAGATTTAAGTCTCTCAATGAACTTATGAACCAGACTTGGTCACTCTGTCTTTGTCTTGGTCACTCTATCTGATCGAAAAGAAACATTCCCCAGCCCCTCTATCTCTTCTAAAGGAGCCGCTCTGAAATGACTAGCCTCATATCTAGATCGGGTATGTCACGTAAACCTACTCCATGTAATTATGCATTCATGAATTTATATTTAATCTATGTTACCTAAGTTTAATTATGAGGTTAATAAGGGATTAACTCTTTATATTAATATCACAGAGAGGACCACGTATTACTACCACTTGTTTACATGTAACTCCTCTTGATAGTTCCACGACATGTATGGTTCATAAATCTCACAAAACATTAATAGTTGGGAAAAAAACTCAACCAAAAATTGCAGAAAGGTGATCCCATTAGATGGAGATGAACATTATTTTTGTTGTGTCAATGTTTAAGAAAAACAACTCACTTAAAAAAACTTAACGTGTGGAGAATGAAATCATCTTACATTTAAATTATAGTCCCAATCTGGAAGTAGGAAATGGGAATAAGTTTACCTAATTTACAGAAACTATAACTACTAGCTTTCACAAATAAGAAAAAAAAAAGACGAGGAGGTAGACGAGTAGGAAGAATAAACTCACATACCTGGAAATAGACAAGGAGGCAGATGCAGAGACAGTAGAGTAGGAAGAGCACGTCGAGCAGGAAGAGCAGACGATGAGGACGTAGAGCAGGCAGGGCATGTCGAGGACACAGACCAAAACCTACAAAAAACCTGCAAACGCAACAAATTGAAAATTAGATTTAAAAAAAAAAATCCATAACCAAAAAAATAAAAAACTTCCCTTACCTTCGCACCTTCGCTTGCTCCCCTCAAGGCCCCTGGAACAGATAGTGAGATATCTCCAACACAATAGACCTCTCCAATGCAACAGACATAGAAAGCACAACAAAGCCCTCCAAAGGTAACAAAATGACCGAAAAATTGTTGCGATTTGGTGGCCGGTATATTTATAGAAAAAATTTCGTCCAAATTATAACAAAAATTTCGGCTGAACTAATAGTCCGGCCAAAATTTTGTTTCCGGTTTTCCTATCTCTCACTTTCCCCACGCCATAAATCTTAACAATAGAAACAGTTCAGCCGAATTAATTTCAAAACATTGACTGAAATTTCTAGAATTTTAGCCGATCTTCCTTAAACATTCAGTCGAACTGTTGGGAAAATGAAATTTTCGAACGTGTTTCTCACGAAAGTGCAACCCAGCTTCACATTTTTACCCATTCACATATAATATTTTTTTTCCAATATTTTGCTGAGGTCATTTAAATTATGTTGGGAGGAATCTATTATATATCGAGTGAGATATTATGAATTTTGTCTCCATTTTCCATGAACATGAAGAAGAAGATATGAGAAAGAACCAAAAAAAATACTTCATGATGCTACAAGATTGTATTAAAAGGATCAATCTAGTAAAGGTAGACATGTTAATTTTAAAAATGAGGAAGTTGATGTTGAAGCTGAAGATGAAGAATGTGTTGGCATATCTGGGGATTAGATTAGAACTGATGTTAGAAAGGAGAAGAGCCATAAAAAAACAAAAAAAAAATTTCCAAGAATGTCTGCCTTCTAGATGATGATGAGGAGATTGTTTCAGTTACAGAAAATATCATAACTAATAGGAGGAAGAAACAAAAAATTTCTCATTCTGAAAAAATAATGGACATAAATGAAGGTCCTAGTGAAAAATCAAAATCAAGAATGGAAATCATTACAACAGAAGCTAATTTAGAGGATGGCATTATGAAAACAAAACAAAATTCCATTCGACATCATTTGGCGAAGACAAATTTAATTTTCGGTGGTCGGTCATTTCAACATAATTTCATTCAAGTCTACAAGATAGATGAAGGACAGTTCAAATATCAAATTAGAAATCCACACCACTTGCATGTTCACAATTTGGAAAAATTGATGAGGTACAACCCTTTTGAACATGTGGTTGATTATGTTCTTGTTGTTGATCCAAGGGAGGTTCCTAACAAAGAATCATTTGACAAGTGAAATTTTTTTAATATAAATATTATGTACTTGGGGGAAACTATTCTGTAGAATCTCAAGGGAAAATGATGGAGGAATATCCCAATAACCCATGTTTTGAAACAATGAAATGCATCATTTATGTTGGTTTACCATATATAGGAACAAATTTATCGGCATGGATAATAATTCAGATAATTAGTATAATATGTCTACAACTTGCATCCAAAGAGTCAGATTTACACATAGTGAATTTGAAGAAAAATGTGGTGGTGATCAGACAAAGGTTCATCCTGAATTTTGGAAGGAATTTTGTATGGAAATTGGTTATCAAATCGAAGAAAAAATAATTTCAAAAGGTGGAAAAATAAATTATGAAATATTCAGAGGTATGGATAACATTTTCAAATTTTCATTTACAATTGGAGAGATATGGGAATTTATTGATCATATTTGAGTTGTGGGCGAATGTTGGCATCAAAAGTCAGAAGATTAAAAAGTCTAAACCATTGATATGTACCGGCAGTAAATCAGGTCCTGAAATTAAGCTCCTTCTAGAAGATATGCCTATCACACCTTGGAGAGCAATGCAAGGAGTGAAGGATGAAAATCTTGTCAAAACAATATTATCTCATGTAAAGTGAGGAGAATTATCAATGGTGGAAATGTCTGAGGAATTTCTAAAGTAAGTTTGCTATTTTTACTTTTTTTTGGATTATAAGGTTTTGTTAAATATAATATATTGTTGTTGGTATTATTTGTTATAGATATCACTATATTAACAGTGTTTACTTCATTTATTTAGTCACAAGGTTTATATGAGAACAAAAGAACAAATGTTAAATTGTTGAATGAAGATAGTTGGGATGATGTTGTACACAACTACCCAGATTCAAGTTCTACATCAGTGCTAAAAGATTTTTGTCTTACATTTAAAAAGGTTACGTTCATTCATACAATCATTTCTATTCATATGTATATTATTTTTATTTCATAACTTATACATATAATTGTTTATTTTATTAAAGATGAAGAAGGATGCAAATGGAGCACCAGATAGTTTCAGAAGCTTTATTGAAAAAATTAAAATGGAAAGGATGAGAAAACAATGTCTTAGTGATGTTGAACTTGATCCCAGTCTTAATCATTTCATTTGAAATGGGCTCTACACTATCCGATATCAAATAATATGAGGTGATTGTGAAGGCATTGCAAAAATCACACCTAAAAGGGATTATTCCCTAGTTATTGTAGATATTCCTCATAGTTTCAATATCCCAAACATTTAATATGATAGTGACCCTTATATTTATCAAGCATTTAATAAAGTGGTTATGGGATTTCTAGAAGTCACAACATCACCATTTTTTATATTTGTGATATTTCATTCAGACACACAATTGGCATTGTTATTATCAAGCTTCAAGGGAAAAGAAAATTCAAGGATACAACTTACATGGTAAGATGTTGAAATTGTATGTTTCATTAATGTTAAAAAAATTATTTATGTAGAATTTAATTGAACTTTTACTATTTCATGTTACAAGAAAAATCCAAATCTTATTTGTGGAGGAAATCAACCAATTATAAGTGACAATGAATTCATTCATGTTGAAATTTAGTCAAAGGATGATAGCTATAACTTTATTCTTTTCAATAAAGTAGATGGAAAGAATCATAGCCCAGTACTGGTCCATGATGATGTTGTAAAAAAACTAACATATGAAGATATAGAAGCAAAAGGAGAGATAGTTAACATATATAAAAAACCACAGTCATTGATTAATATATTTTAGATTTATGTTCAAATGAAAGAGATTGGGTTTTGGATTTATTTTCAAGCTCAGATAACTTTTATTATACAAGAATGAATTTCACTATTTTCTTTTTAAAATTTTTTGTATTTATTCTAATTTACTAATTTTTTCTTTTGTACTTTCTGATCAGGTACAACACTAGCATGTTTCTTACAAAAAGGAAGAAATTGCATTTCCATTGAAAAAGACCCAATACAATGCAAATTTATTCAGCAAAGAATCAATGCTCTTCAGTTTCTTCCAAATGAAATGCTAGAAATTGGTTTGAGTAAAAGGATTTTAATGAATCCCATGTGGAATAAAGAGCAAAGGAACCTCGACCACCATTAAATGGAATGATTGGAACGACATACTTTGGGACATTTTCAAACATCAAAGATCCATCAGAAGGGAAAAATGATGAAACTGAAGCCAATAATGAAAATATTGTGGAAGAGGACAATAATAAAACTTTTTAAGATGAAGAGTTTCGGTTACGTGATATTATTTATTATTGATTAAGTTAAACTTCCAAATGAAGCTCATTTTTTGTAACTATTAATAAGTTATACTTGTAATGTTTTGACGTTGATATTTTATGAGAAAAATGAGTATTAGATTGTTGTTATTATATGTTTAGTATTTGTATAATGTGATTTTCACTTCATTTTTATGTGAATCATATAAGTTTCGAAAAAAACTGTAATTATTATTAACTTTTGACATAAAATTCACAAAAAAATGCTAATTTTATATTTTTTTTGTTAATTTTTTCCTATAAAAATATTTTATTTGACATGTCACTTTTAGCAAAAAAGACTCAAAAAGTGTATTTTTTTCAGTGATTTCTATATTCAAAATGTGTTTTTTATGTAAATTGTTAAAAATTCTTGCATTTTTAGTGACAATTATTTCATGTGCAATGAAATATTATTTAAAAATATATAATTAGATAGAAGATTAACACTTTAAAATTTTGACATTTTTTGTTTTCTTTTACACTGCAAAAAATCAAATATCTCACTGCAAAAAAAAAAAAATTAAAGAAAAACGAAAAAACAAATGCTTAAAAAATACTTAAAAAAATATGTAAGTGAAGAGGAAGAAGAAGAGTAGCTCAAAAATTGTTAAATTTAGAAAATAATTATTATCTTTTAATAGATTAGAAAATTTTAGGTCAAAAATAAGTCTTCTAAAAAAGAGGGATGATGTTGGGATCAAAACTTTTCAAAATCAACTTAAAAAACACTAAAATTTTAAAAATAATGACTATACTTGGTACATAGGAAAATTTAATGTGTAAAAAACATGCTTAAAAAAAATTGGGAGTATTCTGCATCACGACTTTTCAAAATCAGACCATTTTTTGCTACCTAAAAAAACTGGGTATTAGTTTCTGTTCCTGTTTCAAAGTTTACATTGTTACTAGTAGAATGAAAAAATGAGAAAAAAGAAAAACTTCTTGCTATAACATTCTCACTTTTATAAAAATTGAAGTTATGTTAGAATTTTAATAGACTTAATTTATTTTTATGTTTTTTTTTTATCTTTTTAGGGTTTAGATAAATTTTGGTTGATTCTTGTTATAGAAAGTTATATGAAAATCTTAAATGATTCTAATTATATAAAATGTCTTTTCCAATAATTTGATCCTTTGAAATTTACTACATACTAGCATAGATTCATCTTAAATCTGGATGTACCAAGAACAAAGAGGGATCAAATCTATTCTCACTAAAAAATGAGTTTGCATCTTGAGAGATTTGATCACTCTCAACTTTTGGTAGATCTGAAATTAAAAGCTATATTTAGGTCAGTTTAATTAATTATTAATTATAATTTAATTATAATTATAATTATTTATTTTATGTTTTATACCTTGTTTAATTTTTTTATTTTATTTTTATGTAGTTTGACCAAGTCATAGTGAATTTGAAGAAAAATATAGTGGTGATTAGAGAAAGGTTCATCCTAAATTTTGGAAGGAATTTTGTATGGAAATCGGTTATCAGATTGAAGAAAAAATAATTTCAAAAGGTGGAAAAATAAATTATGAAATATTCAAAGGTATGGATAACATTTTCAAATTTGCATTTACAACTGGAGAGATATGGGAATTTATTGATCATATTTTTGAGTTGTGGGCGAATGTTGGCATCAAAAGTCAGAAGATTAAAAAGTCTAAACCATTGATATGTACTGGTAGTAAATCAGGTCCTGAAATTAAGCTCCTTCTAGAAGATATGCCTATCACACCTTGGAGAGCAATGCAAGCAGTGAAGGATGAAAATCTTGTCAAAACAATATTATCTCGTGTAAAGTGAGGAGAATTATCAATGGTGGAAATGTCTGAGGAATTTCTAAAGTAAGTTTGCTATTTTTACATATTTTTGGATTATAAGTTTTTGTTAAATATAATATATTGTTGTTGGTATTATTTGTTATACATATCACTATACTAACAATGTTTACTTAATTTATTCAGTCACAAGGTTTATATGAGAACAGAAGAACAAATGTTAAATTGTTGAATGAAGATAGTTGGGATGATGTTGTACACAACTACCCAGATTCAAGTTCTACATCAGTGCTAAAAGATTTTTGTCTTGCATTTAAAAATTTTACGTTCATTCATACATTCATTTCTATTCATATATATATATATATTATTTTTATTTCATAACTTATACATGTAATTGTTTATTTTATTAAAGATGAAGAAGGATGCAAATGGAGCACGAGATAGTTTCAGAAGCTTTATTGAAAAAATTAAAATGGAAAGGATGAGAAAACAATGTCTTAGTGATGTTGAACTTGATCCCAGTCTTAATCATTTCATTTGGAATGGGCTCTACACTATCCGATATCAAATAATATGAGGTGATTGTGAAGGCATTGCAAAAATCATACCTAAAAGGGATTATTCCCTAGTTATTGTAGATATTCCTCATAGTTTCAATATCCCAAACATTGAATATGATAGTGACCCTTATATTTATCAAGCATTTAATAAAGTGGTTATGGGATTTCTAGAAGTCACAACATCACCATTTTTTATATTTGTGACATTTCATTCAGACACACAATTTGCATTGTTATTATCAAGCTTCAAGGGAAAAGCAAAGTCAAGGATACAACTTACATGGTAAGATGTTGAAATTGTATGTTTGATTAATGTTAAAAAAATTATTTATGTAGAATTTAATTGAACTTTTACTATTTCATGTTACAAGAAAAATCCAAATCTTATTTGTGGAGGAAATCAACCAATTATAAGTGACTATGAATTCATTCATGTTGAAATTTAGTCAAAGGATGATAGCTATAACCTTATTATTTTCAATAAAGTAGATGGAAAGAATCATAGCCAAGAACTGGTCCATGATGATGTTGTAAAAAAACTAACATATGAAGATATAGAAGCAAAAGGAGAGATAGTTAACATATATAAAAAACCACAGTCATTGATTAATATATTTTATATTTATGTTCAAATGAAAGAGATTGGGTTTTGGATTTATTTTCAAGCTCAGGTAACTTTTATTATACAAGAATGAATTTCACTATTTTCTTTTTAAAAAATTTTGTATTTATTCTAATTTACTAATTTTTTTCTTTTGTACTTTATGATCAGGTACAACACTAGCATGTTTCTTACAAAAAGGAAGAAATTTCATTTCCATTGAAAAAGACCCAATACAATGCAAATTTATTCAGCAAAGATTCAATGCTCTTTGGTTTCTTCCAGATGAAATTCTAGAAGTTGGTTTGAGTAAAAGGATTATAATGAATCCCATGTGGAATAAAGAGCAAAGGAACCTCGACCACCATTAGATGGAATGATTGGAATGACATACTTTGGGACATTTGCAAATATCAAAGATCCATCAGAAGGGAAAAATGATGAAACTGAAGCGAATAATGAAAATATTGTGTAAGAGGAACATAATGAAACTCTTGAAGATGAAGAGTTTGGGTTACGTGATATTATTGATTATTGATTAAGTTAAACTTCCAAATGAAGCTCATTTTTTGTAACTATTAATAAGTTATACTTGTAATGTTTTGACCTTGAAATTTTATGAGAAAAATGAGTATTAGATTGTTGTTATTATATGTTTAGTATTTGTATAATGTGATTTTCACTTCATTTTTATGTGAATCATATAAGTTTCGAAAAAAACTGTAATTATTATTAACTTTTGACATAAAATTCACAAAAAATTTCTAATTTTATATTTTTTTTGTTAATTTTTTCCTATAAAAGTATTTTATTTGACATGTCCCTTTTAGCAAAAGAGACTCAAAATGTGTATTTTTTTCAGTTATTTCTATATTCAAAATGTGTTTTTTATGTAAATTGTTAAAAATTCTTGCATTTTTAGTGACAATTATTTCATGTGCAATGAAATATTATTTAACAATATATAATTAGATAGAAGATTGACACTTTAAAATTTTGACATTTTTTGTTTTCTTTTACACTGCAAAAAATCAAATATCTCACTGCAAAAAAAAAAATTAAAGAAAAACGAAAACAAAAATGCCTAAAAAATACTTAAAAAAATATGTAAGTGAAGAGGAAGAAGAAGAGTAGCTCAAAAATTGTTAAATTTAGAAAATAATTATTAGCTTTTAATAGATTAGAAAATTTTAGGTCAAAAATAAGTCTTCTAAAAAAGGGGGATGATGCTGGGATCAACACTTTTCAAAATCAACTTAAAAAACACTAAAGTTTTAAAAATAATGACTATACTTGGTACATAAGAAAATTTAATGTGTAAAAAACATGTTAAAAAAAAATTGGGAGTATTCTGCATCAATACTTTTCAAAATCAGACCATTTTTTGCTACCTAAAAAAACTGGGTATTAGTTTCTATTCGTGTTTCAAAGTTTACATTGTTACTAGTAGAATGAAAAAATGAGAAAAAAGAAAAACTTCTTGCTATAACATTCTCACTTTTATAAAAATTGAAGTTATGTTAGAATTTTAATAGACTTAATTTATTTTTATGTTTTTTTTTTATCTTTTTAGGGTTTAGATAAATTTTGGTTGATTCTTGTTATAGAAAGTTATATGAAAATTTTAAATGATTCTAATTATATAAAATGTCTTTTCCAATAATTTGATCCTTTGAAATTTACTACATACTAGCATAGATTCATCTTAATTCTGGATGTACCAAGAAGTAAGAGGGATCAAATCTATTCTCACTAAAAAATGAGTTTGCATCTTGAGAGATTTGATCACTCTCAACTTTTGGTAGATCTGAAATTAAAAGGTATATTTAGGTCGGTTTAATTAATTATTAATTATAATTATAATTATTTATTTTATGTTTTATACCTTGTTTAATTTTTTTATTTCATTTTATATTCTTCATTTTCATTTTTATTTTATTATTTTATTTTATTTTGATCTACTCAGAATTTTTACAGGGCATTACATTACGACATCTACAATGGGGTCGAGAGTGCCTCTAGACACAAAATACTTCAGACATGGTGATCACCAATTGACTTGGGGTATAATTTTAATTAATTTTAAAAATAATATAATTTGTAGCTTTTGTTTCATATCTCACATATATTAAAGTATTAGTGTTTTGTTTGCAACATATTAATTTTTTTTTCTAAATATGGCTACTTCTATTATATAATACAAAGCATAGAGATAAATTCGTCATCCATTCGGAATTGTTGCATTAGCCAATTCTGGCAGGAAATAGCAAGTTCAAAAATTCAAAAGTGGCGTTACCCCGAGAGGGGGAACCAGCCTAAGAAACCACTCCATGTAGCTAGGAAAATGTTTCCCCTGTGGGGAAACCAGCTTTAAACAACATTATACATTGGAGAAAATAAAAAGGCACGAGAACTAGACAATAACAGAGACAATCATGACAAGTGGGAACCAAGACATTATACTTGATGCTTCTTGTCATCCTATAGAGGTTGTTGAGGTGGCTCTTCCTCGATGAGGCACACGTACTTGCATATGTCATCATCGTGCTTTTACATATGGGGATCCAATGCCAGGGAGGAGGTTGAGCGGGCACTAGTCTCGGAATCCTTGTCATCCTCATCAGAACTGCAGCTACCATAACTATTCGAGACGTCCTTGGCTGGCTTAACTGACAACGCCACCATTTTGCGTGGAAGATTGAGGGAGGAAGGAGACATTGTGGACTTGTGCATCTGCTTCCTGGAGCGTGAGCCAGAAGGGCCAACTGAGGCTTTAGGAAGGTGCAGGGATAAATTGGCAGATAGGCGATGAGGATCTAGGACCTTAGGCACTTCCAAATTCAAAGAAAAGTCCATAGTCCTCTCAGCCATAGTGTGAATTTGTGGATGGGAAGGAGATCCACGACCCCCACCTTTGCGGCATTGCATACAGTGGAATATTGGCATTGAGGAAAGTGAATTACAAGACTGTGAAGGAAGTAGAGGGGATGGACAGGCTGCATGACAGAGAGAAACTCAGCACAATTGGGCTGAGGGATGGTGCAGGGCCACCGGAGGAGTGGAATATTCACTGGAAATGATAGATCCAACACTGAGAATAACAGAAATTCTAAGGGAGAATTTTTTAGGGACAATGCCATTGTCCATATATGGCAGAGGGTGGAGTAAATTCGTAGAGGGAGGAGTGAATGCGCAGAGGGTGGAGTAAATTCTCAACTGATGCAGAGAGGACGTGATAGACAGAGCATGGATAGTGGAGTAAATAACACTCATGCCACAGTTATTAATACCCATGATCTGGCCATGTGCCTCCTCGTGATGAGGATGACTGCTAGGCGATGGCATTGCGAGGTGGCTATTGGATAGGTCGCTAGAGAACACCCACATCCGAGGTGCAAAATATTATTTTTATAAATTATTATCAATTATAATATAATAATAGTAGTTTATATATATATATATATATATATATATATATATATATATATATATATATATATATATAGTTTAAATTAATATGCAGTAATATGCACGTGTTTAGGGAAAGAAATGTGTGTAGTAATAATTAACATAGTTGTAATGGATGCAATGCTATTTCTGGTTATAAATATCTCCCAACCTGTAAAATGTGATTGCACTCAATTTTTTCCTTAGTCTGCACAAGTGCAAAGCATATATAAGAAATTTTATCCTTGAAGTTTGCAATATATATTTTTAAGATAATTCAAAACATAAGGAAATCATAAATTTTGGAACACTAATTGAGTAATTTGAATTTAAGTAATCTAGATTTAAATGTGCATAAGAATTTTTTTTTAAAATAACAATATTATAAAATTTAAAAAATTTTAAAGTAATGATTTGAAAAATATAAAACATTAATTTTTTTACTAATTAATGGGTAATCTCCTATAGAATCTTTGTAATTAGTGTTTAGTTTTGTATTATAATTTTAATATATTTCAAGTTTTGTATTATACTTTTAGTTTTTTGTTTAGTTTTTGTAGAATCTTTTGTATTATACTTTTAATATATTTCAAGTTGACTAGATGGTGAGAAATTCATAAATGTTAATGAGAAATGGTTTAGTTTAGTTTGTTGTTAGATAATTACGAAAGCTCAATCAAGGATTTATATAACCATGTTAAGGCCTGGATAAAGCTTTCTTAAACCCTCGATCAAGCTATTTAAAATTTTATTTCAAACACTCGATCAAGTTGTTGAGGGCCTAAAAAATAGAGCTTTATCTCCTCTTCTGCATATTTATCCGCAACATAATTTTGTATACTAGAAGACTCTAGGCGTCCTTAAGTGGCGGAGTTGATCGTGTTAGATTTTGGAAGGAATCCTCTATTTAATGGCATATGATTTTGACATTTTTGAATCCATATGATATTTTTTATCTAATTTATTTTAAACATAATGCTTGAAACATTTTTGGACACTTTCAAAAGGGCTCAATAAAAAATCAATAACATAAAATATACAAAAGGAAAAATTTTCAAAAAATACAAATATATCTGTTTACCATTCCCCTTCAAAAGAGTACTCCTAGATTTTGAATTGATTTAAATAGTAAAACAATATTAAGCGAACACTTGTGTATGCAAAATGCAATTGAAATATTACTTCACCAACTTTGAAAAATAATAAAATAATATAATTTGCATTAAAAAAAAAGAAATTAATATGAAAAACTTAGTTCTCTCTCTGAAGTTCATGCTTTGTGTGTGTCTATATATATATATATATATATATATATAGATCTATATCTATATCTATATCTATATCTATATATATATATACTAAGTTATGCTACATGAAGACACACATAACTCTTAAGATGTGCAAGGACAATCATTTCATTCAATGGAAAATTGACATACTATATAACATTGAATTGTTTTTCAAAAAATATTATTGGGTCAACAACATAATTCTCCACGTATTATGTTTTTACTCTGAATCAAAATTCACAATTGTTATATGAATTTTGAGGGTTTCAATTCAATAAAGAGTAAAATTTTAAAATTGACCAGTGTAACCCATCTTCATGCATTCACCCTTCTTAATTAACAATCTATTTAATATATTATAGTGTTTAATTCTTAATTAAGTTATTTATAATTTTTTAATTTCACTTATAAATTAAGATGGAAATTTTCATTTATATTATTTACTATAACTATTGTCAAAGTGTTTAAAGAGTCTCTTATATACAACAAATTTGTATTTCATTTGTTAAATCATTAATATATAGTTATATTTTATATTAATTATTTTAATGGACCAACACAAAATTTGTATAATAAATTTATTACTATGTTAAATTTTGATGGTCAAATTTAACTACCTTGCATTAATATTAGTTATTTTTATTAATCTTAATTTATTTTTAAAAAATTATTAAATTATGATATTTAAATTTCTATTAAATTTAATATTATATATAAATATCAGTTGAGTTTGTAACTTACTAAACCATTCATTTTTAGTCCCTACCTAGAGAGGACTTTAGCAATCAATTTGCTTGTTGAATGCTATTAGTTTAGCATTTACCAATGCAAGTTAGAATGTTTAAATTTAGAAATAATTAAAATATATATATCTTAATTAAATAAACGATCGGTTAACATTTCATGTAGAATTATGCAATATATCAGGAAAAAAATTCTACACAAAATTTTAATCACAAAAGCCTTAAATCTGTAATTGTTAACATTTCATTGGACAAAAAATTGGATCCCTTATTTTAGGCTTAGAGTCATATGTCCGATGTCACCTATAGAGTTTTCTAACCTTGAGGACTTGTGAGTATTCACGACCATCATGATTTTCACAACTGTATTTTCAGGATGATCTTGAAACTTGAGCCTGTTGGGAATCTTTGCAATGCCCAATGACTTTCTTGGGACTGCGAGGTGGGTTTTGTTAGTTTATTGTCACATTTGTATTATCCTTTTCCTGTTCCCCTGCTAGGAACTCCAACACCTCGTACTCTCTTTCTTTGTTCAGGTACAGGTCACAGATTTGTTCATTTCTTCTATACTTTCTTATAATGTGTTGAAGATTAAATACATATTTCCTTGATAGTCAACATCTTGAGTTAGGGTTTGGTTGAATGTTTTTTTCTCCATAGGCAAATTTTTTTTTAAGTTTGAGACGTTTCGAAGCTTCATTGGCCCAATTGAGCATTGCGTAAACATGTATGACTTTGCAACACATAAGTGTGGCTTCACAAGAAATAATTTAATAAGTCTTGGGTGCATTGACTCAAAAATTGAATATGGGAACAAGTTATATGCAAATCTTTGTGTCATGTCTTTTACAAATTCTTATAAAAATGAATTGTTTATCAGAAACATAGTCACATAAAATTGGAAGGTATTGTTTAATATCAATGCATATAAAATATATATTATTCATGTAAAGCTCTATTTTATTTTATGCATGTTTCAATTTTATCTTGCAGATGCATTTCATGGAGTTCTTCAACTATTGGAATGGTATGCAACACTTTGGGTTCTTTAATATATTACTAGCAATTGCACCTCTGGTGCAAAGGAACGCCGAAAGGAGACGAATGGTGTATTTTGGGTCCCACTGTCACACCCTTTTGACAAAAGCACCCATGGTTTTGGAAACCAAAAACTGGTTACGGAAGCACTTATAGCAGTTTTTTGAGAGAAGATTAAGCGATGCCACAACTGAGTGTGAATAATATGGTAGGGGTACCTTGCAGAATGATGATGTCGTGAAGCTCCGCTCTAGCTCCAGCCCCGAATGAACGGCTACCACGCAAGGATGACCCGAAGCGCAAAATCTGGTATGGGATGGTGGAAGGGGGAATTTGTTGAAGGTGGTGGCGAAGGGCAGCGATTGTTGTTGGAAGGGTGTTTGAAAGGTCTCTTTTCATGGAGACAGAGGCAGTTGCTTGGCTGCGATGGCGCATGATGAGGTTGTACAAGTAGTAGTCGAAGTGAGGATGTTGTACAAAACGGTTGTCATGGTAGCGTATTAGATGCAAAGCGTATTGTTTCATATCTACTTTTGCAATTCTTGGTTGATCAATCATTGCAGAGCCGATGGGGAAGAGGGTGGGGAAGGCCATGGAGAAGATGCCTTCTGTGTTGTATTCATTGATTGGGGAGAGGCCAATGATGGGCCATTGAAGTGAATGGATGGGTGAGCGATTGGAGGATTCTATGTAGGCAAGTATTTAATCTATTTCTGAATGAGAGTTTGGCAGATTTGCAACAAAGGAGGATGGGTGGAGGTCAGATGGGCATGGTTGGGGAAGTTTAGAATCACAATTTTTAAGAATGCCTTGTTGGAGTGGGATGGAAGATGTGTTGGCATGGTGTAAAATGTTGGAAATGTTGGTGGGCACAATGGGCAAAGAATTCAGGGATTTTTGGTTAATATGGACATCTTTGTAATATGGATCATTTTGTAGTTTGAATTGCAATGCTGCATGAACACGTGATCTACTAACAAAAAATTCGTACGATTTTTTGTCATAACTAGTTTTGTTTACAACAAGGATGTCTAGTTCTGATAACATACGAGAAAGAGAGGTCACAATATTAGTGATATCTTGAGGAAATCTAATAGTGTGGTCGGAATATTTTAGTTGGCCACCACGTGCATGGGTGACTTGAATAATGGGGTTGACATGAGCAATCAACATCTCTTCAGCTTGAGTCAGGCAGGAGAGCACATGCGGTTGGATACCTGGGTCCATGTTGTTTGCAAAGGAGAAACGGTGGGTTGTTCGTTCGCGAACACAACGGGTACAAGAAATGTTTCTGTTATTTATTTTTGTTTTCATGGATGGGTAAGCTTCATAAAAAACTGAGCAAACTTGGATGGGACTAAGTGCATCGATTTTTTCATGAAAGCGAAGATGTGCATGTTGGAGTTGGGTGGGGAGGAATTGTTGGGCAGGTGGAGAAGGAGGAAGATGGTGCGGGACATGGAAAGGGTAGGCGAGAGGCGAAGGAATTGCAGGGTATGGAAAGGGCTGGTTAGGGAGGGGAGATGTAAGGGTAAATGCAAAATTTTGGGTGGGATATAGTGGAAGGAGGGTACTTTGTGAAGGAATGGGAGTTTTTTGTGTGGTGGATTGAGAGAGAAGGTTGGCCTGGCGAGTTGCAAAGAGGAGACGACGACGTGCATTAATTATTTCTTTGTTAAGTGTGTAGTGGCGGCGACGTTGTTCCCTTTGCACACTGTTGTCTGGTGTGGTTGGCATAGTTGTTGCAAACAAGGAAAGGCATGTCAAATGCATGAAGTATAATGAAAGAAGAGGGAAGCATGAAGATGCAGCACTCTATTTCATATTTTTTGTTTTGTTATTTATTATTTTTGGCGAGATTTTTTGTTGTGCTATGTATTTCATCATAGAAATAGTAGTATGGAAATGGTGTGAGTGAATTCTGAACTGGAAATGTATTGAATATGGTTTGCATAAAAATGAGTGTTGGATATTTGAAATGGGAGAATATGTGTTTTGAAAGCAAGAACATGTTGCATTTATTGGCTAGAGCAAATCAAAGGCATATATTGTATTTTTGCAAAGAAGAAGAACCAATTTTTGTATTATATTCCATACTAAGCATAGCATATTGACATTTGCATTTACAAAATGTGTGTGTTGCAAACAAGATGAAGTCATGAAGGAGGAAAGGGAAAACCACGTGTGTAAATGTTCATATATTAAGAAGATCCATTACAACATAGTGGAATGACATATAAACAAAATGTAATGAAGAAAGGAGTTGATGCCCATACATTTAGGAGGATTATTAGAAAGGGAAAGGGGTTGTAAATATATAGTAACGATTACAAAACATATATGCAAAATCGACGATGGATGGCAAGTGAGGCAAAAGAGCGTTGAAAGTTGAACGATGGGAAGAGGCAAGAAATGTATGGCTAAAGGCGGCGACAGACTTTTTTTGTGGGGGAAGTGGAAGGTTGCAAGAGCTAAAGGAGGATTTTTGACGCATCAGCATAAGGCAGATCTTCTGTGTGCATAACAGTTGGTCACACTCGTTCGATGCCGTTAGAGGTGTCCCTCTTTAAAGATAGTGTGAAGAGGAATTTTCGCCCTTTGATTTTGCTATATATGTCAAGGACAGCTTGAGGATCTGTTGAGAGGAGGAAAAGGTCCACTGCAGAGATGCCTAGGAGGCCGTTTGCGGCCTCGTCAAAAGTGACAACATTCTCGAGGTGGCCAGTGTGATCGTGCAGTTGGAGGTGGAGAATGTAGTAATAATTGCACTTGGTGAAGGACCCTTCACATTTTTAGCAACGCCACGTGGTATCATCTTATCGTATAGCCTTTTTCATGCATTGCATACCATCAATGGTAAGTGGGAATGCAAGGAA
This sequence comes from Pinus albicaulis, assembly GCA_034641835.2. NCBI lineage: Eukaryota > Viridiplantae > Streptophyta > Pinopsida > Pinales > Pinaceae > Pinus > Pinus albicaulis. The sequence goes on along the minus strand of CM076571.1, from coordinate 961,552,569 downwards.
GTAGAAATCATGCAATTCAATTGAGGTAGCAATAGCACGGAGCGACATCCATGGGACATTTTTTCCAGGCGGAATTGAGAGGATGTCAGGATTTGTTTTTGTATTAAGTGGCTTCTTGCTGGTGCCTGAGGATTTGCAGCTGAGCGAGGGTGACGAAGATTGAATGCCTTCTTTCTCGAACCATTGCTTAAGTTCCAGCATTTCAGTGATCTTTGGATCGATAACCATGGAGGTGGTAGGGATTGTGCTAATAGTTTGGCCATTGAGGACTTGCATTTCAGCTCAACTCTCACTATTCCCATCTTCAAGCCAGTCAGAGTTGAAGTTGCACTGGATATAATCCATTGCAGTAGTGAGCAGTGAGCACATCTTCTACGAGTCTTAGAGTATGTGGCATTTATAGCCATAGGTTGAACATTATTTTATTCATATTTCCATGCTTGAATTTCTAGAATTATTAGAATCAATATTTAATATGTCCTTAAAGCAACCAAATCCCCTTTCAAGAGACTAATCATCTTTGAATAGCCTATTTTTGGGTACATGTTAGCTAGAACATCTTTTGCTGGTATTGTCTTCTTGTGCAAGGTTTATTAGACACCGCAAACTTTTCTTGATATTTTTGTTTGGGATTTTCAAAGATGCTTTTGCATCATGTGTGCACTTACCTCTTACATAGGCTGCTACATGACCCAGCAGCGATGGGAGAATAGTTGGAAAGGTTTTCATTTAGAAATAAAGCAAAGAAAATCCCAATCGATGCGATAGATAATAGGCATGTTAATTTTAGATCTAGCTATGATAGTGGACACATCCTAGTAAATCTAAATCTAGATAGAGATGTGTTTCAAATTAAGATAAATTAGTGAACCATTGGTATCATCTCTGGAGACATGCTATGTATAGCATGGAGACATGTTATGTTATAGCTGCACAAACATAGCATAGCAACCTGTTTGTCAGATCTCTGATGAAATAGTTGTACTGGTGCAGCGGATATTCTGAAATTACCAGGAAATAATAATAGTAATAATTGAGTCATAATCCAATAAAAATGTCAAGAAATGGGAACAGATGGAGCATACATAGAGGAAATAATTAATGGTCTCATAACAGGAAGAAAATTTGTAAGGGTTCCATTGAAATAAAGAGCGAGTCATAATCCAAGGACAATGTCCCGAAATAGAAACAGATGGAGAAGATCCAATAATTATGGGTCTCATAATAGGAAAGGAATTAAAGCCTTTCTATTGGAGGGGAAAACCTCAAACTTTTTGACATACCATGCTTTGGTTGATAGTCTTCGGCCCAACAGATACGGAGACACTGTAATATATGCGAAGAAACCAAGAGCAGTCTGGGAGATGATGGCAAGCCCAACAAAATCAATATTCTTGAAAAGGTAATGCAGACAAACCACAAATTAAAATATCCCTCCCTGTGGGATGCAGCACCCTTTCGCGCCATCCTTCTCAAGCCTGGACAACAAATAGTGATGGTACAGATTCCCACTCATGCCAACGATAAAGAGGAAAATGGGTAGTCGCATCAAGTTTATGGATGGCGATGGTAGGCTCTCATATATTGAATGAGTGGCAATACACATGTGTAATGATTTGTGGCAGATAAGAGTTAGAGGGTTTTAGCTTTAGGAGGACAGTCCAAAGGTTTCAGCAAGATGTCAAGTTTTGTCATGGGAGGTTGTCTGTTAGGTAGGAGCGAATGGCCATATTTTGTTCATGTCCATTGGTACCAGAGATGGTGATAAGCGCCCTGTTTTTTTTTAGGGTAGAATTTAATCGGTTATAAACCAAATTTCGTGGAAAACCCCACCTCTATACATGAGGAAGCGAGGAGAGATGCAAATAAAATCTTTGAAGAGTGTTAGAATTAAATCGATGGGCAATGAGACATATCCAATGGAATGGGATTTATGCACCAACATTAGAATAAAGAAAATTCCAGGAGGAAAACTAAAACCAAAAACTACCATTCAACTCTTCGATAAACATTATGATTAAACGTTTGTTTCTTTTCGTCCCACGGGGTTTCGAGGGTATATCTGTGTCTAATGATGTGATTGTTCATTATGCAAGTTTTCTTATGTAAATTTCTTTCATGATATGATTTTTATATTAGCAAGCATGTTATTTAATAATTGAGTTAAAAAAGTCATGGAATCGATGCATAGTTATAGTATGAAATCTACGTTAATATGTTACAAGAATGGTAATTAATGGTTGTATAACTCACTATGCTTTTACTAAAAATTTCCTTAAGTTAGATTACTAGGGCATGCTACAATAGTATATAACTAATGTAATGTAGTAAACATATATTGACATTATGTAATGACATATATTGTAAGAGTGTTTGAATATATATATTGTATTAGAAGTGATATATATGTTGTAACTACAACGGGTTATTCCAGGTGGTGTAGTTTTCCTTGAATAACGGTGATGAGTCAGCGTACATTTGCAGATAACAACTAGAGATGGTTGTCAATTGAGTTCTGATAATTGTTCCCACCATAAAAAACTTGATATTATTTTCTAAAAAAATGACTTAATTCACTTTTTAATATATTTATATCTACATATATTTATTGTATTTATTCCATCCATCAATCTCATATTTATATTATATATTTAATCCAATTTTTTCTTAAATGTGTTTTTCATGAAATAAGTGAGTCATTAATTTTGGGTCTACTTATATTTATATCTACATACATTTATTGTATTTATTCCATTCATCAATCTCATATTTATATTATATATTTAATCCAACTTTTTCCTAAATGTGATTTCCATGAAAGAAGTGAATCATTAATTTTGGGTCTACTTACAACTATCTTTTTTTGTACATCACATCATTTTTTTTAGACACATTGGGGATACATAGTTATTGGGCTATAGCATATTAAATGTGGTTACTGCCAATTATATTTAAATTCTCTACTCAATCTCATTCCATATTTGGGTCAACACTACTATTTTTTTGTTAAATTTAACATTGTAAAATTGTGTAAATTTTATTTTTTATTTTTTCTAAAAAAATAATTGATATATATCTTTGTTGCTATTTGGATGATTTAGAGATGTTATTTCAAACTGCATTGTAATAAGTGAATTTGGTGGATGGGTTGCAGTGCTGATTTGAAAGGTAATTTAATACATATTCATGATGATATAGGTCAACATTTCGATTGCTTACATTTAATCAAATTACAAATTCAATGCACCCCTCCATGGCAATTGTATCGCCTTACTTCCTAAATTCCGGTAATTTCAAAATACTGAGATCTCTATTTTGGATTTTGGATTTGAAATCTTAAATTCAATAATCTGGACTACCTATAAATCCATTTAATCCATTTTTAGTCTATGGAAAGGTACACTCGTGTAAATATGAATCTAAATGAATTCTTGCAGGTGAGTATAGATCAAATGTACTGGATATTGCAGTCACATCCCTCGGAAGATAAAAACACTAGAGGAAAGAGCACCGTAGTTAATTAACTAACTCATTCGTTGACTAAGCCATTGGTAGAATGACTACAATATGCAATGCATACAATCAGTTCATTTAGCACTTGATCAATCACAATATAATAACTCAATGTCTTATGCAATTGGCATAGATCCATCTTGACCCCAGGTCTGTTAAATAGCAGACAGGGTCCAAAAGAGTACAGCTGTGCAAACCTATCACCGCTTACAAAATCCAATGTTAAGATAGATCTATGCTAGTGTTTTAATTTGACATGAGACATTGAATGTCTATCTATTTTCCATTTTATTTTATTAGCATCAACACACACAGAATTTCACTTCCTTCATTGCGATAAACAAACCAGTAAACCCATACCCAAGCAAAATATCGAAAGGGGAAAATATTATACATACCTCATCCAATATTATTCGATTCCATTTGACTGAATGTAGAATAGAGGACCCCGCGTCAGCTGATGAACCTAAGGCATTGTTTGCAGCCTCTATAGTATCTTCAAAATCAGTATCCACATTTTTCTTCCTTCTCCATTTCCTTTGACCCTTACCCTCCACATATCCATCAGTCTCTTTCATCTGCAATTTGTGTTTCCTCCTGCCAGAAGCCAATTCGAAATTTTCATCATCTATTGATCTCTTAGACTTTGCTTTCCCCTTCATCTTCTTGTCATGGACATCTCTTTCACTATCAGTGTCTGCATTACCTGACTTCCTTTTTGACGTTTTTTCATTGGCATTGCTTCCCCCTTTCTTTTTCATTTGTTTGGCTTGCTTTTCAGTTTTCACAGCAGTGGGTCCACAAAAGAAGCGGAGGTGGATGCCCAACCGATCTGGATAAAACAATTTATTACACTATTGACATTTTTCTTTTGCAGGCATCAAATGTTTTCTATGTTCTATCTAAACAATGGAATAAGTCGTCAAAACAAAATCTTATTGAGAAAGCTCGGCCACATCTTTACATCTATTAGCACCATGATAAACCAAAAATTTAGTGCTTCCTTCGGCAGTGAACCGAGCAATCTCGTTCCTCCATTGAATAACAGCTACCATGGGACAAACAACAAGGGTACCTTTAACCTAAGGTAGTACCTTGCAATCACTACTAGATGCTATATCTTGCATAATACATGTCTTATCAACCAGAGATTGACCTAATCGAAGGGCACGACTAGTTACAACAAGGGAAATTTCTTGTATTGTCTTCCCCATCCCCATTTCATCTGCAAGAATACCACCATTGAATTCATATTCTTCTTGTTTTAAACTCCAATTCAACCACTCTTTTTGGAAAGGAAGTAATGGCATTAATAACTCTGGAGATGGTTCTTTAACATCCACAGGACCATTGTTTTGAACAAGTGCGTCTAAGTAAATCTCTCCATCATTCCCCCAGGGCTTCCACTCATCAAGCTCCTTCTCCCATTTTTCCCAATTCAACTCAATCTTATCATCTTCCTTCAACTGTTTCTTTTTTGCCTTGTCCGCTTTCCGTTTTGAAGATTTATCGATGCTGTTTGTATTTCTTGAGGGTTTTTTCATTGTCTTGTTGGCCTCATAATCATCTGAGACATCGATGTACTCATCCCCAATAGGTTGCTCATTAGGAAAGAAATCCAAATCCTCTGGTTCTGATACTTACACTACAAGAACTATTCCAATGCTTGCATTCGATGGTCCATCCCCAACCCTTGACTTTTTTGGCCTGCTTCTAATTGGCCTCTTAGCTTTAGTTGAACAGTGCTCGTCTGGGGAGTAAAACAATAGAGTCAAACACTTTCGTATCACCAAATCAAATATAATATGCATAGCCCTCCTTTCCTTGCAGTTATACAAAGCAATGTAAGCATATATCCTTCTATCAACATTGCATGCTTGAAAAAATCACAAATTTTAAATTACATGCTTACAAGATTGGGATCGGGCATTCTTCCCTTATAAATTTGTGCAATAGGATTAAATTATTTCATCACTAAAAGAAGAATAACAAAGAAATATTTTTTCAATAGATACTGGATATTTCTATTAACAAGCAGATGCCACTGAATTTATATATAAATTAACATAGGATTACAGAACCATTGGAGACCATAACCAGCCAATATAAGCACAAACCCAAACACCCATTTTTCCATACCATGATCACTATCAGCGGCTTCAACTGGCTCTGAAAGTGCCATGTAACTGTCATCAGCTTCCGGATCCATTTCCAACAGCTTTCTCACTGAATAATTAATGTTTGCAAAACAATACAAATCCATGAATCGTCAATGCATCATTAGTGTTTGAAAAATAATACAAAACCATGAGTCGACAACGAATCAGAAAATCGAATAAAATAAGTTACAGCAAACGTGAATATAAGATTTCCTTTCCCACACACCTCTCATTCACATAAAAGTTATATTTTGAAAATCTGAACAGAAGCAAGGACCAAGGGCAAGTACAGCAACATAGGAAGTGAGTGTCGAATCACAAATGGGGCAAGTGAGTGTTGAATCACAAAAGGGGCAAGTTTGAGCAAGAATTGAACTAGTGACCTAATGAGACACGTACAATCAACATTCACCATATTCTAAATTCATCGCTCTGTCATAAACCCATCGTCTATTGTTTCTTATTGAGCTTTAATGCGTGAAAACATCCATTCAGCTGCTATAATAAACCCAATTTTTATAACTTCTCAATGAATTTTCAATACATGAATAGATCCTTTTCATTTGCAATAGTAAACCTGTATTTCCATATCTCTTAATGAAACTTCAATGCATGATTACATGTTTCAAAGCATATATGCATCCCATTCATAGGCTACAGTAAACCCATCTTCTGTTGAAATTCCAATGCATAAGCAAATTGCAATCAGCGTCAATACCACATTCTAAATGCATCAACCTGTCACAAACCTGCTGTATATTGTTTCTTAATGAGCATTCAATGCATGAATAATTCCTTTCCGATGCTATAATAACCAACTTTTACGTCTTTTCGATGAAATTTCAATGCATGAATACATCTCATTCATACACAATATCAAATCCATGTTTTCTTCTCTCTGAGTAAAATTTCAAAAGCATGAATAAATGCCATTTCATATGCACAAAAAACCCAACTTCTGAAATTTCAATGTGTGGATATATCCCATTCATATGCTATAGTAAACCCATCTTTTCCTGAAATTTCAATGCATAAACACATCCATTCATAAGCCATAAACAGACTCAGAAAAAACAAAACCCAGCCCTGCAATGCCAGAGCATTATCCCCATTCAAAAGCAAAGAAGTAGAAAATACAAACGCTTGTGTTCCACAGCCTTGACAGAGCAGACCAATCATTGCCATCTGGAAAATCAAGAAAAATAAGGACGATGACTAGTTAAGGAGATGATAGTGACCCTTTTTCTGGCCTTCTTTGGCCGCCTTTCGCCTGGGATGCTTCATGCTCGCTAACAGAAAGAAGAATGTCGACTTCAAAAGCTGCAACGTTGTCTTGCGGCGGAACAAAATGGGACAACCCAGTGCATTCCGGAACAAAATGGGACTTCCTCGCGCGTTTCACCTGTGCCAAGAAAACCTAAACCTTGAACGACTTTACAGGCCTATAAACAAACATAACACAAAATAAAATTAGAACCCAAAACCTGTGCGAGAAGAAGACTGTGGGTGTATTTGATGATCCGTCCAAACACCCCTCTGTCCACACTGAACTAATGCTTCAAGACTTCCCGCGGGCGTTTCACCTGCCAAAAAAATGCATGCATTTCACCTTCAACGAATGCATTTAAGCACAGCCATTGCTGTCAGCTTTCAGCATTAAAAAGCCGTATCGTGAGTTGTAATGAGGGAGTAGTCACGACGAACCAAATGTATCATAGTCCATATCTTCCATATCTCGGCGATTTCTCGAAATTTGGAACTGTGAGCTGGTAGTTGCTGTCACGTTTCACGCATTAATTTTCATACTGCGGGCTTTTAAAATGTGAGTTGGCAGTTTTTGTCACGTTTCACGCATTAATTTTCAGACTGCAGGCTTCTAAATTTTGAAACTGTGAGCTGGTAAGAGGAGGAGGTGCCAAATGTCAAATTTTCATTGGCTGGAAGGGCGATGAGAAAGCCCTCTCATTGGCTGCAGTGAACAGTGACATTCAACCAAAGCCAGCAAAGGGAATGTCTTTTGGCGTAATTATTGGGTTATTGTAACATATAATTGATTTTTGTGTGATTATTTCATGTTCACTAACTAATTTGGAGATTAACCTGAAACCATTAGATTACTTAAAGAATAAATCAGTGTCCAAGCGTCTATATTTTGTGAAAAAGAAATGAATGCGCAAATGCTAGTCCTAGATTTTGTAGGAATAGAACCATTTGATGGAAATGATTGGTTAATAGATATCAATATCTTAATGTATGAAATTGGTTAAAGTAGAAAGTTATTTTGGATTCCTGGAAGTTTTAGGTCTCGGTAATCATTTTAAAAAAACTCACATCTTTGATAATCGTAGAAGTTCTAAGTTGTGGTGTGATGGAAAAGAATATCTTGACAAACCTTTGGCCTATGTTGAGAGGAACATTGGAAAATTTTGCTAATTTATCTTTTTCTTAGGGTGTCTTACCAATATATTGGACGAATATTGAAGTCCACGTTAACCTTGGTGCCCAAACTAATTGGATTTCCTTCATGATTGAGCACCAAAATAGATATAATGATCTTAAATTATTAGAACTAATGAATGTGAGGTGTTTCATAGTAATGTTTTTCTATTCAGTGTACAACAAAAGAAAATTTGAAGAGAATCATATTTGAAAATATTCATCACACAAACACACACACAGATATAGAGAGAGAGAGAGTACACTACCCAAAAAACATTCGTTAGCTATTGGATTTTATTGTGTTAAAGTAGATTTTGAGGGAGTGTTATCTCCCATGGTTTGGTTATAACTAATGGTTTTGTACTTTATATTTATTTAATCTATTACTTTTTTCCCATGTTTTTTTCTTTATATTTATCCAATTTATTATTTTTTGTTCGTTAAAATTTCTTTTATAAATTAAGAATAACAAGCTAGATCATTGTGACATGGAATTATTTTATGTTCTTTTACATTTTACAGTTATATATGTTTTAATTTGAATATTAATTAAAACAAATGAAGCCGACATTTATTTTATTTTTTATTTTTTTTCTATATATACTTTTCTTGATATTTAAGAAAAGTTGATATGCAATCTTACCATATTCCTACACATCTACCCTATATTGGGTTGTAGAGTGCCTCTTGACACAATCATTTATAACCTGGAGAACCAAATAACAATGCTCAATAATGAAGTCCAAGTCTATAGAGACATTTTGTAATTTGCTATTTGTAGCATTTATGAAATTGTTGTATCATGTGAAATAGTGGAAATTCATCTTTTGAAGTTATTGATTCTCTAGAAAATGTCAGATTTAATTTTCCTTTAGTATTTTATGGAAATGGACTCTTGTTTCTTATTGTTGGTTTACTATGTTTTTATTGTTACATATTTTTTAATGTGTGTGTGTGTGTGTGTGTGTGTGTGTTTAATTCATATATTAATTATTTTTAGAATTAATAATAAAATATCCCGATGGGGGAACTCAATTTGTGATCGAAGTAATGTGAAATATGTGAAAACTAAGAGATCCAAGGTCCTAATACCCTAGTTGTGACATGATTTATGGAGAGGAGGACAGGTTGTAAACCCCCATAGGTTTACTAGTAGTTATGTGTTAGGTTTACTAACCCTTTAATTTATCTAACTATGCTAGGTAACTAAATTTGACCTGGATTGGATCATTATATTATTTTCCATCCATCTCAATGCATTTGGAGTGGGAAAAGTGGAGGAATCTTCTCATGGACCATTTTTAATTTCGGGGCCTAGTTTGGAAAAATGGGGTTTGAAACCTTATGGCAGCATTTTTAGGCATAAAATGACATTTTTGTGGGAATAAAATTCCTCTTAATGTCCCACCTCTTCATGTTATTCTATACATAGACACCATTCCAACAACACAAGGATCACATCAATTGGACTTTGTATGTAAAAGTTATGCCACTCAAAAGTTGACCTTCATGTTTTCACACAAATAGTTTGGGAGGATGCCACATGAGCCACCATTATTAATGGAAAATGGACTAGCCATGTGTTTTTGATGTAAAATTTTCTAGAAGATTTTATTTTGTAACTCTGTTAAAGAGTTGATGTAGTCAAAATTAACCACGGTAGGCTATCAGGTTTTGTTATAACTGGGCCACTAGTAGGAAGGTCCATTCAATTCTTTCAAGAGAATTTTATTCCATAGTTGAGAAAATATAGCCAAGAGGGATAGGAGGTTGAGTACACAGAGAGGATTTGTGCACTGTAGTCACCCAAGGGCCACATGCATTACTTCTTTGTACCTGCAACCATATTTCTAGACAAAGGAAGAGAGTGAAGCGACCTTACCTTCTAACTGGGTTTTCCCCTAAAAGTTTTTCCTAGAGATAATATCTTGTGTCTTATGTGTGTGTTAGATTATTTTTTCATTATTTACTTTTACGCATAATCTATATTTATAGGCATACACTTATTAGAGTTAAATCTACAAATATTAAAGTCTAATAAAAATGTAATAGTGTAGAATCACATATATTTTTAATATAATATTATTAGATATATTGTGACGAACTATCTAGTGGCATATCCATAGAAGTTTAAAAATAATTTGGTATCATATTAGGTTTCTTTGGGTATTTTTGTGGAGATTGCAAAGATCTAGATCAGTGGGGCCGAAAATTGTAAAATACTAATCATGGCTAGAAAATTTGTAAATGAACCTTGTGATCTTGGAGAGGTGAGGTTTTCGTGGCTTGAGCAACAATTTGTGGATATAAACCGCAATGTAAAACTTCTCATTGCAAACCTAAGAAATAAGCTATGGATCTTTGGAGAATATGGGGGTTTAAATGCAATGGATAAATCAGAAGGGGAATTGGGATATCATGAAGAAATGGAAAAAAAGACGAAGAAATAACTTGGATATATATCAACCTAGTTTGAGTGTTGTGAATCAATCCATGTTTAAAGTGGAAGAAAACATTGATATCAATATATACCATGGCGAGATCGACACTCTAAAGTAGAGCCACTGGTTGGAGCAACTGAAATTTTATTTCAGCATCCATCAGATCGAGGAAGGGAAAAATATCTCATTCACGCATCTGGAATTAAAGGGACATGCACTGACTTGGTGGGAGAGCCACACGGAAACCATGGGGTTGGAGGGAGAACCTCCAGCGATCAAGTGGTAATATTTGAAAACCCTCATTAAGTTATAATTTTATCCCATTGGGTATGTGGAGGACAAATAGATCTAGTGTAATTACTTCAGGCAAAATTCAGGCCAAAGTGTGCATGAGTATACCATGGAATTCAGAAAGATGGATATAATGTTCTGTATCTCTCCAAAGAACCCATATTTACTCCTCAAGTATTTTGGGGGTCCACACCACCATATTCATGAGCAGGTGATGTTTTTCGAGCCCAAATCAGTGGAAGAGGCTTACGTAGAGGCACATTAACTAGAGAACTTCATCTTGAAGAGAGTCGAATCAAGTGGATCAAAGAAGAAGGAGAAATAAGACACTTCTAAGGAGCGGAAGAAGGATCGAAAGGGAGGAAAAATAAGAAGATGGCATCCACAACGCACTAGTGCAAATATCATACCAACCACTATAACCTCTGCAACATTGATGGCCATATGAAGGATAAATATTGGAATATTCATCCATAGATAAACCCAAAGAACAAGAAGAAGAATCTCATGGCCACTTATTAGAGAAACCAAGTTTAAATCAGCTAGGATGTGGATGAGAAGATCGTTTGCATATCAGTAAAAAAGGAGGTAAATATGAGTAGCCTTTAGCAACAGTAAGAAAAATAAATGACCAAAATATTCCATATAAAGATGCAGGTCAAGAAGACAAAGATTGATGTTATATTTGACTTAAGATCACACGTGAATCTCAATACAAAAAATTTGGTCAAGAAGTAGGGGTTGTAATTTCTTGATCATCCAAACCCATAACCATTGGTATGGGTAACTAAGGATACGTAGTTTAATGAATTAGATCTAGGTACGGTTCCCCTTGATGTATGTGGAGTCAGATTTGGGAGTCCATACATGTACATGTGAGATGAAATATTAATGAGGATATCTAATCAGTAATGATTCATCAAGGATGGAAAATCATTCATCATCAACATGCACAAAGGCGAGTCGAAAATTTCACTAGTAAGTGCCAATCAAGCAAAGAAATTGATCAGTTCTAGAAAGAAGTATGTTTTATTAGTTTTAATGAGAATGACAGCCTGAAGAGGAGTCAATAAGAGGCAAGGCATCCCTAGAGGAGTGTACCAAAAAAAAGTAACAATTGGACTTGTTACAGGCATACAAGGATGTCTTCAGAGAGCCTAAAGGGTTACCACCTAAGAGAGAAGTGGAGCATGAGATCCAACTATTTCCAAACTCCCAATTTCCAAATATTGGGTTGTAGGGGTAGTCTCTTAGAGAAGAAATTGAGGTGAAGGAATATTTGCAACCGCTGATGGAACAATGTGTCATTCAATCAAGTACATCTCCGTGTCGGTCACCCATCATCATTATGCGAAAGAAGGATGGGACTTGGAAGATGTGTATATATTACAAGAACTTGAATAAAATCATGCTCAAGAATAGATACCCCCGGCCTAGGATAGATAATCTTCTATATCAGTTATAGCAAGAAATGTATGTTACCAAGTTGGACTTGAAGTATGGATATCACTAGGTTCAATTCAAAGAAGAGGATACATGGAATACTACCTACAAAACTGGACAAGGATTGTATCAGTGGTTAGTTATGCCATTTGGGCTATGTAATGCACTATCTACATATATGATATTAATGAATGATGCACTGCACCCTTTTATAGAATCAATTGTTATTGTCTATTTGGATGATATACTAGTATATAGTGATACCTAGGAGGAGAATATTTCACATTTGATGGAGGTGCTGGAAACATTGAAGAAGCACCAGCTGCTAGCAAATCTCAAGAATTGCGAGCTTGCGTAGTAGTATTAGGTGTATCTGGGGTATGTGATCGGTGGATGAGCAATGAATATAGATCCTTCCAATATGGAAGCCATCATGAAATTATTGGTTCCTACCAATGTTTATGAGGTCAGGAGTTTCATTGGGGAAGCACAGTACCTAAGGAAATTCATAGCCTCATTTTCAACAATAGCAACACCTCTCCATGTCATAGCAACAAGTGGAAAGAGTTTCTAGTGGGGAAAAGGTCAACAAAGGGCTTTATAGGAGTTAAGAAAGAAGATCAGTCAAGCACCATTTTTGGCATTACCAAACTTGTAGTGAAATTTCAAAGTGGAGGCATATGTGAGCGGGTATGATATGGGAGTTGTCTTGATACAAGGAGGAATTTTTGTATGTTACCTTTCTGAATTTTTTCATGGGGAAGTTATTAATACCCTGCCTACGATAAGGAGTTCTATCCCATGGTGAAAGTTGTGAAAAAGTGGAAGCACTATCTGGTGGGAAAGGAGATAGTAATCCATGCAGATCGCCAGCCATAAAAGTACTTGTGGGCCGATAGTAAGCTACACCATAAGAGGCACTACAAGTGGATGGGGTTTTTACAGTAGTTTCATTTGGTGATCAAGTATAATAAGGGAAGCACAAAGAAGTAGGCCTATATGATGTAAAGGCCACCCAAATCACAGATCATAGATTTTGGAACTCTTATGCACATGTAGCCATTCACCCATGATGCATACAGAGAGACATATTCATAGGATGAGTTCTTCAAGGAGGTGTATCAGCAGTTGCAGATTCAAAGGCATGTGCACGATGGAAACAACACCATTTACTACCATCTCTAGGATGGGTTACTCTAGAGGTTGGATAAGCTATGTGTTCCTAAAGGTGAGTGATTGCAGCTGATTAGAGAGGCTCACACCTCCAAGGTTAACATCTAATTTGGTGTAGCGAAGAATATTTCTAACTTGTAAAAGTATGTGCATTGGCCCAACATCCAAGGGCGGGTAGATAGGTTCATAAGAGGATGTATGTTTTTTTGTACCAACAAGCCTAACAATAGGAAACATGGTCTATATCATCCCTGAAATTTGCATACTCTTCCTTTGGAATCATTTCCATGGAATTTGTGGGAGGTTCACCGACAACCAGTAAGGGACATGATTACATGTTCATGGTAGTTGAGAGGTTCGACAAGATGTGTTTTCTAATGCCATGTAAAAAATACCACCAGTGGAAAAGAAGCATCAAACTTGTTCTTTATACAAATCTAGGTGCACTTTATGATACCATGGAGCATCATTTCAAGTAGGGATACAATATTTATCAATGCATTCTGGACTTCATTGTGGGAGAATATTCATACAAATTTTAACAGATCTACAATATTCCATCCATAAAAAATGGGTAGACAAAACTAGTGAACATGACTTTGGTGTAGCTCTAAGGGGATACAACCAGAACCATGTGAAGATCTGGGATGAAAATTTGGTATCTTTACATCATTCTTATAACAGATTAGTCCACATTTCTACAGGAAAGTCCCCATTTGAGACTTGTTTTGGATATTTTCCACATTCAACTTTGGATATTTCATATGGACAAAAAGGAGTGAGGGAATATCTTATGGGAGATGATTTGAGGGCTGAAAAAATTATAGAGAAGATCAAGCAGATCCATATAAAGGTACAAGAAACATTGCAGGAGGCACATGAGAAGTATAATGTCATGCATGATCAACACAGAATAGAGAAATCATTCAAGGTGGGAGACAAAGTATAGCTATAGTTGAATAAGGAGAGGTTGCAATGGCCTAGTAAGAAATCAAGGCTTTGAGATATGGTCCCTTTGAGATACTAGAAAATGTGCATGATAATGCATGTCTAACCATTTTACCACTATATATGCACATTTACTAATAGTGAATGTAGATAATTTTAAACTCTATGAGCCTTCCATTCTAGATCAGGAGGAGGTATAGGTCATACCTTCTTTGGAGGATTTGGAACTAGAGGCTCAAACAAAGTTGATATAAGATAAATTTTTCAGCAGAGGTCCAAAATTACAAGACTGGGGTAGCATGACCTTTGGTAGACTGGGTTGAAGGGAAAACTTCTAGGAAAAGCTAAATGGTAGATCAGAGAGAAGGTGGAGGAAAAATTTCCTTGTCTCATTTAGTAAAAGCTTTTGGGGACCAAAAGCCTCCCAAAATTGGGAGGTGTGATCCAGATTGGATAATTATATTTTTTTTCATCCATATCGATGCATTTGCAGTGGAAAAGGTGGAGGAATCATCTCATGGGACTATTTTTACTGGCGGTTTTAGGGACTTATAAATATAGGATTCATAATTTTGAATTGACTAATGATAGTCTTGTAAATATGTACATACTTTGCCTTCTGCAAGTTGTATTCCCATATTTGTAAAAATTAAAAATAAAAATAAAAAATAGAAAAAGAAAAAAGATGGTAAAAATTCCTAAAAGAAAGATCAAAGGACTTAGAAAAAATAATGTACCCCTAAAGAAAAAAGAAATAAAACATGAAAGTGTGCAAGTCTAAATGCCACTACTTTTTACTTTTGTAGTTGATTATGGCAGAGTGTAAATAAATGCCATAATCTATGATGAGTTGAACTGTTCAGTCTTAACTTATCATGTTTTAATTTACTTGTTTTAGATAGAGAATAAAGGATTGTCAGACAATTTAATCCTGACAATTCAGTAGTTAGGCAGAGAATAAAAGGAACCCAACAATTTAATCTGGGTCCTAGATGAAATAAGTTAGAAATAGATAGTTTTACTGCTTTCAAAAGAAAAATTGTTTGAAAGGTTGCTAGCTCAAATGCACCTACATAAATGGAAGAAAAAATGTTAGATTAAAGAATGGGTAGGTAGAAGAAGGTCGGAAAAGAATTGTAGATATCTTTCACCAAGCTACAATAACTAATTTCCCTTTCCCTATAGATATTGGACATTCGAAACTATCATTCAAAGAGGCTCAGAGCATTTCTCTGACTTCTATTGGGACCGCACCCAAGGCTTAATGAATGGCTAGTTGAAGGTGTTAAATTTCTATGTTAATCCCAAATTTTCATCATCTACTACTCATGCATTCATCACCCTGCAATTTCATAAGTAAATACCCCATTTTTACTTAACGATGCTTAAAACCCATTTGATTAACTTCCTACATCTCATGAAGCATAAAAACCCTCAAAAAACATTATATACTAAGCAAAAGTGATTAAGTTATGATAATGAAGCTTTGCTTTAAATTTTCACTTTCCTTAGTTATATTTATGTGTTTTGAGTATTCATTTTCCCTTTAGTCATATTAATGCCTAACTTATTTATTAAATCCTTATAAAAAGTCCTAGTCCTATTAATATAATTCCTTTTCTATTAATTATCCCAAAAACCCCTTATTATAAGCTTTTTATGTCAAAGTTATTATGCACATGTTTAAATTAAAACCCGAAAATATCCCTTTGACATAAAGACTATCAATAATGAAATATCCCGATCCCCTTATAGTTATTTAGCATAATTGGTTTAAAATAACTATATAATAAAATACAAAGGAAAAGTCTTCAGAATGTGATGTATCAAATGAAAAATGAAAAAAGCCTTTACCGATGCTTTATGTATTTTTTTTAACCAAAGTTTAAATACATCACACCTTTGCATAATACATTAACCCTCCCCCATACATTCTACCCTATATATAAACTCCTTATATATATATATATAAATCCAGCCCCCTCGCATTCATCTGCAACCATTCGATCACCCTAATCTTCCTAATCCAATGGTCCTAATTCAATGCGATGAAAAGGCCTCATGCCCCACCATTTCCCGTCGCATTAAACTATGACCGTAGATCTTCACTTATCATATCAACAGCTTACAATGAGTCCTGCGTCCCACCTTTCCCATCCCCACAGCTTAAAGGCTAATTTAGACCATTCACATCATCTGACCAGATGTAACGGTGCACATTCCATATCGCGCTCCGAAAGTAATCGGATGAAGTTTGTCAAAAGTTACGCGATAAAAGTTGTTTTTTTCATACCACCCAATGCGACATGTCAAGTCTTGATACGATCACGTTCATTTTGCTCAAAACTACTTACCATCCCAAATCAACGTGAAAACTACCATTTGTTTTCGCATTCAAATTGAAATCTGCCTCCCGCCATTGAAGGGACCTATAATTAATGACATGAACAATGTTTAATGTTAAAGGTTTTAGCCTAAATATTTCATTGTTTTATGTATTATTTACCTCCCCGACTGATTTAGCCTGTGCCCGACAGTGTGTTTGAAGATTTAAGCCTCTGCTAGCCACATTTTCACCTATCAATTGAATTTCCCCATTTGTTATTACATTTGATAAACCATTGAAGCTACGCTCTGCAGCATCAAAGATCTAGCATAAAGCCAAAGTCACCAAAGAGCATTTCAACTGTCAAAGCACCTGTAAATCAGGTATTTTCCTAAATTTGACCAGCAACTTTCACCAATTGAATATTAAAATAGATCAATTAAGCTACAGAGACCTGAATTTCCAGTTTAGTATGCCCAAACCTTGAAAAAATAGGGCAAACCCTTGTAATTTTTTCTCAGAATTTTCCATTTACATAAACTCTATTTTAAAGTAATTTTGATCATTAAAAGACAATTTCCATGGTTCAAAAGAGTTAAAAAGTGCACAGAAAACTAGAAATCCCTTTCCTTAGTCCTCTACATCTAGAAAACCTGTGTTTTCTATCCTAAAACCCTTGCCCATATTATTGTCCCAGGTATGCTCAAATACCCTCTGTGTCAAAATTAGCTAAGAAAACAGTTTAATCTTGCTTAAGTTATCCCTATAAATGAAAAAGAATCAAGTTATGCCCAATTCTGGAGGTCTTAAAGCCCCAAAATTTGTCTCAGCCAAGCTTCCAAAGCCTGAATCTTCAAATATTAATAAGCCTACTCCTGCTTTAATAGCTGATTCAACTGAAGTTGTCAAACCTCTTCAACCACCTGTTTCTACTGAAGAAAGCAGTCCTTTAACAGATTTGGATTACAAGATTGCTGATGCAGTAGTAGAATTTAATTTGCTTGATATTCGTAACTGGAGTTATGAAAAAATTCTGGATAAAAATAAAAATGATATACCTATTTGGGAGTCTAATTTTCCCAAGTATGTTGTACCTATTACTCATCCGGCTCAAGAGCTGGTCAGATTGTGTCAATTACATTATGTTCCTGACCAGAGGTTTATTATGAAGAAAGATAGAGAAATTTTGTTTTCCATCACAGCAGAATCCATTAATGAAATGCTTCAGTTGAATTTTGATCCAAGAGTAGTGCCCCTATCCATTGAATATTTGACTCAGTTGAACCTAGATTTGGATTACCCTAAGAGGTTTATGATTTTTCAAAACTTCATGCCTACTCATGTTTATTTCCCAAAAGTGAATAATGAAATGCTTCAGTTGAATTTTGATCCAAGAGTAGTGCCCTATCCATTGAAGATTTGACTCAATTGTACCTAGATTTGGATTACCCTAGGAGGTTTATGATTCTTCAAAACTTCATGCCTACTCATGTTGATTTCCCAAAAGTGAATCCACCTCTGATTTTCCTGAATCTTCTAGAAAAGTAATCTCAATGCTATCCTTTATCTTAGGATATTTTAATGATGAGTTCACTGATGTCTCTATACTAGGTTTCCTTTCTACATTGTCCCTTGGGCAGCCTCCTGCGATGGTATTTGATTTTGCTAGATTCATTGTTGACAGTATACATTATCAGTTGACCAAATTTCCTACTGAGGGAGTGTTTAGATATTCATCATATATATTCCATCTTTTTCTATTTTTCCCAGTAGAACAGTTTCCAGTGGCTTTACAAAAGATGAATGTAGAGGGCCAGCCTCTGTTAGTAATATTCTGGACATCATTACTCAGGAAAAATGGAAATGAATTCAATTACAAGGACTTCACAGATTTGTTTGTCAGGCTAGCCATGAATTTACTTTATAAAACAGAACAACCCAGGGTCAGTGATGAAATGAAAAGGATATTGCAGTTGTCTAAACAAATCCAAGTAGGGGATTGGTACTTATATGAAGGACATACGGAATTAAGGATATTTGGAGCAAATTTTCTTCCATATAAGTTACCCAAATTTCTAACTATCAGAATTTTTGCATTGGAATATGTAAGGCGGGTGTTAAATGTAGATGCGGTAATTTTCATGGCTTCTAAGAAAAAGACCCAATTCAAGCTAAAGAACCAAATTGGCCCATTTGTAGTAAATAATAGGGATGTATTAAATGAGATAGCAAAGAAATTGTCAGAGTATAAGTTCCAAGAAAGTTTTTAATGGAATTATGATCCTAAAGGCATTTTAAATAGTATAAGGCTTAGATGTAAATTGACTCCTTTCATCCATGAGCCTAAACCCCAAATTGAGAAATTTTCAAATCAAATAGTGGGTGGAAAATACATTGGTTGACTCTACTTCTAATGAAGCAGGGTGATAAAAACAGATAATTCACAGAATATAGTGGTCAACAAATGGGTAGAAACTTCAAACAAAAGGACCAGGAATGAAGAAGGCTATTTAGTAGAAACCATTGTAGAAAATAAATTCAAGATTATTTACAACAAAAGGGAAAAAATGACTGCTGCTGAGAAAGAAAGGGTTATTGAAATAAATGATACAGATGATCAATAGGTAGACAATGATGAAGCCATTATAATTGTAAATGAGACTCTAGCAAAAATTCAGAAAGAGCGGGTTTTAACACAGGAACAGGGCAGAGAAATGGGTGAAAAATAGGTAAATATAGAAGTTCCCTCCTCCTCCAAAATAGTAGAGGGAAAAGATATTGATATCCAGGAGAAATACAAACAGATTAAGGAAAGAAATGTTGAGATCAAAAGAGAAGTTTATCCTCAATTTTTGAAAGAAAAACCAGGAGATAAAGATAGACTTTTGACAGCTTTTGACTATTCAACAAATAAAATGATTATGTCTTTTCTTCAGCCAATGGTTACAAACCCAAGGTCAGTTGCAGATTACAGTAAAATAGAACTTGAAGTATATGTAGACACCATACATGAACTTGATCAAATATATTTTCATAGAAGTACTTCAGAAATTCTCTATTCTAAGGTGGTAAACAAAAATGTGAGTGCAACTAGATTGCAAAACACTGTGTTCAACTTGCAGGATCAAATGAAGTTAGATAAAGCCTCATTACATGTGAAGGATCTAAGGACCAAATCCTTAGAAGACCTAGTGTGACAAATTGGAGTGGATCCTTCAAAAATTCAGGTTGCTCAAGCATTAATAAAACAAAAGAATGAAGACATTGCTGCCTTGAGAAAGAAATTAAAACTCCCACTAAATGACCATCCTCAAGCAAAGGAAATCCTACAAGAGAAAACAAAAAAGGATGAGATGATGCAGTTAGTGCTAAAAATGACTGCTCAAGTTAAAGACATGGAGAATCAAATATAGACCCTTATGAAAGAAAATGAAGCCATAAGAAAAGTAGATTTGCAATCTACTCCCATTGTTATTCCTATAGTTGGCACAATTGTCCCTTCCACATTGGCAGATAATTTAGAACCAAAAGTTCCATTGGCAACTGCAGTGTCAATGCAATCTATAGACACTTCTGCCACAGGATCATATACCACACAGGTATGTCAAACAGGTGAAGCAACTAACATAGTAAAGGCCATGGAGGAGATTTCCCTAAAGAATAATGAGATAATCAATTTGAAAAGCACCATTCAAACTCTTGAAACATCAAATAGAAATGCATTCATTACATCTAAGGGACATGAACAAAGACCAAACAGACTTCAAGAACAAGTAAAGATTTTGCAGCAACAGGTCAATCTTAGTGAACCGGTGTCCTTCATCAACAACTATCTTTGGAATAACATAGTCCAAGGCATACATATATAGTGGCCTTCAATTCAAATCATTTATGAGCAGAGAGATCTACTTAAGGCAGCATAGGTGGAAATTCAGAAAAAAAAATAAGAACTGGCTAACAAACCATCTCAAGCTTTGAATCTTATTACATTTTTAAACAACAAAAACAGAGAGGAGCTTGAAAAATTGAAAATCCAAGACAGGACCGAAACAATTCTGCAAATCAAAAAAGTCCTAAATAAAAGGAATATAATGAACAATTTGGAGGAAAAGTACAAAACCATGGAGTTGTCAATAACAAAGTTTTTGGCACAATACACAATATTGAAAAAATCAGGCCTCCTAGACATTCATGGCTTTAATGAAAAACTAATGGTTCAGACAGATTATGACAAGAAGATCAGAGCATATGCTAAAGAACAGGTAAATAATCCTCTGCCACAAGGTTCCCCAACTGGAAAAGTCATATTAGAGTACTTTGAGAACTTATTTTTTCTACAGAATGAAATGAAACATATTTTCATTATCAAACCAAATTTCTCAAAGTACATTGATGCTGATGAAAGTTATCGAAAGTTGAAAAGTATAAAAATACCAAGTGATCAGTAATGGCGGGAATTCACAGATTTGTTATAACAACATTGGAGCAGAACAACAGAAAATTGCTTTTTTTTACGACAATGAAAAATTCCTTTTTACAGCTGTTAAAAGGATAAATATTGCAATGAAAGTGTATCAGATTAATAAGCAGAGTCAAAGAGTATCCGAGAATAAAATCAATCAGAAATTTTGACTATTGTAATTTTTCTATCTTACAGTAGTGAAAGTAATAAGGAAGCAGCATAAGAGAGTATCAAGAGGAAAAACCGAGTTAAAGAATGAAAATTGAAAGAGTATCATTGAAGCAATCCATAAAAAAATATCTTCCAAATATGCCAGCAAGCATAAACAACAATCCAACAATCATTTTTTTAGATAGATTAGTTCTATTTTTTCTAGATAAGAGGACAACTTGCTAAGTTGTTAAGCAGTTGGCCCTCTTAGCATGTTAGGGTATTTTATTTTCCTAGAGTTATTCCTAGACTTCTCTAGGATATTTTGTAATAAACATATTGTATAAATACTTCAGTTTATGAAGTGTTTAGTGTGGAATAAAGTTGCTGAGATTATTATAGACAATTTTTGTTGGTGCTTTGAAGGCTCATGTGTTGATTTCATAGCAACAGTCTGGAAAAGAACCAATTGGACTTCATAACTCATGATTCATGCGATAAGCCAATGAGTAAAGTGATTTCTTATTGTCATTGTGTCCTTTTTTGAAGTTTCATTCATTTCATATATGTTATTAAAATCTGAATGATTAATTAGGAATATTATTTTAGGATTAGTGTAAAATCTCCCTGTCTTAACTACTTGATCATTTCATTATTTTCTGCTAATTTCTAGACTTAGGAATCCTTAATTTCTCCTAGTCCCGTTTCACCCCTACCTCCTTCCTCTTATTTCTGGATCAAAGGATCCTTTACTGCCCTTTATCCTGAAAGCAAGCCATCTCATCAAATCAAACTATTCAAATCTCTGAAGGTTATCTACCTTTCCCTGAGTACATTAGAATCCCTTTGGCATTGCATTTCCAGTCTTGCTTGCTACATCTTGACTCCATAGCCCAATGGACTAGTAGACCTCTCTTATTTTTTCTCTAAGTAATCTTATTTCCCACCAAACTTTCAAAAAAAAAAACCAATTGTCCAATCATACCTAGCCTAAAGTATTAAACAAAAAAAAACGTTAAATCTGAAAGAGAGAGCCCTCTTTGAAATTTAGGAAGGCTAGATCCTGAATTTCCAAAGTAGGTTTGTGGTTACCCCTAGTTTTCTTAAAACAGGAAAAATCCAAAAGAGAGCACAATATTTAGAAATTACTAGGGTGATAATAGGCGGGACCCAGATTGGAAAAACAAGGTTCGAAACATTCCAACACTGTTTTGAAGTAGAAAAAGATAGTTTTTTGGGGTAAAATTTTGTCCCTGATTTTCACACCATTTAATGTTATTCTACACATATATACCTTTCCAACTACACAAGAATCACATCAATCGAAGTCCATATGCAAAAGTTATACAACTTAGAAGTTGACCTTCCTGTTTTCACACCTATAGTTTAGGAGGATGCTGCTTCAGCTCCCATTATTTATTGAAAAGTGGCTAGCCACGTGTTTTTGATGTCAAATACTCTAGAAGAGTATATTTTCTAACTCTATTTAACAGTTGATGTAGTAAAAATTGACCACTAGTAGGCTATCGAGATTTGTAATAACTAGGCCACTAGTAGGAAGAGGCATTCCATTCTTTTAAGAGAATTTTGTTCCATAGTTGGCAAGGGTAGCCAGGAGAGATAGGAGGTGGAGCACACAGAGAGAATTTTTCCATTGTAAAAACCCACAAGCCACATGCATTACTTATTTGTACCTGCAACCATATTTCCAGACAGAGGAAGAGAGTGAAGTGACCTCACCTTCTAGCTGGGTTTTCTCTCGAAAGGGTTTCCAAGAGACCATATATTATGTCTTAAGTGTGTGTGAGATTATATTTTTGTTCTCTAGTTTTCTACATAATTTATATCCATGTGCATGCACAAATTACAGTTAAATACGTAGATCTTAAAGTTCAATATAATTTTAATAATGTAGAATATCATATTTTTTTAGTATAATATTATCTTATTTGTTATGATGTATTGTCCATTGGAATATCCATGGTAGTTTACATATCAAAATTAAATAGTTATTGATTCTCCAAAAAAGGTGAGATTTTATTTTTCATTATTATTTTATTTATGCCAATGAATTGTTATTGATCATTGTTACTTTACTATGATTTTATTGTTACCATTTTGTTTGGATGTATATATATGTTCAATTCATATATTAATTATTTTTATAATTAATAATAAAAAAATTCCTCGAGGACAGGGGAGACAGGAGCGGGAGGGGTTATCCTTTGCCCTAATGGAAAATTTGAGAAAACATTTGTGTGGGGTTTGGATTTCGCCTCAAAAAATGAGGTAGAAGAATTAGCACTTTGGAAAGGGCTTAAGATGGAAATAGCTCAAGGAATCCTCTAATTAAGTGTTTTTGGAGATTCCCTAATTACTATTGAAAAATTATACAAAATGAATTTTTGCAAGGAAATCGATTCAAGGCCAACCATACAAATAATTCAATTTCTTATGGATAAATTTGAATCCATCAAGTTGTACCATATTAAATGAGATAAAAATATGTTGGCATATTCTCAAGCTAACAATAGGGTTCACTTGGAGCAAGGTGATTCGTAGGAGGTGAATGACACAATTAATAAATGTCATGTTCTGTGATTATAAATAAATCAAGGCCTTGATATGGTTGAAGGCTATTACGGAGAAATTAACGACTCACAAGATTCATAATAACAACAGACATTCAAAGAAGCACTTGCTCATCATAGCTCTCTCATGCAAAAAATTTGTCCCTTCAATCAATAGATGGTTAAATGTGAGGTGTTATGTCAAGCATGCAAATAGGTGGGATGGATTAAACATGATTTTAAGGTAATATTGTAGGGTAGGATTCTTAAGTACCATGGTTGAAAAACGATGATCTATTCTGATCATGTGTGCTTACATACCATCCCATGTAAAAATTAATTATGAGTTGTGCATAGGGAAGCATAATAAGACTCTTAGTGTTGATGGTATGGGTTCTTCATCAGGAAATGGAACTCATGCCTGTAATATTCCAAATAGGAAAATAAAGTAATAAAAAACACAATATAATGGAAACTACAACAGCATGGAAATAAATTGCAAACACCATAAAAATATATAGAACAACTAAGTCATTTTATTAATTTGGAGCTGAAAACAATACAATAGTGCTTCAAAATAGATAGCACTCAAGCAGACAAAAGCAGGCTGTAATGGCCTCAAGCTCTCCCACTGAAGAAATTGCTCTCTGTTGCACTGTTGGAGCTCTCCCTCTGCACTGCCCTACTGGAAATGTTGTTGCTGGGTGAATAGGACTACGTAGATAAGGATTCTCTGGTGCTCAGAAAATGTCAATATTTAGGATCTGGGCTCTATGGAAAAAACCAAGAATAATGCAGAAAGGATTTTCGGATTGGCTGACCTCTGAAAATCACCCTCCTAAGGTTTTCAATGCATAACTGTTGGGTATGTCGGACTATGCATTGAACTGAAAAATATAATAGATGCAATTACTCCCAAGCCCAACTATCTAAAGGTTTATCCCTTCAATGGATTCCAAGCAGAAATGTTATGGAATTTCCCACTCTTCTGATGAACTCTGCTACTAAAATGCATAAGTCACTGAGTGACTGAACAACACTACAAGGTCCGCAAGTGGCCTAAATGTTAGATGATGAGATCAGCTCATATGGACAACAAGAATCCTCTCCTGAGTAGGCACTTGGAGTCCCTCGAGGATGAGGTTGGGGTCTCCGCTTGGAGACACCATCATGCTAAATGGCACTACAAAGTTGGATAAACAGCCCAAGCACGCTCAACTCATGAATGAAAATAAAATAATAATAATCCAGAATGCTCTCTATGGCTACCATCGCCTTCCTTATATGCTTGTGAGCACTCACCCTCTTGGCACCACACAATAATGATGCTACAAACATGGCTACTAACCTCCATTATAACTACATTGTCCTCCATTATCTCCATTACCTCTATGACTACACTATTGATTTGGTCAAATTGACCCCATCCACATGCATTGACCCACATTCACACCAAGAAGTGGTTTATTCATCTTGACCCCATTTAGATGCATTGATCCAAATTCACATTAAGAAGTGTTTTTATTCCTACTAAAGGGATTTATGGGTCCCTCTACTCTCTTATTCATCTATTAATTAAGGAAGACAAAATTTAATATTCTAATTAGCTAAAATCTAAATTAGGAATATTACACTCTCGAGATGGTATTGAATGTGATGTTAAGAAGGAAATTAGGGAGATTATTTTTAGGATAGACACGAAGATTATCTTTGAGGCTCTCTCCCATTTCGCCCTATTATCGAAACAATTAGAAGGATTGAAAAAATATGTACAAAACATGGATGAAAAGGTGGAAGTAATAGTGACCAAGATTAAAAATTAGGATTATAAGGTAGAAAACTCCAAGGTTAAGATGGATAATACAGTTACTAATATGTTAAAGGAAGTGTTTGGAATTAGCGATAGTGTTGCATCAGAATGGATATTGGTGATAGTGGGGCTCTCCCTTTGTTATTTTTCGACCAACAAGATTTGTGGTCGGTGCAGGGGCAGTAGATGCAAGTGGACTCATCCCACTAGGAGGAAGTGAACAAAGAAAACATGGAATAACTCGATGAGAGAAATGAGGGAACCGGGTAGTCATTTTCATAACAATAGTTAGATTATGTTATGTAGGTAACTTAGTATTAATGGATTATTTTGGATATTTTATAAGAAGAATAATGTATTAAATATGGAAAATTCCTCTCTCCATATCCAATGATATTGGTCAA
Source organism: Pinus albicaulis (assembly GCA_034641835.2). Taxonomy (NCBI): domain Eukaryota; kingdom Viridiplantae; phylum Streptophyta; class Pinopsida; order Pinales; family Pinaceae; genus Pinus; species Pinus albicaulis. The sequence continues at coordinate 961,526,440 of CM076571.1, read as the reverse complement.
AGAAATTTTGAAAGGTTGTGGAAATATTTTTTTTTTGAATGTAATGGAACTTTCCAGATTCCAGTTTGATTAATAGAAAGTTAACCATTCCTTAAAAAAACAATTCCTTCAGGACGACTCAATTGGTGATGGTCATATAGATGAACTATTAGTGCAAGGAAGTCCAGTGTTCAAATCCCCTGATTTACCATGTGCATGTGGAAAGGGGCCTACATATACATGCTTAGATTTTATAGTGTTAGTAGTTGGAATTGACCCCATGTCAAGTGAGTACGAGATTGGTCGAGTTTTCAATTCCTCTAGTACGAAAAAAAAGGTTTAAAAATAGAAATAAAGTTATAATTTAGTTAATATTTATGATTTTTTTTATTGTATCATGACATAAGTGTCTTGATGTGGATTATGGATTGATTTCTATCAATTTTTACTATTGGAACAAGGTTTCCTAGCCTCAATTTTGTCCAGTTTCGTAATATTTTGTAATAGTTAGTCTAGCGCATGGGGTTTGGGGTCGGTCAAAACCCCCAATGAATTGTAATGGATCAAAATGGTAGAACTAGGGTCTGCAAACCACGGTTTGTGGACCATAGGATAACATAGGCTAGCATGATATACATAGCTGGATATGTCGACTCTAGAGGTAAGAAAGAAGAAATAGAAAAGCTATATACGAACTTGCAGCTTTTTGGTCAATTGTCTGGGTAAGGGCTCCTTCAGACTGTGTGCATGGAGACCCTAAGTCCTGCTGTGTGCAGACCCCACTGGCTATGTTCGCAGATTAGTAGATAGAGTCTGTAAGATGGACCTGAGTGGTAGTGAATAAGAAGACCCTTTTCTGAATACTGAAACGTTTTTTGTTGTGATTACAGGGTGCGCACTGTGTTATTTCTATTTGTTCACTGTCTATTGATGGTTCTTGAAACACACATGGATGCGATAATATATATGATGATAAATGCATAGATTTGGTTAGATTTGAATGTTGTTTCTTTAGTTGATCTACTATTGCATGATTTATAAGTTCTGCTAGAAGTATTCCGTTGGCACGTAGTGAACGGGTCTCGATATAGGATACCGGTCTGATCAATCTGAAAGGACCCCCTTCAATTAGATTTTTCTCTCTCAAGGTATGGAAACTAGTTCCAACACAATCCCATACTACTTTGGGTGACACCATGGCCTACGCAGCAGGTCATTGCCGAAAGGGCCAGTGGTATAGGGGTTTGTTGGAAAACCTTGAAGCCAAACCTAGGTTAAGACCCCTCAAGCCAACAAAATGGTTCTGTTGCTAGGACCTAAATCATTTTGAGAGAGAGATCGGGTAATTCCACAGGGCCATTTGCAGCCATTAAAACCTAAGTTAGAAGATTGGTTCGAAAAATAGATTTAGGAATTTTCCCTAAAAGAAAATAGGAGTGAGAAGCTCTCCATAGAATAATTTTTACGGAAGTGCATAAAATCTTCTTTGTATCATTTGCGCACGAGTTGCAGGAGTGGTTAGCTCGATTGGCGGAATTTCAGACTTGCTGGAAGGATGATCAGGTCACATAGTGGACCCTCGAGTCGGTCCAGAAATTGGAAAAAACTGATAATAATATTGCTAGGACTGTGGATCATTAGGTTGAAAATATATTTGGTGGATTCATGAAGGAATTTTTTGTTGATCAGTTTGTGTCATATTCAGAAGAAGAGCAGAGGTTCTTCAAAGGATTTAAAAGTAAGTTCTGAAAAACCATGCCGTTATTAACTAATATGCTATTGAGAAAAAAAGGTGTCTTGTGTGGCTACACTGAGTGAATGACCTCCGATAAAAGTGGGAGCACAACACGAAGTGGTAAATACTATTAGGTTAATAAAGAAGGAGGCAGATCGATATACAATCCCTTGAGGGAGTCATCTGATCATAATCAAGAAAGGGATGCGCACTGGGGAACCAGTCCCCCGGCCACACCTGCATCGAATCCCCATAAGGTAAAAAACTCTCCTAAGCCTCTCCCACCATCAACAGAGGATGACATGGCTACACACATGAAGCTACCTACTTTCAAGGGCATAGGGGATGAGGACATGGATCAATTTTATTTTGTAGCCAAATCTATATGAACCGCGTAAAACGTGAATAATGATGTTATCAAACGAGTGTAGCTATCCATAGCTTTCAAAGGAAGGGCACTGGATTGGTTCATGGGATACATTGGTGAACACTCAAATGCATCCATCCAGGATATCAAGAATTCCTATCAATGTGTAGTCGAACTAAAGGATTTTAAGCAAGGACCTACAAAGTTCGTCTGGGAGGCTAACCAACGGTTAAAGAAGGTGATCAGTGATGGGGGATTTGTCTAGGAAGATAAGCATCATAAAGAGTGGTCCATCGCTACGCTACTACCACACTTGTGTGGGCCCATCAGATAGCAAAATATTTTCTCTCAAGGGGAAGCGCTGGAAATATCCATGAAGTTAGAAGTTGCGCCAAGGGATGATATGTAGTTCGCAGCTCTCCAAATCAAGAACCAATTGGAGGCAATGCACTTAGAAATTCGTAACTTACGAAATGAACATGGTAAGGAAGCCAGCCCAAACGTTTGGTGGATACACTGTAAGGGACTGAGTCACACTAAGGATCAATGTCCATTGTTATTAAACTACATGCAGGCTAGGGGTCCAAGCCCTCTGTGACCTAGGGAAATGGTTGGCCCTAGTAGTCCTATGCTATGGTGTGCCAACTGTCGGCTGGTAGGAAGACACTGTATGGATCACTGCCCGCGATTGGGTGCTCATGTACTAGAATTAAAATAACAGTGGTGCATATTCTGCTTATCTGTAGGTCATGACGAACAAAATTGTCGAACCCTTCACCTTATGGTAGATAGGGGAAATTTATACAGAGTACAAGCAGACCCCTCATCACCACTGTATCCGTTGGGGTGGGGAGGATCCCCTGGATGAGGAAGGGGAGGAAGAAAAGTGGGGGTGTTGGTCGAGGGTGCGGAAAAATGATATGTTATAACTATGGAGACGTGGGACATTTTGCATGAGATTACTTGAAACCAGCACACCAGTCTTGCAGATATTGCCGAAATTTTGATCATGCCATTGAAGAATACCCAGTGCTAATAGCGAAAAAGCAAGAAAATTTATATAACCCTACGCAGAATGTGCAGAGAGTTAAGGTGGAACCATTGCACAATGGGCCATGTATCAATGTAATCACACACAGTAGAATTTCCATAGGATGAGTGGAGAAAAGCATGGAAACTGAATCACTAATCCGAAAGGCTAAGGACAAAATGGAAGGCTTAAACCTAAAAAGGGAAAAAGAAACCATCATCGAAGCACCGAAGGAGGTGACAAAAACCAGAACACCTGCCACAAAAGGAGTAGTACATATGAAAGTAGACGAAGCAGTTAAACCTTTCCTCCAGGCATGTATGAAGTTGTTGCACAACCATAAGGCTATAGAAAATCTCCAAGCCCTGATATACAACTGTGCATAAAGAATTTCTCCACTACCCGAGGTGAAAACTTTGAATAAGATATACAAAAATAAAAAAAGGATGGGACAAGTAATGGGCATGACTGCACAAATTGGAGAGTACGAAATGGGCCAAGTTATCCTTGACTTAGGGTCAAATTCTAATGTCCTAGCTAAGCAGACCTGGCAATGAATGGGAGAACCTAAATTGGAATGGTCAACTATTCAACTACAAATGGCTAATCACCAGAATATTATCCCATTGGGAAGACATATGAAGGTAGTGGTTTATATTGCTGGTGTTAAGGTCCTCGTAGATTTTTAAGTAATCCAGATAGTAGACGATGCAGACCCTTACCCTGTGTTATTTGGTTTAGGTTGGGCTATTGATATGGGAGGTATCATTAATCTCAAGAGGAGAAGCATGATCTTTGAGAATGGAGGCACAAGGGTAATAGTCCCACTGGACCCAGCAGAAGGAGAACAGTATACTGAATCAATACGGGAGGAATAAGACGCTGATCACATATACTAACTAACCACCTGGGATGAAAATTGGGTCAACCCCACAGCTGATGGCATGCTATGTTGGGAAATAGATAGTGAGTGCTTATCCAAATCATACGAATAGATCAAAAACTGGCAACTGACTGCATGACGTGTCTGCACTAAGATGTCTTAAAATCACGAAAAGACTCCATTATATTTCCTTAGAGGTAAGAGAACTACACCACTTTGATGGCTCTGGTAATGTTGAAACTTTCCTTCTCAAAATTGAGGCAAGTGTTCCTAAAGAGCAGTGATTTTGGGCCCTAAACTTGGCTATGCGTGCAACCCTTGCGCGTTGGTAGGAAACTCATAAAGAAAATTTTCAGGACTGGGGAGAATGCCAGAGGATGTTGACCTGTAGATTCCATATACCAGCTAATCCACCAACAGAACTCTTCTTGGGGCGAGGAGATCTGCACACGCACATAACTCGCTGGCTAGAAGTATGGAATGAGGACAAAATGAATGATAGGGTCCACATATTTGTTCACACATTGGGACCAATCCCCACTTCCTGGTACTTGGACGCAAAACTACATCAAAGAACCAAGCATTGGAGTATGATGGCTGAAGACTTCTCAAGGAAGTTTGGACTAACAGGAGGTACCAACCAACTAGATGAAGCCTTACATGATATAAACGATCTAGTCTTCAGTGAGGCCCACCCTGAGCAAGAACATATTGCACCAGCTTGGGATGCACAACTGCAAGATATCATAAACTATAGAAGCCTATCAATAAAAGAAAATGATGAAGATCCCAAAAATATTGTGATCGAAGAATCAGAAGGGGAACAGGTTGTTGTTGTCTGTTGCTGCAAACATTCGATGTCACCAAACCTATAAAACTAAAAGAAATCAATATTGGCTCGAATGAACATCCCAAGGTTGCCAAGATTGGGGATTACTGGGATGATGGCACGGTGGGAAAGGTTTTTGATTTTCTAACTAAATATCAGGACCTATTCTTGACCAAGTTATCTGAGCTTAAAGGAATCATAGGATATATGGGTTTCATGAGGACTATGTTGAAGCTAGATGCGCGGCTAGTCAAACAATGACCCTATTGCCTAAACCTGAAATACAAGCAAAAGGTTAAGGTGGAAATCGACAAAATGGTAGCCATAGATATCATTGAACTAGTAGAGTAGTCATATTGGGTAAGCCCCATGGTAGTCCAAGAGAAGAAGACTAAAGGAGAAATAAAGATCTTCGTTGACCTACGCAACTTAAATGATGCCTGTGTCCATGATCCATTCCCCACACCATTCTTTGATGAAATCCTAGATAACGTAAGAGGTCAAGAGAATTATTTGTTTACTGATGGATTCTCAGGGTACCATAAAATACATATTGCACCTAAAGATAACAGAAAGACAAATTCGACGGAGTGGGGCTCATTTGAGTATACTATCATGCCCTATGGATTAAAGAATGCCCCTGCCATATTTTCATGCATTTTTGTAGCCGTATTCAAGAAATTCATGCATAAGTTCCTCGAATTCTACTTTGATGATTGCACGGTGTTTGGATTAGTAAAAAACATGTATCAAATCTGCGCATGATGCTGGACACATGCAAGAAACACCAAATCTCGCTAAACATCAAGAAATGCATCTTCTGTGTCCCATTCAAAATTCTCTTATGACATGTGCTATGTCAGCAGGGGCTGATGGTTGACCCGACCAAGATTGTGATTATCATCAACTTGGCAGTTCCAACCATGGAGAAATAGCTGCTCTCCATCCTCCGCCACATAGGCTACTATAGGAATTTCATAAAAGGATACGCATTGATCATCACTCCAATGGAAAAGCTGTTAAAAAAAGATGTGTCATTATTCTAAGATGACGAGTGCCTGAAGAGCTTCGAGCTATTAAAAGAAAAGATGGTGACTGCACCTATCCTGATATTTGCCAACTGGGCAAAGATCTTCCATGTCCACGTAGATGCATGAAGGATTGCCTTGGGAGTTTTCTGGGCACAGCCTGGAGAGGGATATATAGATCACTCGATGGTGTTCATTAGCAGGAAGATGTCAAGTGCAAAGCGTAACTATTCTAACACAAAGTAGGAGGGGATGGAAATGGTATATGCCCTACAAAAATACAGGCACTATTTACTTTGAGGGCACTTCAAGATGTTCATAGATCATTCGACCTTAAAATACCTAGTTAACAAGCCTGTATTGTGGGGGAAAATATGTCAGTGGTTATTAATTTTTCAGGAGTATGATTTTGAAATTATTGTGAAGCCAGGAAGGTTGAATGTCAGGCTAGATCATTTTTCCAGAATCAAGAATGGGGAAGAATCGACTAACTTGGATTATGGATTACGTGATGCACAGTTGTTTGCTATCAAGGTGATTGATGAGAACTTTGTCGATATTGTACACTTATTGACTACAAGTAAAGCCCTCGATGATTATTTGGTATCCCAAAAGAAGGATTTGGGCGCCCACGCAGCCAAATTCACTATAATTTCATTATAGCTCTACAAGTTGGGGGCGGCCGAGGTACTGCGAAGGTATGTCCTTGAACATGAAATATTGGCTATCATAGCTGAAGACCACGGAGGAGTTGCGGGGGGACATTACACAGGTAAAGACACTGCGTAGAAGATACTCTTGGTCAAGCTTTGGTGGCCCACACTACACACGGATTCTCATACTTATTGTCAGGCCTGCGACAGATGCCAATGGACCAAGAAACCCTCACGCCGGGATGACATGCCCCTACAACCATAGATGGCCCTGTAGGAATTTGACAAGTGGGCCATCAACTTCATAGGCCCCATTAACCCCACCCCCGGTAAGAACATAGGTGCTCAATATATCATTACGGCCATAGATTATGTTACCAGGTGGGTAGAAGCTAACGCTATAGAGTACTGCACTACAGACACGGCGACACACTTCCTTTTTGAAAATATATTAACTAGTTTTCGGTGCCCAAAGGTCTTGATGAGTGACAGAGGGATGCATTTCATTAATGGAACAATTAAGGCTCTAACTAAGGAATTCCAGATCCACCATGCCAAAAGTACCCCATATCATCCACAAGCGAATGGAACCATAGAAGCATTCAACAAAAATTTGGAACAGGTGCTCACCAAGGTCTGTAATGCACAATGGATTGATTGGGACGTATGCATCCCCTCTCTACTCTAGGCCTATAGAACTACGTGTAAGAATATCATGGGAAAAATACCCATCCTCATGGTCTACGGAAAGGAAGCTACGATGCCTACCCTTGTTCCAGCCCAGCGCTTAGCCTGTCTTCGAAGCAGCCACACACTTCATAGTGAAATTGTGGGGCTCTGGTGTAAGAAACAAGTACTCAGCAACCATCTAACACCTTGGTAGAACAAAGCCCTCAAGATTTTGCAGGACTTAGATGGAGCGGTGAGACAATTGAACCAGACTCTAGATAGCATCACTGCTCCCACGGAAGGACCAATCTCACAGAAACGGGTGGATCTCACACAGATTGCCACTGCATAGAGCCATCGCATGTTGTCCCCGCTCATTGTCTCGATGGAACAACTCAAGGACAGGATGAAGACCCCACTGACACTAAGACTCAAGACGAGTCACAAGATTATGTTGGGGGACTATTAGAACAGGGTTTCCTAGCCTCAATTTTGTCCAGTTTCGTAATATTTTGTAATAGTTAGTCTAGCGCTTGGGTTTTGGGGTAGGTTAATACCTCCAATGAATTATAATGGGTTGAAAGGGTAGACCTACGGTCCACAAACCACGGTTTGCAAATCATAGGATAGCACTTGTGGATTTTTGGTCAATTACCTCGGTAAGGGCTCCTGCTGGTTGTGTGTGCCGAGACCCTCAGTCCTACTATGTGTGGACCCCAGTAGCTATGTAAGCGGGTTAGTAGATATAGTCTATAAGCTGGATCTAAATGGTAATGAATAATAATACCCTTTTCTGAATACTGAAATGTTCTGTGTTATGATTACTGGCTGCACACTGTGTTATTTATATTTGTTCACTGTCTACTGATGATTGTTGAAACGCACCTTCATGCGATAATATATATAATGGTAAATGCATATATCTAGTTAGATTTGAATGGTGTTGCTTTATTTGATCTACCATTGCATGATTTATAAGTTCTTCTAGAACTATTCCGTTGGCACGCAATCAAAGGTTCTCGATATAGGATTCCGATCTAATCAATCCAAAAGGACCACCTTCAATTAAATTTCTCTCTCTTAGGGTGCAGAAACCTGGTTCCAACACCCTCCCATACTACTTCGAGTGAGACCTTGGCGTGCGCAACAGGTCATTGCCGAAAGGGCCAGTAGTATAGGGGTTTGTTGGCAAACCTTGAAGCTGAACCTGGGTCAGGACCCCTCAAGCCAACATTTACTAACCATTTAATTTATATAATTGTGCTAGCTAACCTTTTCAAAGTCCGATCAATCACTATTTTATTAATAAACTATGTCACGTTTATTATAAGATATTCAAAAATTATATATATCATAATGAATTAAAATTTCATGTTATACAAGGTAAGGTATTAAATTTTAGAAATATGTCATTGTTTGCTATAATTATTGAATTTTAATGAGGGAAATTTGTATGAATAAAAATTCTCGTGTCTAGGATCATTTGGTTTTGGAGGAATAACTATGGGAGTGGTGAAATCCAGTGAAGAGGATTTGGAAAACAAAACAATCAAGTGAAGACTAAGTTCAAAGGGAGTTTCTCTAAAGGAGGGATTGAGGAGGCGAGTGAGGGATAGAGAAAGAGAGTAAGGGGAGGGGGGAGGGGATGGTATTTGGTGACAAAATAAATAAGGAGAGAGGGAGAGATAGAGGTATAAAGAGAAAAGAGAGAATGGGGGTGGTATTTACGGAGGGAGGGATATAGAGACAGAGTTGGAAGGGGGAGAATTCCAAAAATTCATTGATGGTTCAAAAAGAGTAAAAAATATCTATAGCCATATAAAAAGTACAACAGTCTAAGAACATGTGTCCATTCCTAAGCCATACCTACCTAGCACCTTAACTAACCTCCTCGTTGGTAGCTTAGAACTTTCCAATGCTCGACACCTAAGAATGCATGCACATTCCTAGGAACACTCAAATGTTATTTTGGGTTCACTTTCTTGATGGCCCCATTTCCACTTTTAGGGCCATCATTACTATCAGAGTTCCCAACACTAAAATGAAACCAAAATAATTGAAAAATACAATAGGTAGAGAAGAGTTGTGACAACTCAGAAAAAGTGAAAGAGTTAGAGTTAATGGGAGAAATGGTTCTACAATAAATACAATTTAGGGGAATATATTCAAAATTATGCAAAATGTTTTTAGCATTCTAACATGTACATAAAAAAGTAAATCAAACAAAAGAAATAAGAAAATGAAGAAAAAACATATGCAAAAACACCGGATTTCCTTTGTATCTATTAACATGGTCCGTGTGATGTTGCGTAGTAGAGCAGTGGGCATGCCAAGACTCAAGTGGCACAGTAACAGTTTTACGAGACGCCTCATGTAGGAGAAATGAATATCCTACATGCCCTTCTTAGTATTCTTTATATTATTGAGAGTGTGTTCAAGGGAATTTCTAATTATATTCAATCCCTCAGTCAAGGTTGATGCATTAGATAGGGTATGGTTCTCCTTTAATCATCAATAACTATAGTTTTTTTCACATATGCTTCCTCTACTATACATGATATCTGGACAATGTATAGGGGAGCATGTTCCATATAGTAAGTAATATCAATACCAAGCCAATTGTTTCTTATAATTTCAACAAAGCAGAGCCATAATGTTCTACTAATTATGACTAGGTCTATAGTGGAGCAACGTGGTCCATGAAGGCACATGGAACTCGAGTTTGTTGCTTGTGCTCACACTTATAGTACTCACTCGTAGATCGAACGAAGCTTCATTATAGGAGCGATACCCTACCACATGAGTTTATATTGGGGGATACCTATTGAGGAAAAAATGACATAATATATTGAGCATATAATAAGGGGTAAAGGGTTTTTATATTGCTAAGTATAAAAAATGGAGCTCAAAGTTAATGAAAAACATAAAGGGGTATAAAAAATGTTAATGAAAAAATGGATTCATACAATATATAGTGAAATTAGGGGTTTTTTTAAGTAGGAAGGTGTATTGGGCTCGTATTAGTAGAGGGTCGAAGAATGTGACTTTTAGAGGTAATTTCAAATATGTAGTCAAATTAGGGGTATTTTTTAGTATGCCACAAATGCACGTGTTAGAGGTTCATTGATTGTAGCCCCCTTGGATCAAACACACAGACTACCCTAACACCACTCAATTAATTTTGTCACAACCATGACTTTAATGTGGTGATTTATCCAACAAAATTAAATTGATTTAAACCTCACTCCACCATGCCCTCAACACATTGAATTTATTCCTTCTCCCTCACACAATCCCCACATATGCATTCTACTTCAAATATACCTCTCATAAAATCTCTTTTTAAGGTTGTTTGGTTCTAAAAAAACCCATAGGTCTAATCCCAAAGTGTGGTTATTTGTAAACTAAGGAAAACCTAGGATAATGATGATGCAAGGGGAGTTAAAGGTATAGGTATGAAGACATGTGGTGGAAGCATGGTTGAATGAAACATTTACATGAAGGAAACCCTATTAGACCAACAGTTACCCATGTAATATGGTGGGTGGTTGTTACATTATATGAATATTATCAACATACCATAAGAGTACAATGAAAATGCCAAGTTGAACCCATGTAATATGGTGGGTGGTTGTTACATTATATGAATATTATCAACATACCAAAAGAGTACAAAGAAAATGCCAAGTTGAATGAGACATTGATTAGAGTTCTATGAAAGAATGTGTTGTAGAGTAGAACATATTCATGAAGACATCAACTAATAGATTATTAAGACAAGTTTAAGTCATTTCTCTATTAAGAAAAAGTGTTAGAATTAATGGGAGAGATGTATTCTTTCGATACATTAGCATTACAATACATTCTTCTAAAAAACTTTGTTTTCCAATAAGTTCAAGTTGTATCCATATAAATATTATTCTAAGTTGTCGTAAACTATCCCATTACTATAAATGTGAAATGAAATTTATTGTAAAAGTCAACCTATATCCAATTCAATAAATACCTATTTAAAAGAGTTGCTCTATGCTACATTGTTATTTAATATTGAGAGATCCAAAAATATTTTTCAAAACCCTATACCTACTTTCATGATATCTAAATAAACATATAATTGTATAAAACAAAGACATAAAAACAAAACGCTATATCCGCATAAAATAATGTCACATTATAAATTAATTGGATGAAAATGATTATTCAAAATCATAACTCCATTACGCATAAAAGAACAAAGCACATTCAGCATAAACGCAAAAGGGTAAGCATAAAAGAACAAAGCACAGTGAGCATAAACGCAAAAGAGTACCCATAAAAGAACAAAGCACATTCAGCATAAATGCAAAAGGGTACGCATAAAAGAACAAAGCACAGTCAGCATAAACGCAAAAGAGTACGCATAAAAGAACAAAGCACTATGGTGTAATTGATTGAAAATTACTAAACGTATGAAGGAAGTTGTCTTATTAAAAGAGACGTAGGGAAAGACCTCACAAAATGTAGGGGCACATACAATTTGTTTGGTAATTGAAAATTACTACACGTATGAATGAAGTTCTATTATTAAAAGAGACGTAGGGAAAGACCTAACAAAATGTATAAGAACAGACAATTTGTTTTTGGCGTAGATCTCCCGCAATCTTTCATGCGGACTAAGATGCTTCTCTCCCCAATAATATTGCGACGTATATGGGTTTGCATGTTCAGATACCTGCTACCCATCCATTCCAAACGACACCCAACATTTGTTTTTCTCAAATAAATAATTGTGCATGTCCAACGCCGTGGACATGAATTATAGGAAGACAAGGACATTGGATCACAAGAGAACGCCAGTGCAAACTGCTGGAGATTACCTATGGAATCAGAAAACATTAATGGCTTATCTTGCAGGCCTCTGCACGTTGTTGCAGTTCCAGTTCCAGTTCAGGGGCATATTGCTCCCATGTTTAATTTCGCCAAGAAGCTTGCAGCCAAGGGTGTTACTGTCACATTTGTTACTACAGAAGCTTGTTATTCGAACATCACTAAAGCCCATAACGGGGAGGACCCCTTCTCCCACGCCCAGAGCTTGGGTTTAGATATCCGCTCCGCTCAGGTTAATGATGGGTTGCCCTTGGAATTTGATAGGTCGGTGAATGACGAATTTATAGAATCCTTCCAGATTAATATGATTCCGCATGTTGAAGAGCTGATCGCCCATCTCAAGGAGGAGCAACCTCCCGTAATGTGTATCATTGCTGACAGTTTTTTTGTTTGGGTCGATCGGGTGGCAAAGAAATTTGGGATTTCTCATGCTTCATTTTGGACGGAGGCAGCTCTGGTCTTTTCGATTTATTATCATTGGGATCTGCTGGTGGAAAATGGCCATTTTCCTTTTGTCAACAATGGTATGTGTTATTTTCCCATTAACCTCTTCAAAAGAAGAAAAATGGTACTTCTTTATTCGAATTAAGTTTCTTTTGGTTGGCTGGTTCATGCGAATCCTTATATTACTGTGTCATTGTTACATTAGAGTAATTTTTAGTTTGATTTAAGGGCATTTAAATGATCAAAATTTTTATATGACTGTTATTATTATCTAATTAATTTGTAGGTTAAATAATTGTTGAATTAATTTTGTGGTTTCACTTGTAACTTGAATAAAGTAATCCTTACTCAAGAACATCTAAATCATCAAAATTACTTGAAAAAAAAAATTTACTTGAAAATCCAAAGCCTGAACTACACCAATCCATCTTAACATGATTGAATTTAAATGCACTAATTTAAATGCACTAGGGAAACACACCCTGTCACCCTCTGAACTTTATATGAATCAAGTTATTTGAAGTTTACAATTTGGAAATGTTTAAGGTGTTGAACTTGTTTTGTGGTTGTGCAGAAGAGGAGTATAAAAGCTTAGTAAACTACATACCTGGAGTTTCCGCTTTAAAGATAACAGATCTTCCATCTTATTTTCAGGAGTTGGATATATCAAGCAAAGTACACAAACTATTATATGAAGGATTTCAATCAGTTCGAGGGGCCGATTGGATTATCGCTAATACGGTTGAAGATTTAGAAAGCCGAACTATTGCAGAATTACAGTTAATAAAGCCATTTTGGTCCGTTGGTCCTCTGCTTCCTTCAGCCTTCCAAAAAGATCTCAATAACGAAACATCACGAACCAACATGTGGCCTGCATCCGACTGTACCGGATGGCTCGACTCCCAGGCCAAAAATTCAGTCATCTATATTTCTTTCGGAAGCCTTGCTCATGTATCAAGAGCCCAGATAGAAGAAGTGGCAATGGGATTACTAGAAAGCAAGCAACCGTTCATTTGGGTGCTTCGTCCAGATATTGTTGAGCCTGGAGCTGAAGACATCCTGCCGAAAGAATTTGTGGAGGAAACCAGAGATCAGGGTTTGGTTGTTGAATGGTCATCTCAGCTGGAAGTTTTGTCTCATCCTTCTGTGGGTGGATTTCTTACACACTGTGGATGGAACTCCATTCTGGAGAGCTTATCATTCGGAGTACCCATGTTGGCGTTTCCGTTATTCACAGATCAGTGCACAAATAGATGGCTAATTGTAGAAGAGTGGGGAGTGGCCATAGACTTGGGTGGGAGTAGCAGGAACTTCGAAAACTGCAAAGCGCTAGTTGGAAGGGAAGAAGTAGCAAGGACCATCAAGAAATTCATGGGTGACGACGCAAGGAGAAAATTAAGATTGAAGGTCGAGCATATTAGAGAAGTTGTGAAGAAAGCGGTGCTGGACAGCGGGGCGTCTAATAAGAATTTAGATTTGTTTGTTGAAGCTTTAAGAACCAAAAGATTAGGATCCACAGGATCCACAGTTTTTAAAAATTAGGATCCACAGTTTTTAAAAATCATACTTAAAGGTTAGATCCACAGTTTTATTTGTTACAGGGTATTATTTGTATAAATTTTTAGTGATTGTTGTATCTATTAAATATTATTAATTATTTTTATTAGGTAGATTTACAGGAAAGGATTAGCATTAAGAGAATTTAACTCCTGATTTTTGTAGATTTATCAGAAAATATAGGTGTCAAGAGAATTGAACTCCTGATTTTTGTAGATTTATTAGAAAATATTAAAAAATATAAGTGTCAAGAGAATTGAACTCATAAAAAAGTTCTTTACACAAGAAGAATAGCATAGACCAATTGAACTAACCTTCCATGATTCAGCTAATATTTATCATATTTTTTATATATGTGATTTGGATATTTTTGTTTTCTTATTTATTGAAAAATTTAGAACCAGTAAATCTATTTGCTTAACATTTGAAGGGTGCCATGAAATCTGTTTCCCTGCCCTCAAGAATTTCATGAAATTCAAAACGTTAAAGTCCGAACGAAATAGTTGGGCTATAATAGAATTGGTGTATTATAGTGTAATACAAATAGGGTCAAAATTCAAACAGACAAAAACACACGATCCTAGGAATTGCTAGTTCTACTGGTTAATCTGGCTAACAACGCGATTGTGTGCTTGGTAAACTACAGCTCAAGGGATAACCACTGAAAGCTCCAGAAGGTACGAAATAAACATAAAAGGAACATATGAATAAATTATGAAATATCAACCTGATATGGTGTCCCACTATTTTTGTGTAGCCAAAATCGTGAAGTACAAAGCATTTTTAGCAGCAATATACACAATAAAAGAATTGCAGTAAATGGTAAAATAGAGGGAGTGCATAAGCCTATTTCCAATATTCATTAGAAACAAAGTCAGGTTAAATAATAGATATAAATATTCTTTGGGTAGTTTAATTGGTGAGTATTATGTAAAGTGTGTTTCAGATCTGATCCTTGATGAAACTATTGGGGGTCTGATATCATTGTTGTGCCCTGGAGATTCAAATCTTCCATTCAACTTGTAATTCATGTAGTCTAATAAAAGAGATTCTCAAATTAAGAAAGAAACTCAAACTGTCATATCTTGTTATGAAGCTCTGAATATCAAATCCTCCAAGAAGGATATGCCAAGTTGCATTATGGAAAAAGGGAAAAGCACTATTTCAATAATTTCAATGTGGTATTATGCATATTCAAGTGTCAATTTGATCTCCACCAGGGGCGACAAGCTCACTGTAGTACAAATAGAAATGGATCGCCACCAAAGACAAGTTCATGGTAGTACAAATAAAACTCTCAGGTTCATCACCATGAGAATTAGCAATACAAGAACAAAGAGATAAAAAACACACTGAATTGAAAAAGGAGTTGCAGCTCACAAGTGAGTACTACACCTGGAGACTACAGTCAAATGGAGAGATTACCTTACATCCATTAATAAGAAAGATACATATTTAAGTACATAGCAAATAAGTAGGAGGTTGTAACCACACTCCTATATTCTAGGAACTAATCCTAAACTAAGGAGGTACGTTACAACAGTGTAACCATTTCTCCATTAATATACAAATAATATTAATTATTTCCAACTCTCCCCCTTAATGGAGAAAGGATTACCTTGAACTCCTAACATCCTTCTAAACAATTCAAACTTTATACGCCCAAGAGGCTTAGTAAAAATTTCAGCCATATTGTGACAAGTTTTACAATATTCAACAAAAATATTTTTTGACTGAAGTTTCTCTCGAACAAAATGGAACTGAGTATCGATATGTTTGGTATTTTTATGAAATACTCGATTGTATGCTAGCTTGATAGTACTCTGGTTGTCACTTTTAATGGTAGTTGATTCTTTATGTTCTTCTCTTGCGTCATTGAAAAGTATTCTCAACCAGATAGCTTCACATGTGGCTGCACATAATGCTTGGTACTCAGATTCACAAGAAGATAAAGCTACAGTGCTTTTCTTTTTGCTACCCCATGCTATGACCCCGGATCCAATGCTGAATGTGTAACCTGTGATAAACCTTCGATCATCCAAGTTACCTACCCAATCTAAATCTGAAAATCCTGCTAGAGTAAGATTGGATGTGTTAGTGTATAAAATACCATAATTACTAGTACCACTAAGATACCTCAACACACTTTTTGCTGTGACCTAGTGACTTTCGAGTGGTTTAGACATAAACTGGCTCAACATACTAACAGAGTATGCCAAGTCTGGTCTAGTTGTAGTAAGATATATCAGACTACCAACTAGTTGTCTATACATAGTGGCATCCACCTCTTTAGTGCCATCTTCACTGCACAACTTTAGATTCTACTGCAATGGTGTTGCTGTTGATCTACACTGCTCCATTGTGAACTTTTCTAGCAGACTTCTGGCATACTTCCCTTGAGTAAGAAAAGTCTGTCCAGAATCTCTTCATACTTTCAATCCTAAACAATAATGGAGATTTCCGAGATCTTTCATTTCAAACGCTTGTGACATCTACCATTTGATTTCTTTGATCATATTATCAGCATTCCCTATTATAATCATATCATCCACATACAAAGAAATCAAAATAATTTTCCTCTGTTTATTAAACTTGGTATACATATTTGGATCATTGATGCTCCTATGAAAACCATGCTGTACAAAGAATGAATCAATCTTCTCATACCACGACTTGGGTGCTGTTTTAAACCATATAGTGCCTTTTTTAATCTACAAACAAGATGTTCCTGCCCCTTTCTAACAAACCCTTCAGGCTGAACTAAATAAATTTTTTCTTTCAACTCACCATTCAGAAATGTAGACTTAACATCTAGCTGGTGTAGCTCCCACTTATGTTTTTTTGCTAAAGAAATTAGCATTCTAATGGTGTTTAATTTTGCTACAAGAGCAAAGGTGTCATCGAAATCTATTCCCTCTTGCTGTGAGTAACCCTTTGCTACCAGTATAGCTTTAAGCTTTTCTATACTCCCATCTGCATTTACTTTAGGTTTATACATCCATTTACATCCTATGGGTGTTTTACCTTTAGGAATTTCAACTAAATCCCAAGTATGGTTTCTAATAATTGATTCAATTTCCTCATTCATTGCAGCCCTCCATGCATCATATTGACTTGCTTCTTATAATTTGTGGGTTCTACAATGTTTAAAATATTTGTCATTAAAGAAAGTCTTTCAATCTGGATGGTAATTGAGTCTTCCTACCTGATCTCCTTAGTAGGGGATTTACCTCAAATCTGTCTGCTTCAGATTTATACGGGCTTGCATCATTGACTACATCACTTGTTTCTTCTTCTTCTTTCTGCTCCTACTCTTAATCATCCTCGTCGTTTTCTTCCATTAATAATGGAATGTGCCAATCATTATTACTGTCATCCTTTCTTTCCTCAACCTGTTCATGAAATATCACATCTCAGCTTGCAAATATCTTATGATTCACAGGATTAAATAAATTATATGCTTTAAACTTAGTGTCATATCCAACAAATATACATTTCATGGTTTTAGGATCTAACGTCTTTCTATCAACCTTGGGTATATGGGCAAAATATTTTGACCCAAATACTCTTAAATGACTCACTTCTAGTTTGAATCCAAATAATGCTTCAAAAGGGGTTTTGAAGCCAAGACATTTAGTAGGACTCCTATTCTTTAAATAGACAACAATGTTAATGGCTTCAGCCCAAAAACCATTTGATAGACCCTTACCTTGAAGCATGCTCCTTGCGCACTCTACAAGAGTTCTGTTCTTTCGTTCTGCCACTCCATTCTGTTGTGGTGTGTGAGGCACTATAAACTGTTGAAAAATCCCATGATATCTGTAGAAATTCATGAACTCTCCTAACCTGTATTCTCCCCCTTAATCTGAGCGGAGAAATTTTATGCATTTTCCTGTCTTCTTTTCTACCATAGATTTAAACTCTTTAAAATACTGAAAGGTATGACTCTTTTTACTCAAAAAATATATCCAAAAGAATCTAGTGCAATCATCAGTAAAGAAAAGGAAATAATATGCACCACCTAATGACCTGGTCTGCATAGGTCCGCATATGTTTGTATGCACCAGCTCTAGAATATCTCTTTCCTTTCTATTAACATGCAAAGGAAATTCTTCTCTATGCATTTTCCCTAATGCACATCCATCACAATCCAACTGAACACTATGGAAAAAAGTGAGTCCATCGACGATACCTTTTCTCTGAATTAGAATGAGGTCTTACAGATTAAGATGACCGAATCTCTGGTGCCAGAGGTTTTCGGCTGTCAATCCTGTTGCAACCATGGCTTGTTGTGGCATGCTTTTCACATCTATTCTGTCCAGGCTCCCCACACACACTCCTGTTGCAACAGTTTCCATCTTGCTATCCTTTATGACATAGCAAGTCTTGAATAATTCAACTTTCATGTCCTGATGAGTTATCATAGATACAAAGATCAAGTTTTTCTTAATTTCAGGCACATACAATACATTCGTAAGATGTCTAATGTCACCGTTAGGTAACTTTACCGGAATATCACCATACCCTTCAATCTCATATCTGTTATCATCTCCTATATAAATTTTCGACCCACATGAAGTTTCTTCAAGAAATTCAAACCATTCCTTCTTACCTATCATATGTGAGGATGCACCAGAATCGACATACCATATGTCGTCCCCATCTCCCTTAGAAGATGAAAGGGCACAATCGGCTATAAATAGTCGAAGTTTGTGGCTATGGTCTTCATCTTCCTCAACAAAGTAACCCTTGTGCTTTCTCTGTTTATTCCTCGCTTCATCTGCTTGCCTCTTATAAGAATCTTTAACCTGATGGCCATTTTTTCCACAGTAAAAACATCTCTTGCTAGGAAAATTGTTAACAGACATACCTTTAAATGGTCTCTTTTGAAACGTGTTGGCTCCTCTCTATTGTTGTTCTTGTTGTGGTTGTTTTTTTTGCTGTGGTTGCTTCCCTCTATACTATCGCCTTTTCTCCATCAGAGCAAGATCATTGCTCTGTGGTTTCAAATTTTGTCGCTGCTCTTCTTCTTGTAGCAAAATCCCTGTCAACTCTTCGAATGCAGGGGCTTTCTCCCTTGCTACCAATCCTATGATGAAAATATGATATTCATCTTTCATTCCATTCAACGTGATCATGACCAGATTGGAATCGGACAATTTTTCTCCGATATCTCCCAATCTGTCCTTCAGGTCTTTAACTCTAGCAATGAATCCAACATCGGACTCATTTTCCTCCATCTTCATCGCAAACATCTTGCCTTTGAGTGACAAGACACGAAATGTATTCTGTGTCTGGTATAGATTCTTGATCGTCGTCTAAGTATCAATAGACGATTTGCCATCTCTGATATGTGGGATAATATTGTCCTTGACGGACATCTTCAGTATGACTTTTTCTTTGTTCTCCCTTTTATCCCAGTCTTGTTCTTGTGCAGATGTTCCTATTACCAAATTTTGTCTCTGCTCATTTCCTATGAAAATCGACCACGCATTTGCACTTTCAAGTAATTTCTATATCTTGAATTTCTAGTTGGTGAAACTAGATCCATCAATTTTTTTAGACTCGTGGAGATACGATTCTATACTATTATTCATACTGGACTGATAAACTTTCAAATCTTTCAATGAATAATTCTACCTAACTGAATAATTACAGGATACACTAAAAAAAATCAATACATACGAGATCCTGACCACTGATCTTCCACCAATCCTGGAAAATCCATAACTTCAATGTGCCACCACCGGGAAAGTCTGATCTGCCACCACCATGCAAATCCAGAACTTCAATGTGCCACCACCAGGCAAGTCCGCTCTACCACCACAGGGAAAATCCAGAACTTCAATATGCCACCATTGGGCAAGTCCGATCTACCACCACTGGGCAAATTTGGAACTTCAATGTGCCACCACTGGGCAAGTTCGATTTGCCACCACCAGGAAAATCCGGAACTTCAATGTGCCACCATTGGGCAAGTCCGATCTGGCTCCACCAGGAAAATTTAGAACTTCAATATGCCACCACAGGGCAAATTTGGAACTTCAATATGCCACCACTGGGCAAGTCCGATCTACCAAAGTTGCAGATCTTTCCAAAGAGAAAGAGGTTGGCGCTTTTTCGAGGCTAAAAATCCGTGCCCAAATCAAACTCGATGTATCTCCCGAAACTGGCGCGGGTATGGCCTACACATACGTGCCAATGGCGTATTTTGGCACATCGATGTGGGTATGGACCTCACAGTAGCACCAATTGCGCTTCTTGGCACGAATGAGAGCGACAAAAATGCATCAACCCTTTCTTCTTCTCAGAGATGATTAGTCATCTGAGACCTATGAGTCAGGCGTTGTTGTAGTCCACCTGCTCCTATGAACATGAAGCTCCTGTGAGAAAAAAGCTCCTATGTACACCTCAGCCACTAAGGCTCTGTAGTCAATAAAGGTCTAACAACAAAATCAGGCTTCCCCTACTCTGCGCTCTGATACCAAGATAAAAAACACACTGAATTGAAAAAGAAGGAGTTGCCGCTCACAGGTGAGTACTGCACTTGGAGACTATAGTCAAACGGAGAGATCACTCTACATCCATTAATCAGAAAGATACATCTTTAAGTACATAGGAAATAAGTAGGAGTCTGTAACTAGACTCCTATATTCTAGGAACTAATCCTAAACTAAGGAGGTACATTACAACAATGTAACCATTTCTCCATTAATATACAAATAATATTAATTATTTCCAACTCAAAGCTCTCAGCTTCATCATAGGTTATGGAAATACAAGCACAAAGTTGTCAAGTTCATCATAGGTTTCTTAATATGAGATAGAATTGAACACGATACCATATCTAATATACGAATAATGAAATTGATTAACTAAGTTGACTTTCACCGATGGTTTAAGTGTAAGTGTCATAAGCTGACGTGGTTGGTTAATTCAACTTTCATCAGCAGATGTGGCTTTTTCCTCGATCGAACTCGTAGTTGGTGAAAAATCCAACCTTAATTATAGACACATTGTTTTATCTTGGCTATACAAGTAACTTGGAGATTGCAGACAAATTGTGTTGTTTTTGCTACACAAGTAACTAGAAAATGTAAAAAAAACCAAAAAAAACAAAAAAAACAAAAACAAAAACAAAACTAGAAAATATAAAAAAGCAACACTGGTTAGTGTTACATTTTCAATTTTTATAAAAATCATGTGGATTTTAAGGTATATTTGCAAAAAAATTTGCTGATACACATTGTTTTAGTGCATTTCAAGATATATTTATATTTTAATAGATTTGATCTATCTCGTAGTTGGTGCAAAATCCAACCCTAATTGCAGAGAAATTTTATTATATTGGTTATTGGAACTCCTAGTTGGTCCAAAACCCTAATTGCGTACAAATTGTGTTATCTTGTTTACACAATTAACCTGCAAATTGTAGACAAATTGTGTTATCTCGGTTACTTGAATTCGTAGTCAGTGCAGAATTCATCCGTAATTGCAGACAAATTGTGTTATCTTGCGTATACAAGTAACTTGGAGATTGCAGACAAATTGTGTTGTTTCCGTTACACAAGTAACTAGAAAATGCAAAAAAACAAAACAAAACTTGAAAATGTAAAAAAGCAATACTAGTTAGTGTTACATTGTCAATTTTAAAAAAAATCATGAGCATTTGAAGGTATATTTGCAAAAGTTTTTGCTGATACACATTGTTTTATAAAAACAAATGCATTTCAAGATATATTTGTATTTTAATAGATTTGATCTATCTTATGCTAGATCATTTTCGAGTTTAAATGGATTCAAATTTATTCTTCTCCTAGAAAACTATGTTATGCATTTTGGAATAATTTGATCTTGACTACATATCACCTATAATCTATAAAACCAAATAACAATGCTCAATAAATAATGAAGTGAGCAATACTAAGGTACAAGGTTTCATATAATTAATAGTGAATCTCTTCTAAGTTTATCTCTTTCAATTTTTTTTTGTTATATTTCTTCAATTTTTTTTTTTGTTATAGACCTATTTTCCAACTTTCCATATTTTCATATCAAACAATGAAAAAGGAGGTTTAAATGGAAAACCATTTGAACTTTTAATTGGAGATATTGCAGTAGAATATAAATTTTTAAGAATCATAACTTTAAGTTGTTCAGTTTGTAAAGTCCAAGTGTGAAAGTTTTTCATATTGATGAATTCATATGTGCATTCAAAAATGCATTTTAAACAACAAGAAATGGCAATCATACCTAAAATTGTATGGGCGCATTATAAGGGAATAAGCCACTTTATTTATTAGTTAGAGTGAGCTATTTTGTAATTTATATATAATTTAATGAAATCAATGCATCACATTGAAATCATTTTGACCCATCTTACAAATATTCCAATCAATGCACTACATTAAAAGTAGAGCAACAAAACAATAAGTCCTAGTACAATTTGAAATGAATGTTGGTATCCATTGTGTAAACACTAAAATTAATGTCCTATCAATTTTGTCTCTTGTATGTATGGGATTTTAAGTTTGATATTGTTCTTGTGATCATTTTTAAATCAGGTACAATATCTCCTTTTTTTAATATGGTTCACAGACACTAAGGTAGATCAACCTGAAATGATCTACCCATCGGTGAAGCTAGCAGGGCCTAACCCCAAGGGCATAGAGGATATTTGACCTCGTGACCTCCCAATTCGTGAGGATCGAGGAGATTTGACCTCGTGACCTTCCAATTGGCTAGGTACTTAGCAATAGGAACTCGACCAGCTATTCCTTGGGGCTTAAATCAAGTAGAAAATCCCATCATTAAAATCATTATATTAATGAATATGAGCAGTAAAAAAACAAATTGGATGGTTATAAACATTTTCATTAGAGGATTAATTTTCCTAGTTATTTGCATCTTCATATAAATATTCTGCACATAAATACTCCTTATTTCTTAATATTATTTTAATTATGATATGATTTTTTTTTCCCTTACTTTCTCTACTAAATATTTTATAAACATTTTTATATAATCTAGATAAAAATTGAGATACACACTATTTTCTATTAATCAAACAGGGTTACATATATACATGAAGTATTGTCTCAATATAGGGAAGCTATGTTGGACGCACAATAATTTGGTTGAGAGAATATCTCAACCACACACCGAACAAGGAACCTAGATTTAGCTAACTCCTATGGAATAGGAACAGACTCTATACATAGCAAGTCACAACTAAATACAAGTAGGAATTACATATTCCAACACACCCCTTTAGTGAATATTTGTCTTGATATCACTTCACAAAATCTAGTTGTGGTCATACATAACAAAAGGATATGTCGATGTCCATATAAAGGAGAAACCATCCACCGGAATGCATGGGTACCAACCGCTGCAACCACTAGTCTCGTAGGATGTCCTTCGCGTACATGGTTCTGTCAACCATTATCACTGCATACATGTACCTGTATCTAGAGATCTCCCTCCAATGTGGGTTTTATCGGATGACCCATAACCATGCTCTTCCTTCATCAATGAACTCTCACCGGTAGTAGATCTGTCTTAGCTATCTTCAGTAAACTTTTACCAGATCTCTTCATCAGCGAACTTTCACCAGATCTCTTCATTGGCAACCTTTCACCGGATTTCTTCGTTGATGACCTTGAACCAGATTTCTTCATCAGTGGGCGAACACTAGCACATACCTATTTCCATTCCACTTCACTATTACATGTGGTTTATAGCTGACCACAAACCGTCACTGCAAAATGGTTTTTGGCTGACCATAAACCTTTAGTTACGAAGTAGTTTTGAGATTACCATGAACTTTTACAGGGATACACATGTTTTACATGTCTTACAACACAACTCCAACTCTTGGAGTTATCAGGTACATACTTTACAAAGACCACTACAAAAAACATCCTAGACTTGCTTACAATTAAAATGTGTGACTCATAATAAAACATGCTATTGTGTTTATTCCAAGAAACTCAAACAAAACAAACTTTCACTTTAATTGTCCACCATCCTTTAAATGTTTCTGTGGCTCCTTTTAAATCATATTTGGAAATGTTCACATCTTGGGCATCTTTGTCTTTGTTAATTAAATATTGTAACTCCATGCTTAACGTGTTATTTGTTAGATTCTCGAATTATAAAAAATTAACTTTACCTACATTGAGTTACCTAGGCTTAATAAGGATCAATAATTTTAAACACAATTCTAAGAAACAAAATAAAAACATAATGTTTTCAGATTAACAAGAACATCAAATTTCTCTATCTCTTCCCAAATATGACTATTTCCCAAACATAACAGCAACCATTCTTCTCCAACAATACCTCTGAGGTGATAAAGAAATGGATCGACGACTTCTCAACTGGTCTCAATGCAGTGCATTCTAGCACAGATGATCCAGTCATAGGCACTCACAGCCACACGAAGAGAAACAATAACAAATTGTCCCTCTCAAAGCGAGAATCCAGGATTTCATGATCAGATCCTCCATCGTCTACAAATTCACTATCAACATGCATAAAATTCAACGATTTTACACACAAAATTTCTCATTTCATTATCCAATTCCCTTGGCATCGCAGCGTAACGCCACTTCCCCTGTTCACAATATCAAGGCTCGTGATTGCTTCCAAGCATGCCTTTGATGCCATTTTCATTGTCATGTCTTTATCGCCTACGGTAGTTAATAATTTCCCTGTAAATTTTGTATTGTTGGAATGACCAGTTCCAACACGTACTCATAATTGAGACAATAGTTAGTTAGATCAGTGTCACTTCAATGACAACCAGAAATACCATTTCATGACATATTAATATACTCAAAAATGACATATTAATAACAATTTTGTATAGCCCACATGGTGTAGAGCAGTCAGTGATGGGGTGCACTCTTAATGCACTCCGTTCTGCAAGGTCACTAGTTTGAAACCCGTGGGTGGGATGGGAGGAGAAAAAATGGGAAGATTAGGATTAGTCTAAATGAGAAAAAAAAATAACAATTTTGTATAACTCGCAACATCCAACAAAACCTTGACATCAATAGCATATAAATAAAGCTATACGAGAACATGAACTAGTTGAATGAGCCTCGCCATAATTCTTCAACCACGCCTAAACTGATGCTCAATGTGCCAAATAAATTGACACCAAACTCTTCTACTCCATTTTCTTCCCCTTAAAAGAGAGAGATCACTTATCTTCTCATCTTCACCCTCGTCATCTAGACCCTCAGCATATGCGAGTCTTCTAGCTCTTCCATATGCTTGGTTAAGAATCATCATGAACACAAAAAAGGAAATCACCATCATCGCATTTATTCTGGCCTTAAAGGCTGAATATGAAAGTTCTACAGATACTTCCCCATGCCAAAGGCTGACCACTCAACATGCACGTCTCGAAGGCATAATTCCAACACAATAAATTTTCTCAATATTCAATCAATTTGACTTGGTTAAAAATTCCCTTTGCGCTGGCTCACACACACAGATCCATATTTTTCAATCAGCCATCCATAGGACTCTTTCACACAGATTCTCCATCGTGGAGATGTATTCACCTTCATAAGTCGAAGGTATGTTTTCTCTACACAGGTTACCATGAATCCATGACCACCAGAACCCAACAACACTATTTTGATACTTTTGCAAGTAGACTCCTGATAACTTCACCATAGAATGCAACAAATACATCCAATATGCATTATTATGCAAGCAATAGTAAATCAACAAGTCACCTGAGGCATTCATCTCTCCATTGTAAACTCGGATCCGCAACTTGAGGCCTCAAGAATATCTGGAAAATATCCACACCAGTCAATGGAAATACAGTAAATCAGAAGCCCTCACTTTGATGTACAACAGGGACATACTCTTCCCCAACCATTTCTGTGTACAGATCATTACATAGTAATGTAGCCTAGTTGATACGAATGAGACCGTAACTCGTTGTTCCAGCGGCTTCTGCTCTCTCTTTTCACGACTTAAACATTGATCAACACTTTGTGGGAGCCACCACTCTCTTCCATTCCTACCATCGTGTTGACTGTATCCACGCTCCCATTTTCGGGGCCATCATTCTCACATGTGTTACACTCTTGGTATGTGAAGGTATGGACACCTAGAGCAGCCCTACCGAAGGGATCCAGATTGTTAGCCCACGTAGCATCCCATTCCACTGTCTTTGTGGTGCTACAAGCCACACTCAGCCGGTCCGTAACCATCAACTGTGTAGCGTTCTGAGGATATAATCTTTCAAATATAATTATGTAGATTGACGACCCTCTATCTATTTGTAGGGTTATATCGACAGAACTTCCAGATCAGCTCCATAACAACTATCTGGAATAGATCTCCCAGTTTGGCACAACGTTCATGTTGTCTCTTCCACTGTCATGCTTGACAATTCTAACGCAAGCTTCTTCTCAAGCACTTTTGCTGCACCCTCTATGCCTGCAATTCTTAGACTACAATCATCCTCGAAGGCCCGGAATGAGATCTCCTCAACAATATTGTCTGTGGTGTCTACCATGATGTCCAACGAGAGTTGAACCCTCGAACTTTGATTGTTGAATTACACTAAGTCTCAAAGCACCAGACGACCTCCCTTTCCTTCATTCATATGCCCTGACTCCGAGGCACCAGAGAGCACCTAAGCATCTGAGCACCAGAAAGGAGCACAGTTGCTCCAATACACCTCTTCCCAGACTCTAGCGAGAACTCCTCCACCACTTTTTTTTCTTCAGCGCTCGAATACGGCCATGTGATACCAATGAGTCTAGTGTCTTTGCTTTCTTCCATCTAGTAAATAACTTCAAATGTGTCATCCGTCACTGCTCCCGTGTTGGGCTCTAAGGCTAGACAAAAAATTCTTCCACATGCTACCTAGAGAAGTCCTTCTTGCTTCCTTAGATGCAGTCAATAAAGTTCTAGAAGCTGCAGAGGCAGCAGGGAAGGATACAGCATGTCATGCAGACACGATCTGCAGTTTTAGAATAAAGATCTGCACAAGGAGAACAAATTTTCTCTTCTTTCTGAAGGCAAAAACTCATTAAATCAGGAAATCCCAAATTGTCATATTGATTCACCACACAGATAGTACTGCAGGCTTCTATGTAAATGGCATCCAAAACCACCGCCGCTCCAAGATCCACTAATTAACAAGCAGAATCGATGTTGTACGCACAACATTTCACTCCCTAGACTCACACACTTCCGCTGCGCACACAAACATGAAACAACAGGCACCACCGCCGCTATGGGCTGATCCACTGCATGAAAGGTAGAATCATCGCACTCTACACTCGTTCTTTCTCGTCCACACTTCACAAAGCTCCGCCATGATGCTTGATGGAAAAAATAGAAAACTAAAACAAATAAAATATACTCTCTCTTATTTCCTATTTCCCTCAGCCCAGGAGGGGTTGAGGTCCAGGAAAATCATCATCATCAGAATAAAAAATATCTAAAAATATATACATGTTGGGAAATTCCAGCTTATTTGGCTTTGTCTTGCTTCCAGATTTCGACTCCACTCGGTCCTCTAACGAGCTCCAACAACCTGTTACCACGCAGGTAAGAAACTTCTCCCTTTGCCAGCTCTTCAATAGTAGAACCTTGTAGACTGTGGCTTCTATGCCATGCAGGTCTCAATGCCTTTGGCTCTTGCGATGAGCAACAAAATCACCTCTCAACAAGCTAGAAACGCTATCAATATATAATTATGATGAATGTAATTAGCAATATCTCATATGACACATATTTCTGAAAGAATGTAACAAATCAATTAATATTATTTTTTAATAAATTCTTTCCACCCAACCGGACTACGGAATTGGGCCTCCGCATATAATTATGCAAGAATAGCCAAATGGCCATCATCCAACCGATGTGAGAAATTGACGCATCAGTTGTATGCAGCAAACCTGCAATGATTCTCCAGCAATTTGATGCAACAAGCTCGATCCTGACATCCATGCACGCACATATCAGGCTCACTGAACCAGCAACGAACATCCACTGTGATCTACGCACCTGCTCATGGAGAAACTGATTTTCTCGGAAAAATCCTTTACATAAGGGAAGAGCACTCTTTAATTGAAATCCCTTTTTGAAAATGCTTTATGTATGAAGACCCTTCTTAAATCATATTAAAAAAAAAACTCTTAAATCATGTTGAATCAAAGCACTCATATGAAGACCCTTCTTAAATCAAAGCACTCACATGAAGTTTTAAAATAAATTAAGTGAAAAGACCTCTTATAATTTTAATACCAGTTGACTAATCCTTCCAATGTGAAGCACGACAGTGTGCTAACATAGCCCATAAGCCACTCTCCTGCGTTATTGCCTCAACGCTCCATAAATTCAGGTTTGCCCGCTTGTCTGCAAAAACCAGTAACTCTTTTATGATTATCGCGGCTCTATGTAGTGGTTACCCACGTTATAACGATATTTATCTCATTACGAGATGCGTTACAGCAGAAATAAGCCGGAAAATAAATAAATAAATAAATAAAAATAATAATTCCACTTAGTCATCACATGCTTTCTTCCGCAGTCCAGCAGATTGACTTAAAACCTTATCCCTACACACAGCTTCAATCTGAATCTTTGATACCAAGATAAAAACTAATATACACACTATTTTCTATTAATCAAATAGAGTTACATACATACATGAAGTATTGTCTCAAGATAGGGAAGCTATCTTCGACCCACAGTAATTTGGTTGAGAGGATATCTCAACCACACACCAAACAAGGAACCTAGATTTAGCTAAATCCTATGGAATAGGAACAGACTCTATACAAAGAAAGTCACAACTGAAGACAAGTAGGAATTACATATTCCAACAAATTTAACTTCTTAACTTCTATATATGTACAATGTATTATATCCAATTTCCATAGGGTAATCAATAAATTACCTATAAAAATCTCTTTCTATGTTTATGAAAAATAATTCAAACTACTCTTTTCTAAAACCTCTAAAAAGTACACAAAACCCACTTTAAAAATAGAAAAAACACATTATGGTATAATTGAACACTAAAAATATCCTAAAATTTGTCTTTGTTTGTTTGCAAAAGTTCAATCAAATTACTATTTTCTAAAAACTTTAAGAATTACACAAAAGCTACAACTAAACTCAAAAAGTTAGCTAACTATTCACTATCCATTACAAAAATAATCCAAACTACTCTTTTCTAAAACCTCTAAAAAGTACACAAAACCCACTTTAAAAAGTAGAAAAAACACATTATGGTATAATTGAACACTAAAAATATCCTAAAATTTCTCTTCGTTTGTTTGCAAAAGTTCAATCAAATTACTATTTTCTAAAAGCTTTAATAATTACACAAAACCTACAACTAAACTCAAAAAATTACCTAACTATTCACTATAGAAAAATGGTCATAAACACATTAATTATAGGGATTATTTTGGAATAGGATTCGTAGAAAAGTTAAATTTAATTATTAATAGTTAATTATTAAGTGAGTTGTAGGAATTTAACCTTTATGAAATATTCAGGGAATGTATTTATTAATAATTGGAGATAGAGAAAGTTTTTGGAAAGCGGCTATGCCCTTTTCACCTTTTTATTTAATTAAAATATGTCATTTATACACATGTAAAATTCAATTTTCCATTAAGTTTTTATTTTTGACAATAAATTGTTATTACTTATTTCTTTACTATATTTTTCTTGTTGCATTTTTTTTTTTTTGTTAAATGTATATGTTTATGTGCATTTTTTTATTTCTTTTATAATTAATAATAAAATTATAATTATAATTATAATTTAGTTATTATTGTTTTATTTTTTAATGTGACATCTTTAATAAGATAAATATCTTGATGTTGATTATGAATAGATATTTAATTTATATAATTGTATTCATTTATTTTTCAATATTCAATTTATTACTATTTTATTGGTAAACTATATCATAAAATATTCATAAATAATATATAATGTAATAAACATATACACCAACATATACGCATTTAAAAATAACTAATAATTTAATATTGTTCCACTCTAAATATGAAAAATGAAATATATATATATATATATATATATATATATATATATATATATATATATATATATATATATATAATAAAATAAAATGTCCATATCAATCCATCAGATCACTGATTTTAGTTTTCAACTTGTAATTACACGGTTGTTAAAAATAGGATGTTAGGGTTTAGCATTTTATATATATATATATATATATATATATATATAATAACGAATTAAATAAAAATAATAATAATAAAATATTGTAAATAGTAATAATGAGTATTTACTTTATTTTATTGCAATTTGGATTTTATTAATAAAATTGCTAAATAAAAAATTATCGTATTAAAATTATTTTAAATAATAATGTTTTATCTTCAAAACATATAATTAATAAAATATAAAAAATTAACATATATATAAGCTCACTTGAGGTAGAATAAAATTGATGGGTACACTGTTAAGGTATTTTATCATGATAGGTTGGAAATTCTATGGGAAAAAATCCAACTATGTTAATGCCTATTGTGGCTAAGGCCAAATGCTATTCACTTTTGAGATGCCTTTAAGTTGGTTTCTCAAGCCGAAAGTTAAGTGTGTTTATTTACTTATTTTTGAGAAAACAGTCATCTCTCTCTCTCTCTCTCTCTCCCTCTCTCGCTATATATAGATAGATATATATATATATATATTTACTTACTTTGGAGAAAACTAAATTAGTGATCGAAATAATGTGATTCGTTAAAATTGAGAGATTGAAAGTATTCAACTTATTACTATTTTATTGATAAACTATATCATAAAATATTCATAAATAATTTATAATATGACAAATATATATATATATATATATATATATATATATATATATATATATATATATATTAAAAATAACTAATAATTAAATATCATTCTACTCTCGATATAAAAATTAAAAAATATAAATATAAATAAATAAATAATAATAATAATAAATAAATAAAGTAGAATGTCGAAATACCAATTATGCTACTCACCTTATTTGCCAAATATCAATCAAATATTGATTTTAGTTTTCAATTTGAAATTACACCCATGGTGGTTGAAAGTCGGATGTTAGGGTTTATGCATCATATATGAGAGAAGATGTAGTAATTTTTCTAAAATTAGGAATTCAATAAAAATAATAATAATAAGGTATTGTAAATAATAATAATAGGTATTTATTTTATTTTATTGTAATTTTGATTTTATTAATAAAATTATTTAATAAAAAATTATCACATTAAAATAATTTTAAATAATAATAAATCATATTTAAATTACATAATTAATAAAAAAACAAATATTTAACTATACATTTATATATATATATATAATTCCGCTTGAGGTAGAATAGATGATGATGGGAACATTGATAAGGAACTTTGTGATGTAGGGTTGGAAACTCCATGGGAAAAAAATCCAACCATGTTAAAGGTTGGTGTCTTTCAAGCCAGATGTGATTCACTTTTCATATGTCTTTAAGTTGGTTTGTAAAGCCAAAGATTAAGGGTGTAGTCATTTCAAGGCTTACACAACATAGCAAATAAATAAATAATCTATTTTATCATATAAATTCAAGTAATAATTCGTCTTTGGAGCATTGGTGATAAAAGTAATGTGAGTCCTAAAAAGTGAGAGATCAAAGGTTCAAACATTAAAAAATAAAATAATAATTATTCACTATTCATTGAAAAAATTGACATAAACACTCATTTATTATATAGATGGGTTAATTATTTCGGAATAGTTTGTAGAAAATTTACACTTAATTATCAATAGTTAGTTATTAAATGGGTAGTGGAGATTTAACCTATATGGAATATGTAAGGAATGTATTTATTAATAGTTAGCGATAGAGAGAAATCTCTCAAAAGTGTCTATGCCTTTTTTAGTTTTTAATTTGATTAAAAGATATAATTTCTACAAATGTAAGGTTCAATTTTCCATAAGTTTTTATTTGTGACAATAAATTTGTATTACTGATTGATTTATTATATTTTCCTTGTTATATGTTTATATATATATATTTTGAGAAGATGTAAAATAAATAATTAAATAAAAATAATAATAATAAAATATCGCAAATAATAATAATAAGTATGTAATATGTGTTAGTACTCCTTGTCAATATGAAATATCAATTAATTGGGCTCAACTTATCACTAGGGATTCTCAGCATTCAGATCAGCTAGGGCATGACAGAAGGGGAGCGGGAGGGGGGAGGGTGGTGGGGGGGCGAGGGTGGCTCGGACACCTCCTCCTTTAGGGATGTTGTTATGGTCAAGGATAAGGAGCCCGATGCGTTTTTCTTCACAAATCTCACGACATACAATGCGTTCAACTCTTCCAAGAAAACTAGAACAGTAGATGTCGACAAAAAAGTAGAATGGAATGCCCCAAAGGGAGCATTGATTTCGTAAGCAGAAGATGGAGGAAAGGTTAATCAAGCTAATGCAACAGACACTAAGAGGGCTCAAAAAAATACCAACAAAAAATGTAAACCGAAGCCAAAAAAAATTCCAATGCTAGAGATTCAGGACCCAAATGTTGCAACTTATAGAGATTCCATGCGTGAGCATGACATCATTTTTCCATTCATGGGGATATGGCCCACGAAAAAATATATGAACTAGAAGATTAAAAATAAATGGCACCCAAAAGGAGAGATACAGTTCCAATTAGGATCTAAAGGATTGTTCACTGTCATAATTGACCTTCTGGAATACATGGACCATATCTTCGAGGGAGACCCATATTTATTTAATTAGGTTGGTCTTTACATGTGATACTAGAAGGAAAATTTCACTCCTAAAAAGGAGGAATTCACGAGGGTGTTCGTTTGGGTCAGAATCTACTCACTACCCACATAATATCGGTCGCACTCAGTGCTAAAAGGAATATGATATGAGCTAGGGTAATATATTAAAATGTCAGAAGGTACCAGAAATGGATATTATGTCTCTTACGTAAGAATATGTGTCTACATGTATTTTTTAGGGGCATTAATAGAGGACATTAAGTTAGTCTTTCGAGATGAAGTATGGCTCAAAAATATAGACTATGAGCACATACATTTCGTGTGTATAAAATGTCATGAGCATGGGAACTTATTCAGAGATTGTCCCAAAATAACGTACAACAAAACAACACTCAAACATAAAAGTATTCTAATGAACAAGGCTACACAAAGGTTGTACCCAAAAACAGAAACAACAGGAAGACTCAAGGAAAACAAGGACTGTAACGACCAACAAAAAAATTAATTTGAAGACTTACAAGAAGAGAAATAGGAACCAATCTCAGATGATCATGCTAAGGATGGAAAAAAAACGCCAACTGAAAACTCAATAGTTCATAACCAAATTCGATGGGAGAAATATGAGCACTGCCAGGATGAAAAAGACGAGATTCCAGAAGACTCTAATATGGATTTGGTGATGTTAGAAAACTCAGATGAATATCATGCCATAAAATAAGTGCTCAAAGGGGTCAACCTCAGCTCAATATCATAGGAATGGGAAAAAGGTGGCTTGGCTTCCATACCTAAGGAGCACATACAAAAAATAAAAACAGCCTATATGTACAACAGGGATTAAAACAGGGCACAATCACGAAACCCCTAGAATATATGGCTCCTAAAGGAATTATTGAAAATGCCATAGCGGATCAGTACAACCCCAAAGGTCCCAGCTAAAAGAGAGGGAGGAAAACCACGGGCCATCTCCTCCAAGAGCTAGGAGAAAGACTACTAAATGAGGACAAGGTAAGGGATCTCACTCTAACCTCCCATATTTCTCAATGAATTGCATCTCTTGGAACATTAGAGGCATAAATGGCCCATGGAAAATAAGCCTCCTAAAACACAGACTAACAGTAGACAAAAAATACATGGTACTCCTATAGGAGACCACGCTTCCAATGGAGAACCTGTTGACCTTGCATAAGGATTTATTCAAGGACTATTGCTAATTAGTCATCGCACCTTTTGGTTCTATAGGGGGGCAACTGATTCTATGGAAGAGCTCCCTTTTTTAGTTAACCTCCTCAGTAGCGACTAGAATATTCGTCATAGTGATCCTCAACATCACACACACCACTGAAACCATATGTGTAACCAGCAGCTATGCACCCCAGAAGGTAGACGAGAGGATTCAAATGTTATCCATAGTTATAATAACCCTTGACACCATACCTCATCCCTTGAAAATTATAGGTGGGGGACTCCAACATGGTACTAAATCTATCCGAAAATAACGGAGGGATCTGGAGGCTCTACAAAGACTCAAAAATTTTCCAAGACACCATGAACAAAATGGGACTAATTGACATTCTGAATGTGAGCATTACATTCACTTGGAACAATATAAGAGGCAAAGACAGACATATGGACTCAAGTGGTGATATATTTCTGGTTTTGGAAGCCATCTATTTCAGCTCCTAGGAAACTGAATGTCGTATTCTACCCCACGTAGGTTCAGATCACTGGCCAATAACTTGAAGGGTGAATATCACCTCTACCCCCAAAAATATTCCCTTCTGATTTGACGCCTTTTCTCTTGAATATCTATACTTCCATAGCAATATGAATAATTGGTGGGTGGACTCTCCACCTCAAACCAACACCAAAATGTATCAATTCCAGCAAAAATTGAGGCACATAAAAAAAAATCAAAATTTGGAAGAAAGAAGTCTTTGGTAACATTTACAAGGATAAGAAGCAGACAGAGGAAAGCATGGAAGAAATTCAAGAAAAAACCATCCAAATGGCGTTATGGACCAAATGAAAGAGGAGGAAATGAACTATCACAAACAATGGTAAGACGGAGCAAAGGACGAGGAAAAATGTTGGCAAAAGAAGTCTAGAATCCATTGGCTCCAATGTGGTGAAAAAAATTCCTCCTTCTTCCATCGCTCCATGCTGAAGCACTAGAGGAACAACATAATCCTCATCCAAAAAAATAGGGATGGGAGAAATTTCAACTCCCATGAAGACATTTCGAGTGAGCTAAATGATTTCTAAAGAAAAATCTTAGAGGAGCCTAGGGTAGATAAGTCCCAAGCCATCATGGAGATCACTAATAACATTCTACCATCCTCATCCAAGACTAAAAAAAATTACTCCTTCAGGATTTTTCAATGCAGGAAGTGGAGGAGGTTTTAATGTCCATTCCCAATGGGAAATCTCCTAAGTCTGGTAGCTTCACCATTGATTTTTTCAAGGCTTGTTGTCCTTTCATAAAAGAGGAATTTCATGCTCTAGTGGAGGACTCAAGGATCAAAAAAACAGTCATGAGAGCTTTGAATGCTACCATCCTCACTCTCATTCCGAAAGAGGAAGGTGCTGACTCTCCATATCACTTTAGACAAATTGCCCTATCCAATGTTATTTTCTAAATAATTTCCAAGGTTTTGGCCAACAAAATCAAGATTTTTCTTCCACTCCTTATGTCTTCTAACCAATCAGGATATGTAGAGGGAGGAAAAATCCTGGATAGAATTATTTTTTTGCATGAAAAAATTCACTCGGTCAAAACCCTCAGAACGTTTGGCATGATGACGTAATTGGATATGTCAAAGGCTTTCAAAAAACTCAGCTAGAAATATATACACGAGGCTTTCAAAAAAATCATCTAGAACTATATACATGAGGTCCTAGTTGCCTTTGGATTTCACTAGGACTGCATAAATTGGATCATGGATCTAGTCTCGAGAACCTTCTTTTTTTTCCAAGTCAATGGTTCACCTTCAAAGCCTTTCTTACCTTCTTGAAGAATCAGACAAGGAGACCCTTGGCCCCACTTCCTTTTTATCATTATGTATGAAGGCTTAATTAGAGCCCTTAAGGCTACCAGCATTAGTAACACACACATTGGCCTCAATCTCCACAACCCTACCCAAACTTCAACCCATCAATAATTAGTTGATGACACTCTATTGATGGGTATCCCCATCGTCAATGAAGCAGTTTCCTTCAAGCTCATTCTCAATTATTTCTCGGAAGCCTCTGGTACCTACATCAACCTTGAGGAATAAAAAATAGTCTTCTTTAATACCCCCCTGGTTATTCAAGTAAACATCACCAGAATCCTTGGCTTTCAAAGGTGCTCTCTTCTCTCAAAATACCTGGGAGTCCCGCTCACTGAAAAATCGTACAATAAATCTACTTGGGAAGACCTCCTGAATAGGCTATGTAAAAAACTCTCCAGCTGGACCTTTCTTTCCCTCAATCCGGAAGGTAGAATAGTCCTTGTATAATTTGTCCTGAAAGCCATGCCCCGGTATATTTTCTCAGTCATGACTTCCCCTAAGTTGGTAACCAATGCCATCAAGAGAATTAAATTTAAATTCTTATGGATAGGTTCATACATTAAGAAAAAATGGGCCCTTGTAGCCTGGGAACAGGTTTTCAAGCCTAAGAAATTTGGTGGGCTAGGTCTCAGAGACTTGGAAATTCTCGGGAAAGCCCTGGGGGCTAAAACCTGGTGGAGATTGATGGAAACTCCACTGACACCTTGGGTTCTTATTTTTAAGGTAAAATATGCACCCAAAAACTCTAATGTAAATATTATGACGATTGATGGAAACATCAATGCTCTGCTACCAAGATTGGAAGAGAAAAACTAGCATTCAAAATCATAGCTTAAGATAAATATACAAAGGGGAAAAGGCTCTCTTCTGGGAGGATGCATGGAAACAATTACCAATCCTAGATAGGGAGAAGTGTGCATCAATATGAACATCCATGAAATATAGGGAGAAAGTGGCACACTATTGGAAGCCTAGCACGGTGGACGATAGGTGGAGAGAATGGTTGGATGCCTAAGATTGGGAGCCCGTGCCCGATAATCTCGAATGGAATGCCTTTTCCCGAACCATTCGAGAAAGGAAAATTCATTTCAGCCAAGGGGAATACAAGTTAATATGGGTTAAAAACTCCGTTGGTATCTTCAATCTAAAATAGGCCTATCATTACATATCCAATCGCCATCAACTTCAGCAACATCAAACATGGAATATTTTGTGGGAGAGACAATTATGGACCAAATCACCCTGTTTCTCATGTTGGTCATGTAGGTGAAAATTCTTCCCTGGGATAATTTGTGGGTAAGAGGATTAACAACACCATTGAAATTCCCTTTTTGTGTGTCACAAGAGGAGACCATCAATCATCTCTTAAACACTTGTGAATAAACCAAAAAGATATGGTAGCAGGAAGTTGAATTTTTTAGAACTATAGACATAGACAAATATTCCATACAAAACACTCTAAAAATTTGGTGAGCTAATACTCCCCCCAATATCGTGGTAAACAGAGCTTGGAACATTCTACCCAGAACCATTTGCTAGAGAGTATCGAAAGATCAAAATACCAGAGCCTTTAAAAATTTAAAAAAAATTGTAGGAAAGCCTCAACTCCGTCAAGTAGGTGGTCTCCAAAACTGTTTCCATCTCCAAAATTATCAACTTCAATTTCCCACTCCGAACTTTTGATCAAAGAACTTTTCTCCTTATGGACTTGCATTTTATGTCTCTTATAAGTGTTTTCCCAGTGAATTTTAACCATGAATCTCCTTGTTACTAGTCCCCTCCTGAGAAGGACATTGTAAAGATTAATTATGATTGTGTGCAAAAGGCAACCCTAGGGCATCGGGATTCAATGGTGCATTTACAAACCCATCTAGGTAAATCATTTGGGTATACGCATGAAACCTTGGTACTGCCATAAACAATGTTGTGGAAATTCAGGCGTTGAAGAATGGTCTCTCCATAGCCAAAGAACAAGGCTTCTAGTCCCTAATCATCAAAGAGGACTCGACGTAAGCCACCTTAGGCAGCCGAAAGCTCCAGCAAGGTACCGCAGTGACCAAGGTCATGGACAATTGAAGGTTGATCAAGACATTCCATTGCATCAACCAACACGTCAGTGATTTCAGTGGGATCCACTTCCAAGTCATCAAACATAAGGAAAACATCTTTATGAACAGTCTAGCCATTGAGATTATAGTTTGCAACAATACGTTGCACTCCTTTGCATTGAGGGACCTCGAGGAAATTCCCCTCCACCAGAAGTGTAAGATTATAAATGTCAAGGATAATGAAATACAACACAATCATAGCTCTCCAAGAGCTCTTCAAATATCTCAGACTAGGACGGTACGTTCCCCTTAACCTATTATCATGAAATCTATCACAGGCATCAATTCCAACTTTTTCGCATGAAGGAATGAAAATCCCGAGCGTCATGGTGATATCCAACCACTGCCCCTCCAACCATATGCCCTCTATAATCCTTTTCTCTGCCTTGAATGCTCTATACTTGGCCCTTTCCATATTCAATGGTGCAATTATTGCCACTTTCCTTCCTTATCACTTTGTCACTCGTCTTGCATATGAATATCCCAATCCCCTATTGGATAGGCAGAGGATTCAATCACATAATAACACAAGTATTTCACACACAAAACAATGAGCTGTGGCTCTTAAATTAACCTCAATCACTCTAAATCACAATCTCACTCAAAGAATACAATGAACCCGGTGAAGGTTATTTAACCTAAATTGACATGCACACATTCTCACATAACTAAACTTGATCAAATCACTTAACTCACTCTTTAACTCACTCACCAAATCTATCTATAACTCAACTCAACTAATTCAATTAATTGCTTGTCTAACTCTGCATGCGGGAAGTAATTATATATTTTAACACTCCCCCTTAATTACAACCGCCAAACTAAAACATAACTCATGAAAACTCAAACATGCCTATTAGTCTATGTCTTAGCTAGGCTTTCAACACCCAAGTTTATTTTGTGAAAATCAAACAAATCTATTGCTAATGGCTTTGTAGATATATCAGCCAATTGATCACTCATTCTACAAGGCTTCAAGTGAAATTCTCCATTGCTCACAAGTTCTCGAATAAAGTGATATATAGGATCAATATGCTTACTCTTTTGATGAAACACATAATTCTTGGATAGTGAAATCACTGATGTGTTGTCACAGTATATCACTTTTGATCCTTGATGTTGCTGCTTGAGTCCATCCAATATCCTTCTTAACCATACTACTTGACATGTTGCCGAAGTTGCTGCTACATATTATGCTTTTGTTGATGATAGTGTCACAATAGGCTACTTCTTAGATGCCCATGATATCACGCCTGAACCAAGATGAAAAACATAACTAGATGTGCTCTTCTGATCATTCAAAATTATTACAAAATCACTATCTGTATATCCAACAAATTGGTATCGAAGTTCAGGAAGGATCAGAAGATCCATGGACAAGCACATCCAAAGAAAGAGCCCAAGAGCAGAAGGTCGTCAATTTTTTCTTTTTTTAAATTTATTTTACAGGGATGTCTGCACTTTTTCAGTGTAGCACCTGCAAAGGGTCCACAACTTCTCCCAAGAAAAATTGCGGAGATTTGTAAAAACTTACGGTTTTAGAAAAATCAAGTTTATTCCACGGTTTTGTGAATTGATCGCGTGCGGCAATCGAAGTCAGACCAGAAGCAGACAAAATTCACATGACCGTGAGCCTTTTGGAAAGGTACATCAGTTATTTTAGTTTGAAAATGATGGGTGGTATCAAATTTTTAAACAAAAAACAAGGGCTTTATAAAAGGAGCATTTATAAAACGCCTTTTTGGATATACAAATTCCTTTAAAGATTGAAAGGAGGAGTATTTAAAAAAGGGTGTTTCCATTTTCAGAAAATAGTGCATGAGTTTTAAAAAGTGGAATTTTAAAGTTTTCAAAAGTATGAACTCATAATAACTTTTTTTTTTTAAAGGAGTTTATTACAAAAGATTGTTTATGATATTTTAAAAAGGGATTTTAACATAAAGTTTTTGAAGAGAAGTTTTTTAGTAAGAAGATTTTTTTACATATATAAATTTTTTTTATAAATGATGTATTATATATAAACAAAAAAATTAGGGTTTTATTGAAAGGGAATTTTTTTAAAAGAGCCTTGCAAAGCTTTTATAAAAAAGGAGAGAAATTTAGGGTTTTTATCAGAGAAGATTTTTTTTGAAGCAAGATGGCCACATCTAATTTTCAGCCACAACTTCCATCTTTCAGTGGGAAATATTATGATGTGTGGGCTATTAAAATGGATACTATGTTAAAAGCACATGATTTATGGGATCATGTCAAGTTCGGGTTTGCAGAACCTCAGAACAATGCAGAAAAACGAGCCCTTAGTAATGTAGACAGAAATAGAAGAAAGACAAGCAGAAGAATGCACATGCATTGCTTCTTATCCACCAGGGAGTGGACTGACTAGTGTTATAGAAGATAATGATAACTTATTCAGCAAAGGAAGCATGGGAAACTTTGGCGACAAGTTATCAAGGTATGGCCAAAGTTAATATTGTTAAATTGCCTAATACTAGGAGAGATTTTGAAAGACTGCAGATGAAGGAGACAGAGGACATTGATTCCTTCATGAATAGGGTCATGTCTATCGTTAATCAGTTAAAAATCTATGGTGAAGATGTTAAAAATCAAACAGTGATTGAGAAGGTTATTCGATCTTTGTCTACCAAGTTTGATGTTGTGGTAGAAGCCATAGGAGAAGCGAAGGATTTGGAAAAATTGACAGTTGATCAGTTAATGGGATCCCTTCTATCGCAAGAAGCGAGGATAGACAGAAATAAGGATTCCACTTTAGAAACAACCTTCAAAATTCAAGTTTATATTTCACGAGGTCAAGGCAGAGGTCGATCGAGAGGTAGAGGATGAGGTGGCAGATATGGTGGTCATAGAGATGGCCAAGAAGATCATGAACATCAAAGTGGAAGCAGCAATAGCAGAAGCTTTCACAAAAATCAAAGTTTTGACAAATCAAAGGTGAAGTGTTACTATTGCAATATATTTGGTCATTATGCTCGTGATTGTAGGAAGAAGATAGTTGATCAAGGCAATCAGAGAGCTAATGTTAGTACAAATAATACTAACTCCATGTTTCTAGCATGCAACACCATGCATGAACCGTCTGATAAGGTCTAGCTATTAGATAGTGGTTGCAATAACCACATGACAGGCAACGAGAATTTGGTTTCAAATTTGGATGTGTCAGTGAATACAAAGGTAAATTTGGGGACTGACAAGACTTTAGATGTAGATGGAAAAGGAGTGGTCAACATTATAACCAAGCAGGGGGAGCCAAAGACCATATCAGAGGTATATTATGTCCCTGGGCTCAAACACAATTTGATAAGTGTTGGTCAATTGACGTAGAAATAATACAAAGTTATCTTTCAGGGGCAACACTGTGTTATTTACGAAAAATCCTCAAGCAAGTCGTTGATTGCAAAGGTGCAAACGACGAGGAACATAATTTTTCTTTTAATTATGAACTACAATTATCAGGTTAGTTCTTTTACAACTACATGTTCTAATGATTACTAGTTATGGTACTTTCGGTTTGGACACTTGCATTTTTCCGGTTTAAGATTGTTGCAGCAGAAACATATGGTGAGACTCGGTTTACCTCCCATCAAATAACCTGCAAGCACATATGAGTGTTGCATCTTGGCAAAGCAACACTGTGAAAGTTTTCTGAAAGGATTTTCTTACAGAGAAAATAAACCAATTGAGTTGGTGCATATTGACCTGTGTGGACCTATGAGGACACAGTCGATTGGTGGAAGTTGTTACTTCCTCACCTTTATTGATGACTATAGCAGGAAGACTTGGGTTTACTTTTTGAAGTAGAAGTCTGAAACTTTTGCAAAATTCAAAGAGTTCAAAACCTTAGTGGAGAACCAAAGTGATCGATAGATCAAGGTATTGAGATCGGATCATGGTGGAGAATACAATTCAAAGGCATTCCATGAGTACTGCAAAAAACATGGAATCAGAAGACAGTTTATGAACATATACACACCGTAGCAGAATGGTGTAGCAGAGAGAAAGAATCAAACCATCATGAACATGACAAGGATCATGTTGAAATAAAGACACTTTTATAATTAGTATTGGGCAGAAGCAGTTGCATGTGTTGTTTATGTGATAAACATATCTCCTACAAAGAGCGTGATGAAAAGAGTTCCAGAAGAAGCATGGTCGGATATGTCATGCAGTGTATCTCATTTCAGAGTTTTTGGATGTGTAGCCTATGCACATGTGCCTAAGAAATAAGAGGAAAATTAGATGATCAAAGTGAAAAATGTATATTTACTGGTTATAGTGAGTAGTCAAAAGCCTACAAATTGTATAATCCTATCACTAAGAAGGCATTCATTAGAAAATATGTTGTGTTCAAAGAACAAGAGTCAGGGAATGGGACTGTAGACACACTAACCGATGCATAAACACCATTGATGGAGGAGGAGGATGTAGAAGAAGAGGAGCAACAAGAACCAAGAGAGCAGACACCAAACATAGTCACACCAGCAAGGACCCCAAGATTTTCAGAGCTCCATGGATCTTCAAGCAGATCAACAGTCCAGAATTCTCCAAGCAACCGATCAGGTAATGAATCAAGAAATGGTAAGAAAAATATGAGAAGTATGAAAGATATTTATGATGATTTGGATGTTAGTTCAAATTTTGCATTGTTGGAGTTCCAACCTTCTTCATTTGAAGAAGCAATCGGAGATGAAAATTGGGTGAAAGCCATGGATGAAGAGATGAACTCAATTGAAAAGAATGACACATGGGATTTGGTTGATTTACCAAACGATAAAATCTCATTGGTGTGAAGTGGGTTTACAAGACTAAAGTGAATGAGAAAGGTGAGATTGGAAAATTTAAAGCAAGACTTGTAGAAAAAGGATTCTCGCAGCAACCAGGAATATACTTTGGGGAAACATGTTCTCCGGTAGCCAGATTGGATACTGTAAGACCAGTTCTAGCGATAGAAGCTCAGATCAAGTGGAAAGTATATCAAATGGATGTCAAATCAACCTTCTTGAATGGAATTCTAGAAGAAGAAATTCATGCGCAGTAGCCTCCAGGATATGAAATTGAAGGTAAAGAAGATAAAGTTTATAGGTTGAAGAAAGCGCTCT
This sequence comes from Pinus albicaulis, assembly GCA_034641835.2. Taxonomy (NCBI): domain Eukaryota; kingdom Viridiplantae; phylum Streptophyta; class Pinopsida; order Pinales; family Pinaceae; genus Pinus; species Pinus albicaulis. The sequence goes on along the minus strand of CM076571.1, from coordinate 961,483,296 downwards.
ATGGACTAAAGCAAGCACCTAGAGCATGGTATAGCAGAATTGACAGTTACATGATCAACAATGGATTTTGCAGAAGCAACATTGAGCCTACCTTATACACAAAGGTAAATGAGCATGGACACATTTTGATTGTTTTCTTATATGTTGATGATATGATTTTTATAGGTGATCTTGAGTTATATGAATTTAAAGTAGCCATGATGAGAATTTGAGATGACAGATCTTGGTCTCATGAAATATTTTCTTGGCATTGAAGTTGAGCAATCTGAAAAAGGAATTTGTATTTGTCAAAATAAATATGCAAGAGATTTGTTGAAAAGATTCAAGATGGAAATTTGCAAACCTGTACCTACACCAGTTTCATCAGGTATAAAGTTAAGTAAGGATGATGAAGGGGCAGGTGTCAATGCGACTCTATTCAAAAGATTGGTTGGCAGCCTCATGTATCTCACAACTACAAGACCAGATATCATGCAAGGAGTAAGTTTGATTTCCAAATTTATGGAGAGTCCAAAAGACACACATTGGAATGTTGGAAAAAGAATTCTAAGATTCATAGCAGGAACGAGAGATTATGGAATAATGTATTCAAGTACATAAAAGAAAGAATTTATTGAATCCTCTGCCTATCCAACATACCCTTCCTCCTCTTCAACATTATTTCCACCTTCGAGCCTCTATTTCCCCCTTTCCCCATCCCCCACTCTGAAGCCTGTCCAGAATTACCCCTACTCCCCCTCCCTCATCATGGCCTCTCGACGTTGTTCGGCTCATACCCCCTATCGTGGTAGAAGAAGAAATAATGAGCATTGGAAGGATCGTGGCATGAAGTCGAGGACCGTCACAAAAGTGTTGACTAGGAGAGTCGCGTTCAACTATAATGTCTCAGCCTCTCTATTAACCCAAGAGCATATTCAGAATTTGGAACTCCAAGCTAGGAATACCTGACATCGTCTTAGAAATGAGGAGGTTGATGCGCAATTTTAATGGATCCTGGACCCCGGCTTCAGCAGGGCCAGGCAGAACCTTTACAACGGAAATATTGAGCTTTCTTGGTAGCTTAAAACCATGCTTTTTTTAGCTATTTAGGAGCAGAGAGAGAATAAAAATACTCTAGAGGCCAAGTTAGATATGTTGAATGAAACATTCACTATCTATGTGGACATTGTTTGTCATCAAAGATTTGTAACCAAGGACTCACCTCACCATGTGTTGTTGAAGCGTTGAATAGCCACCATGCATGAAAGTTGAGGAGGAACATCGAGTATAAAGCGTGAGATTGGCGGAGCTTCTACCAGTCACCAGGCCTCCGAGGAAGCCCTGGTAGACAACACTCCCGAAAAGCTAGTAAGGTTAGAAGAGAATCCCTCAGTGTAACAATTTTGATGACTAGTGTTTATTCTTTGTTTTGGATATTCTTTGTGTATTGTATATTTTGAATATACGCTCTCCATGGGACTCGCTCTGTTTGGTTTTAGCGCCTTCCTAGAAAAATAGAGGTAAAAATTGACACCACTATTAATCCCCAAGCTTTAAATTTTGTTACCATCTCTACTGACAATCACTTAGATGAGCTTAGACGTCTATGTAAATTGAAAATTCTAAGCTATATGCATTATAGTTAATATACTTTATGATGGTGAATAATCCATTACTTACTAAATTGATATGGTTATAGTTCTTTTTATATTGTTCCTTTTGAATCTATACACAAACTCTATCTATGATGTTTGGGAATACACCCCCTTTTGTAATTAATTCCCAACAGTAATCAAAACCGGTTGGAATTTTCATGAGAACGTTAAGCTGGCGTAATTTCAAAAATAGGTGACTCTCATTCAACTCAGACCAGTGTAAAGTGCATTTTCTGTCAATTTTGTAAGGGGAGAAGACACATTTCTTGTAAATACAAGAAGCACATTTTTTTGTAAATTTTGGAAGGGTCGGAAGCAAAAAAAATAATTTGTTCTCTCGATGGTAAGAGATACGATTTTAGACCATTCATGCACCATATCAACTATATTTACAATATTTTAATATAATAGAAAGTGGCTTACTTACCAAAAAAGAATAGTAATAATAATAAGTATTTATTTTATTTTATTGTAATTTGGATTTTACTAATAAAATTGTTTAAAAAAATTATCACATTAAAATTATTTAAAATAATAATGATTCATATTCAAAACATATAATTAATAAAGATACAAAAATATAACCATATATATATATATATATATATATATATATATATATATATATATATATATATATACACACACATTTTATTATAAGCGTGCTTGAGGTAGAGTAAATAGTGATGGGATACATTTTTAAGGCACTTTGGGAGGTAAGGTTGGAAACTCCATAGGAAAAAAATTCAACCATTTTAAGGGTTGGTGTGGCACAGACCACGTGCCATTCACTTTTGAAATGGCCCTAGGTTAGTTTCTCAAAAGAAAAATTAAGCGTGTGGTCATCTCAAGACTCACACAAAGTAGCATATATATATATATATATATATATATATATATATATATATATATATATATATATATATATATATATATGTTAACCTAATAATTTGTCTTTGGGGAGCAATTCAATTGGTGATAAAAATAGTTTATGTAGTGAAAATTGAGATATCCAAGGTTCAAAACCCCTTGTTATGACTAGGTTTATGGAGAGGAAGACAATATCTTGCTAAATTCCTCTTAATTAAAAAAATTAATAACAATTTATTTATTTTATAAAATAATAATAAAAATTATTTATTTACTTTAACATTTTATTTTTAATAAAAAAAAAAAAAATAACTGTCCACGGAGTTACTAAAGTATGATTAATAATTTAACATAGGATAACTTTCATATTAATAATAAAATTATCATAAATTTAATTAGATTCAAAAGACTTATATATATCAACCTTTTATAAGATGTACATAAATATGAAGATGCTATTGTATTTTGTCGTGTGCGGAAGAATATTTATAGCCAAGCCTAGATGTGATAGGATGATATTATATCAAAAAAATAAAATATTACAAATTCACCACACACAGTTATGGTGAATTAATAGATCAAGTTGATTTTAGTTGAATATAATTAAATATGGTCAAGTTATGATTGACAAGGATTGACGAGGGTTGACTATGATGATGGTTGATAAAAGTTGGTGATGGTTGACCATGATACTCCATGGGTGACAATGGTTCATGATGGTTGACCATTGTTGAGTTAGTTTGATTATGGTTGAAACTAGTTCAACTTGTTGACCATGTTTGACCATAGTGACTATGTTTGATTGTGGTTGATCAACTATGGTTCACAATGGGTTGCATTGTGCATGTTGGCCAGTGTAGACTTTGGTAGAGTGAGGATGATAACGAGTAGCCACTGTTGACCATGTTGACAATGTTGTTTAGGGTCAAACCATTGGAGACCATGGTTGACCATTTGGTCGTGTTTTACCATAATTATCCATTATTAATAATGGTTGAGCATGATTAACAAATTTTCCATGACAAACCACTTAACCATGGTTGTCCATTCAACCATGGTTAACTACTTGATCATGTTGGTTAGGTTAGCTATGGTTGAATATGGTTGTCCATGCATATCCATAGCTAACCATTGCTAACCCTTCTCTAGTGGTTAACCATGGATAATTCATTTATCATATTTATCGATAGACAACCATGGTTAACTATCATTATCTAAGGTAAACCATATTTGACCACTTGAGCATGGTTGACCACAGGGAATAATTGTCAAACATGTTTTTAAGGTAAAATTATGGTTGACTATGGTTAACCACTAGACGATGGTTGACCATTGTCAGCCACTTAATCATGGTCCACCATAGTCATCATGGTTTAACTGTGGACAATTCTTCAACCATTGTTAACCCATGGCTAACCATGTTGGAAAACAGTTCACCATGGTTAACCATGGTTGAATGTGGTTGTCTAAGGTCAAACCATGGTTAACTATGGCTCACCACTTGATCGTGGTTGAGCATGGTTAGTATTGGTCAACCATGTTGTCTAAAATAAAAACATGGTTTACTATAATTGGCCACTTGACCATAGTCAAGAAAATAACCATGGGTGACAATGGTTGACAATAGTTGGTAGGGTTAATCACTCACACATGCTTGACCACCTAACCCTAGTTGACCACTCAACCATGGTTAATTATAGTTTGTGATAGTCGAAAACTTAACCATGCTTGACCACTTGAACTTGATTGACCACTCGACCATGATTTACCAAACTTGACAATGGTTGACCATGGTCGACCATGTTAATAATGGTTAACCATGGTCAACCATGGTAGACCATGTTGACCATGGTTGAACAATTGTTTTTGTTTGACCATGAAGATAACATATGACCATGTTTAAGCATGGTTAACTACGATTTACTATGAATGTTTGACCATGGTTAACAATGTTGTGCAAGCTGGCCAAATTAGACTTTGGCATAGCAAGGATGATAACGGTCACCCATGGTTGACCATGATTGACCATGTTTACCTATGGTTGACCATAGATTACCATGTTCAATCATTATTAATCTTGTTGACCTTCGTCAACCATGGTGTCCAAGGGAAAGCCATGGTTGACTATGGGAGGCCATAACAATCCACTTGACCATGTTTGATCACTTATCCATGGTCGAATATTGTTACCCACTATTGATCATGGTTGAGCATGATCATTGAATTTTCCATGGTCGACGACTTCACCATAGTTGACCATTATTGACAATGGACAATTCATTAACCATGTTTGACCATGTGTGACCATGCTCATTATGGCTAACCATATTACTTATTAACATAACAAACTTATTTATTAATATAAATATCAATATTAACAACATTCATAATAACATTATTAATGTTAATCAATTTAATAAAATCAATAAAAGCATGTTCATATTAAGATTAATGTTAATAAAAATAATAAATATTAATATTAACATAAAACATTAAAAACATATATATAATAATAACAATAAACACATTCATATTATGAATCACAAAAAAAAACTTAATACTAATAATATTATTTATATGGCTAGCACTAATATTGTTAATAACATTAAATCATGGTTAGCATTAATATTATTAATAATATTTTTATTATCGATAACTTTTTTTACATAATAATTGCATTAACATGGTTAACCATGGTGAACTGGTGAACCATGGGAAATATATCAACCATGTTTTCTCATACTTGACAATGTTGTGCATGGTTAACCATGTTCAATAGACATTCGTATCTCAATTAATTGAGTTAATTTTAGTGATGTTCAATATGGTTAAGCACCGTTGAATTTGGTTGATCATGTTTGACAATGTTGTCAAAGTTTGCTCATTTTTTATCGTCTTGACTATGCACATTAGCTATGTTCACTTTTGACCATGTTTTACCATCAATGAAGTCCATGGTTGAAATCTTGATCATAGATGACCATGTTTTTTGAGGTTAATTATGGTTGACTATGTTTGACCATGCATGAAAATGTTTGACCATGGTTGACTATGTTGTTCCATTATTGGCCATAGTTGATGACAACTATGGTTAACTATGGTTGATTATGGTTGACCATGTTTGAGCATGTTTTATATGGTTGACCATGTTGCTTGAAAATCGTTATGTTGAGCACATTATGATGTCAGATTATGTTTATCACATTTCAACAATGGGATATGTTTGGCATATCGCAACATTGGATTGGGTTGCTCACATTGCAACATTGCTATATGTTTGTCTTGTTATGATGTTGGGATTTGGTACGTGACATTGTAATAAGGTTTTTTATGACACACATGTTTGTGATGTTAGGTCATGTTAATCACATTGTAACATCCAAAGATGTTTTTCCAATAATGATGTGGGGTTATCTTAGATTACAATACAATGTGAGGTTATTGAAGGGGTGTTTTCAAATGTGATGTGGGGATACCTTCATCATAATGTGATATAGGGTAATGTTTTGTCACATTGTGACATCGTGTTTCTTCATCACATTACAATATTAATTTATTCCATTAGTATTGTTAGTATTATTAATAACATTATTAGATTATGATACTATAATCAGATGAATGATTACATATAATAATATAATAACAGTAATGTTATTAATAATGAATTTAAGTTATTAATATAACATTTTTAATGTTATTAATGATGTTACTAACAATATTGTTATTGTTATTGCTAGTAATGTTAATGTTGTTGTTGTTATTGTTATTATTATTATTATTATTATTTTGTGTGTTTTTGTGTAAGATTTATGTTGTATTAGATTATCAAAAAGAGTGACATTATTACATATAAGAATTTTGTCCTAAAATCTTATCTATTTCCTTATAGCTTTTGTGATTAGAAACATAACCCTCGATGAAATCCAAGCAAGCTATTATTCATATATCCATCTAAAGACTTAAAATATTGGATCTTACCTGTAAAGGGAAACTAGGACCAAGGTATTTAATATAAAAAAATTGGATCTACTAGGAAAGGAAATTAGGTAAAGAGATATAGCATAACAAGCATGCATGAAGAAATTAAAGAAAGTATAGATATAAAACTTTGGAAAATATAGCAAGGAGGTAATCACTCGTCACAATGCTCTACCTCATAAAAATGATCAATGAAAGAGTCATTGGAGGTTCATGGCACATGCACCATGATTTTCATATGTGTTTTTTGACAAGCCAAGAAATAATTGTATTAAGGAACTCGTTTTCTTATTCAATCATATCCAATCTCTTGTAGATGCCTTTCTTTTCTCCCTCCTATTTTGTTGTTCAACCATGTCTAATCTCTTGCAAATTCCTTGCTTTTCTACCTCCTAGACTAACAGTGCATGAATCCCTTAATGTCCCAGTATAGCTCTCACATACAGTGGAACTTGGTGTCCTTGGTCCATGAGGTATGTGAATCTTTCATGAACTCAACAATTTCAACTTTATATTTTCTTGTTAATATTAATGTTAATGGTATTATTAAAAACTATTAATTACATTAATGTTAACCTTATTATTAATAGATTAATATAATTCATTATTAATATTAATGTTAATGTTATTAATACATTAATATTAATACTATTAATACATTAATATTATTTTTATTAATACATTAATATTAATTTTATTAATAAAATATTAATAATAACAAGAATACTAATGCTATTAACATTAATAATGGGCGTAATGGTTAAGAACATGTGCTTCCTTGTAACATCTAATGGGTTCAAATTGAAAGGGGGTTAGAGTATGTACACCTTGGTAGAATTTAGAATTCAAATTTGCACACGAAGGTTGTCACCTTGTCCAACAAACTATTGAATTTTATCCACAATCAAAAGATCTGTGTGTAAAAATATACTAGACTAGCTACCTGTAAATCAAGAAAGGAAAATTCAGTTGTTGAGAAGTTGATTAATGAGCCAAGGAGGTCATTTGAATTACCCATAAAATCTAATGATATGTATTACTGAACATGAATACAATATATATGTTATCCAACAAGACAACTTATTCAAATTAGGTTGGAGTTCCAAGGGCATGCACTTAGTATATCTCAAAAGCACTTTCTCTAGTTGGAAAATAAGTCAAAATTAGATGATGAGAGCCAAAATTAGAAAAATATCCAAAAATGGAGTGAAATGGAAGTATGTGGAGTTATAAATTAGTTATAACTAATTAATAAATTTCACATGCAAAATACTAACTAGTTAAATTCAATTCCACTGCAAAATAGGACTAAATTTTACTAACAAGCAGAGGCAACAGAGAAATGGTGATTAACTACTACAAAGTAGAGAGGAAGTTTGTACTCGCACTAGGAAGGCCCATGACTGAGGCAGTTTGAATTAATGGAGTAGAGTTACCCATTTCATCATCCAATCAATGTCTAGTCAATGACACATGTTATCCTAGTTGGCACAATGTGCTAAAAATATTCTTACTAAAAATAGGAAACCATAAAAATAGAAAATGTGTCGAACGATGGGGAATTTATAATAGTGAATGAAAAGTGGTGATCTATGCCCCTAATAACATATGGAATATGGTGACTTGGCACATGGAATTCTTATTGGTCATCTTGTATATGACCTGGATTTCTCTTTTTGATAAAGATTCTATAAGGAGAGGATTGTTGGGTTTTCCCCTTGTGGGTTTTGCCTTGACCTCTAGCCTAATTTCTAGTGTCTCTTGTCCTTTTTTTCTATTGTAATTGTATAATTATTGATGACTTAATGAATGAAGTAAATGAAAAATGGAAAAACATATATATAAACAATCATAAGTAATTATTGTGATAGTAAATTTTGTTTTACAAACAAATTTCCAACATGGTATTAGAGTTAGTTTCAAGAAATTTTCTTGAAATGAAGTATGTTAAGGTATGAATTATTTATGTAATTCATTTTTGGATCCTTCTATGGTTCTCTTTGAAAAATATGTTATCCTTCGGTTTTGTGACAATTGAAGGAAAATATCTGAAGTATAATGCTCCTAAATAAGCTTGTATTTTTCCAAGTTTGGAAGCCATTCAAGATATGGTAATTAGGACAAGTTCTAAAGTAGTTTACCAAGTTATATCTCTATGATCATAGGTTTATAATTGGTGAAAATTATGATTTGTTATAGGCTTGTAACTAGGATGAATTCTAAAGCTTCCCGGGGTTTGTAACCTAGGAACCTTGACCAAAATTTTGAAATCCAAGGCTCATAAATGCAAACATCTAAACCTTGAGCACTGTGATGGTGAGAGGATCAGAATATGACCCAGGTTCCTATACAAACTAATGATGATATGATTTCCTAATGGTGATCTGAGTTCTATATGCTTTTTTTTGTTGAGTTCCCTGAGGTATGGTTCTGTGAAAAAAAAGGCAACAATTTGGCAAAATCTGAGTTTTCTCTTAACACAAGTCATTTTTGCATTGTGTTGACTTTGATCCCAGATTCAAATCCAAGGTAACTGAGGTTATAGGTCCATTTTTTTCTACTGAATTTTCAATAAGAAAGAGGACATTGTATATAGATTATGGAATGGCTTGATCTCCTCCTTATGTGGCATTTGAATTTCGTAGCATCCGAGTTGAGTGATCTTGAAGCATCCAAGTTCCTAACTATGAAAATAACTTATTTCATGAGGATGATATGAACTCCTCAAAGATGATTCTATATCGGTTTGAAGTTATAATTCAAGTTCTAACCAATTTCATGTAAGAACAAGTGTATGGACGATCTAAGGTTATGCCTAAATCTTTGTTGCAAGAGGATCAAGATGTTATCTTTCTTAAGGAAGAAAGATAAGTCTAGAACAAATATGAAAAATAAAAAATTATGTTGTCCAAATAAGCATGAGGATCATGACATAAAAAGAAACTAGACAAACATGGAAGCATTAAAAAGATTCGAAATCAAACTCCTTTGACAATGTCTTTAAATAAAGACTAGGTTTTGAATACTTTTGGACATGTAAGTATCTAGGGTTTGTAAGCCCTACAAAATATGAGAACAAGAAAAAACCCAGCGAAAAAACTCTAACACTAATCATTTCCACTAAAAGAAGAAGGAACCCTAGCCTAAGCATGATGATGTGGATGAAGTTGTATTAAAAAATGAATTCCAGATGGAGCTGACAAAGTTATGTTAGGTTCAAGATTAAGAGGGATCTTATTTTTCTCAAAATATAAGTACACTATGCTCTTCTCTTTGATTACTATTTTTCTTATTGTATTTGTCATTGGACAGTCTATTGTCTATATATTTTTCCTAATTATATTTTCTCTTCCATGGCCTCCTAATGAGGATTATAGGCTGAATACAAGGGCCGCCTAAGCCTTGGCATCAGATGAAAGAAATGGAAGAACGTGAAGAATGAAGAAAATCATGAAGACTTTCCCAATGTTTAGAAACAAGTTCAAAGCGAGAACTTGTGGAGAAAGTATTGCCTCTAGGAAGAGCCACCATAAATCCCTGTTATGACCCCAGAGAAAGCTAACCTCAAATACTTAGATAATGGACTATGAATGTGAGATAGAGCATCCAGTTTAGGTATCTAGAAAGAACTCGTGATCTAGTACTATTGTTCATGAATGTTTTGAGAAGTACAACTGCAGACTTAGCTTAGACTTATGGAGATTATCGCTATCATTCAAAGGGAGAGTTGATGAGATGGACATTCTCCTTGTGTCTTCATGACCTTGGTTGGAGAGTGGTATGATATTCTCCTTGTGTCATCTTAACCTTGGTTGGAGAAGTTCTCCATGCATCATTATGACATTAGCTAGAGAATGGTTTAAGAGATTGGATAACATCATGGACTGAAATATTTCGTATGTCTTGTACTTTGACACGATTATGGAGGTTATCTCTATTTCAAATACATATACCTTGGTTGAATAATGCTATGGTGTACTGACATTTTTCCTACATCATTGTATAGTGACCTGATTATGGTTGTATTCCTTGTATCACTTTGATCTGATTAGGAAGAATGTTCCTATCAACAAACATTTTCCTGTGTCATTGTATAGTGACCTAATTAGGGATGTATTCCTTTTATAACTTTGGCATGTATAGGAAAATGGTCTAGCAAAGAACAATCATTCTCTTTGTGTCATTGTATAGTTACCTAATTAGGGAGGTTATCCCTATGTCTCTTTGACCTGATTAGAGGGAATGGCTCTAGAGGTTGTAGCCTCCGAGCATCATGTTCTGATCTATTTCTAGAGTGAGCTTGTGATCTAGGTGCCTCCACAGACACACAGGACGAAGAGGGCTAATGGAAGCTCAAAAACAAGTGTTCAGATTGCTCTCGAACCAGGTTCGTATTGTAGATCTCATCATCGTGATCACAATGGTGTGAATGGTTTGTCAAACTGAGCTCATATGAAAAAGCTAGGAGCAGTCAAAGTTTTGGGTTGACTTTGATAAGTTGGCAGGTTGAGGGAGACACAATTTGGATGAAACCCGGCCACTGAATTTTGTCCAGCTCCGGCCAGATTCCTAGCAAAATTGTGGGACACTTAAAATGCCCACTAACAGCCATTTTCAGAATTTATGAAAACAACTACTTTGTTTTATACAAAACAAAAATATATTTTAAAAAGGGTGGCGGGCCACCACCTCCACCACCCCACCGCATAACACACACACACACACACACACACACACACACACACACACACACACAGATATATATATATATATATATATTATGGCCCGACGAGCCATGACCCCTGCTACACCCCACAGTACCAACCAACCGCATTTACCGTTGCATATGATGTATATGGTGGGGGGGTTTCATTGACCGGAGACCCGTCACCCTGCCCCGGACCATGAAAACGGACCGGTGGTCCCAATGTAAAACTATAACATTCCACATTACCATATAACATATGGTGCCAGCAGAAGTTGCGGGCCGGGCCCGGCCCCCATCACCCCCCCCCCCACTCCCCCCCAACTCTCCATTTAAATTTGAATGCGATGGTTTTAAAAAAAAATGCACGATTATATGAGCCTTTTTGTGGAGGGGGATGGGTTTGACCACCCAACCCCCTCCCTCATAACATGGATCCAAAACCAATTCGCCAAACAGGTTTTTTTGGAAAGTATGCCTACCTCCTTGTATTTAAACCTGTCATTTGCACAGTGCGCCTAGGCCATGGAGGAGTAGAGAGTACATGCAGTTTGAGGAATATTATTTTTTATTGCAGGACAGGTGGAACCATGAGTAGGCTCAGAAATAGGGAGCAGAACCATGAGCATTGAAATTTTCCTAGAGAGGTAATTTTTCTCCATGTCGAAATATAGTCAATTTTAGAGTAATTTTTCATAGGTTTTTGCAGGGAACACAATGTCGAGGTCATATTTTCCTTTTGAGTTTAATATTTCCAGTCGATCCTTGGAGCAGCATCTTGGAGGAATCTAGGGGGAATCTAAAAGATTCATTTTTGCCCTGTATATTCACTTCATCAGAATTCATAAAATGGACAGTCAATTCACTATTCGGCATCACGAATCTGGTGGCACATTCAGATTTTCCATTTGAGCTTCATAATTTTTGGCCATTTTCAAAGTGGAGTTGTAGGTGTTAGCATTCAATGAGTAAGTAGTTGATTTCACACCTTTCAACGCTACGATTGTGATGGTGATTTCAGATCCAGTAGCAGAATAACTCATTCTTCAGTCATCTACAACGTGAGGTATATGATGAGTTGATTTCATGTACTTATTTGTATTTTTGTCTCTAATATTCATTGTGCTTTACCAATCCCCATTGAAGTTTGATGTGGGACCTTGCTTTGTATTTTATGTGAGATGTAATTTCTGTCATGGATATGTATTATGTTTGAGATCCCTTTATCTGCCATGTTGGCATGATACTCATAGTCATTATGTGTGAGTTATTTTCATACTGATAGGTGTCCTTTTGTGTATGAGAGTTCCGGTGGTGGAACATCTCGTAGAGAGGTCTAGCCACTCTTGCGTGAGTGAATTTTCCTTGTATGAAAGATAAAACACCATCCATGTACATCTTCATCCTTACAACACTTAATGCAGTGGCCTACACCATCTTGACACCAAGGCCCAGAGACGTAGTACCTCCTAGATGAACTCCTTTATTGATGTCTTGTGTTGCTCATGCTTGTTTATGTCCCTCTTCTTTATAGCATGAATTTGTTCACTTATGTTCATGAATGCTTTAATTAATTTTAATCCTAACACCTCAGCCGAAGTAAAAGGTCCTGGTTAAGGGTATCAAAACTTTACCTTGCATTAAATGGTATCAGAGAATGTCTTCTTACTGATTGGATTGCAGGCCTGAACTATTGAACGTTTGTTGAATTGAACCACGGAGAATGTCAAGGGCATGTATGAGACCATGCTCAGGATGTCTGAGAAAGCGGACATGTTGTACGAGGCTTATGCAAAACAAGCCGTAGAGAACACTAAATTGAAGGCACTCCTACAGGAAGAGAAGGAGAAAAAACATTGATTGCAACTTCAGTTGCAAGCCACGATAGAGGCGTGGTAAAGATTGAAGCGCAACAATGAAAGTCTTCACGCAGATCATGATGCATTGAAGGCACTCCTATAGAAAGAGAAGGAGGAGAAGCAATGATTGCAGCTTCAACTACAAGCCACGAAAAAGGTCTTGGAGGAAGCGAAGCACAGCGAAGGCTTAGAAAAGCCTTCTTGACCTATTTTGAAATCGATAGCTAAGGTAAACAATGTTGATTTTTCATCAATTTCTTCACATGATATCATTTCGGTTGGAAGTGTGTGGATACCCATTACACGGACTGACATGAGACCCCTCACAAAGATGGGGTACAAAGGTTGAGGACTTGGCGTTCGTGGCCAAGGCATAACCCAACCATTGGAGGTCATGTAGCAACCTCGCTCTACATGTTTTGGGTACACTGAAGAAGGATGTTCAAAGAACATCAAGGGAAAACAGATATTGAGGAACTCTCTAAGGAAGAGGAATGATGGGAAAACTTTTCCATCATTCCATAGTAATGCATGTTGTACTGAAAGAGCTGAGGCAAGCTCCATCACCATGATCACACCAGAGACCACTAGAGAAGGTATAATAAATCTCATTATTCCAAAGTGCATTTTGATTAAAAGAATGTCGATAACCATGGTCATAAATCATGGCATCGCAAAGCGTGTCATTTTTGTGGTTTAGATAACCATGTGTTTTCTAAGTGTTGGAAAAGGATGGAAGCACAAAAAAGGATGAGGCATGAAAAGCTTTCTCCCCAACAAGGAAAGAAATCGGTTAACTAGGTTTGGAGGAAAAATACCTTTTGCACCCATTGCGACCAAAGTGGCCATTAAAGAGCCACATGTTGGAGAATCCATCTAGAGTAGTGCCCTAAAGAAAAAGAGCCCATGCATGAGCCAGTCAAAAGAGATGATCGACAAGAAAATCTCCCACAGGGGGATGACCCATTCACTTTTATAATTGAGAGATGGTTTTTCTAGGTTGTGTTTCTAGAGGTGTCAGCTTATCATGGCCTTATTTTTGTAAATCATTTGTTGCTTGTTACACTGTAAAAGTGATGTGTTTTTCCATCAATTGTTTAATAAATAATGATATTTTGGCCTTTTTGGTTATGAGTCATGTGATGCATTTATTTCATGTAAAAGTGATGAGGTGTTTTCCATCACTTTGAAATGCAACAATGATGTCTTGTCTTATAATGATAGCTAGGGTGTGATTTACACTTGATGTAAACTTGACCACTGAGTACATGTTATAAACTTGTAGCAAGTATGGAAAATGTTTTGGGTCATGGTAGGTCAATTTGAGCATGTATTTGCAGAGGATTGTACTACAAGTTTGTAGAAGGTGCATGTTGGCAATATGATGAAGAGTGTTGTCCTTGATGGAAACCCACTGAATGAAGATGAAGACATGAGACTGTTGACATGTGTTGTCCTTGATGGCAATCCACCTGATGAAGTTATTCTTGACCTGATGGGCTTGGTAAATGATGTAAATCTGATATGAAATGATGTTTGTTAGCAATATGATGCTGAGTGTTGTCCTTGAATGGCAACTTACTTGATGAAGTTGTGCTTGATAGAATATGGCTTGATGAACCTGTTTAAAGATGTAAATCTGATGTATCTACAGTGAGTACAGAAGGTAATGAAGAAAGGAATTCAACATGTGCTAGATCTATGATGAAAAGAGTATGTCTCAAGGCATACGCAGATTTGTCTAGTAGAAGTCGCGTATGCACGCGGTAAAGTACGTGCCAAGTCGCGTATGGGAAAAAGCGCTCAAAAAGTGCAAAACCAGGGGTAACCACCATGGTATTGACCCATTGTATTGGGTAATGATTCTTCTAAATGACCCCGTCTAGGAATACCATCGGAAGTAATGTGGTTTTGGCTCATGGTATTGAAAAAGGGTAAACCTATATAAGGAGAAGAATTTCATTATGCAAATCATGAATGTGGGTGCAAGATGTCTGAGCTTGAATGAATACTTCTCTCTGAAGTATATCTGAATGGAAAGGGTTACAGTTGAATGATAGATCTGAATGTATGATGCACCAATGATGAAGAAGGGGATCTAGATCTAAAATGTACTTGTATTTTGCTAGATCTGTTTATGGAATGATTAGATCTAAGATGAGGCGAACATCTATCTGAAGTAAAGGGTAAAAATCTGTGTGATGTATCTGTTATGAAGAATTGCAATGACCTAAATGTCTGAAGAACCATATGCTAGTTCGCCGCAGAGGAAGCGCGTATATATGCGGCTTCGCTGAAGATAAAGCGTGTATGCGCAGTGAAATCAGCTCTGTAATTTGTACAGAAGTATACGCGGGTTGATGTGATTGGAAGTGCGTATATACGCGGTATCAGTGAAAGGAAAGCGCGTATGCAAACTAGGGTTTGCTGAAGCAAGGGGTATGAAATGTTTGATCTGTTCTGCTGTGTTACTGCTATCTGTGAATGATGTATTCTACAGTTCTGGGTTGTCGGAATTGATAAGTTTCAGTTTGATGTATGATTGAGCTTAAATGTATGGAGTGGGTCCAGTCTGAAAATATGATGAAACGTGGTCTGCAAGTGGTGTCTTAAAGGAAGCTTCGGATCCAGTGTAAAAATTGATGAAACGTGGTCCATAGAGGTGCTGAGGGTTGTAGCCTTCAGTCAGGGGGTTGAAGCTCCCTTCGAGGTGAGGCTGGTAAACGTAGGGGGTCGTAGGTCCCTTCCAGGAGAGGCTGGTTAACGAGTCAGGGGGTTGGAGCTCCCTTCCAGGAGAGGCTGGTAAATGAGCGCAGGTGAGTGCTTGCGTGCTGGTAGGAGTCTGCACCAGCACATATGTTGTAAGATGTTTTCTCTATAATAAAATATTGAAGGCTGAGCAACTGCAGTGGTGGTTTTCTCCCGACTTGGGTTTCCACCTAAAAATCCTGGTGTTCATGTGTGATGCTTTGTGTGATGGTTTATTCTATTGTTACTACACATGTTTATTGTTTACTTAACATCAGATGAATGAATATTGCAAATAACTAAGTTAATAAATATCTGCATATTTAGATCTCTGCTAATATGGCAAGTTGTATGAAGGATATCCGCGTGTATACACGAGTTTACTAAAGGAAAGTAGCGTATGGGTTTTAGAGAGTGAAAAAGTAAAAAGTTTTGAATATGCAGTAAATACTGATTCACCCCCCCCTCTCAGTATTTTTCCCAACAATTGGTATCGAAGCTGAGTCCTTCTGCAGAAGCTTGATCGCTTGAAGGAGATCCGTCGCAATGGGAAGTCTTGAAGGAGTAATGTCTATAAAGCCACCTCTATTCAATGGAAGCAATCTGATATTCTGGAAGGTGCGAACAAAAGCATATCTGCAAAGTCTTGGTGCAGATGTATGGGCAATCGTGGAAGAAGGTTATCAATACCCGGCAAGTATTCCTACTGATGCAGCAGAAAGGAAGAAGTATGAAATCAATACCAAAGCAGTAAATGTCTTATTAGGAAGCATGTCTGAACCAGAATTTGCTAAATTGATGCAGCTACATTCAGCAAAAGAAATATGGGACAAAATCATTCTAAGCTATGAAGGAGACACAAAGGTAAAAAGTGCAAAACTCCAAACTCTTAGAATTAAATATGAAAATTTGAAGATGCATAGTGATGAAAGTGTTGCCAGTTTCTTTCTTCGTCTAGATGATATTGTAAATCGGATGAGAAATTTGGGTGAAACCATAACCGATACTACTTTGGTGGAGAAATTCTTAAGATCCTTGACTTCAAAATTTGACTCTAAAGTTTCAGCTATTGAAGAAAGGCAAGATCTGCAAACTCTTACTATTGTTCAATTACATGGTATTCTGACTGCTTTTGAAATGAGACAAGGAGGCCCGTCTCAAGTCAAAGAAGTTGCTTTTAAGGTATCTGCAAAAGGAAAAGAAAAGGAAGTTGTCAAAGAATCCAGCTATATATCTGAAGAAGAAGAAGCAAATTTTGTGAGAAAGCTCCAACTAGGTACTGGAAGATTCAAAGGTAAGCTTCGCTTCAAATGTTTTTAGTGTGGAAAAGTTGGTCACTATGCTGCTAAATGTCCTTATAGAGAAAAACGTGGTAAAGGGAAACAATTTGAAAAGAGGAAGATTTATTATGCAAATGAAGATGATGATGAAGTGTCTAGTGAAGATGAAGAAGATTCTGACCATGATATTAAACTGCTCATGGCAAAAGAATCTAGAGAAGAAAATGATACTTTTGTGGATGCTCTGGAAGACAATGATATTTTTGAAGAAAACAACCAACTCAAAGTAAGCCTAGAAGAAAAGAACATAATCATAGAGACTCTTGAAAATCAGCTTGAAGCAAAGAAAAAACGCATTGAGGAATTGGAGTGTGAAGTAGTAAGTCTAAGGAAAGATAATGAGAAAGGAAAAACTCTCAATCTTAGATTTGCTAAAATTTCAGAAACCTTAGATGACATTATCAATGCTCAACGTTCTCCTCTCATAAAAACAGGTCTTGGATATATTGGAGAATCCTCTCAGGTTTCAGCACCAAACTATCTAAAGGTAGCAACTACTGGTTTACAATATTCTGCCTCACAACAAGGAAGCAAGGATTCTTTACAGGTAAAGCAGGATCATCGCACTTCAAGGAACACTGACAAGAATAAATTTCAAAGGAGCTCCAACCAGCAGGTAAATCCAAATAGAAGATTTTGTGATTACAAAAATGTCTATTTCAATGGACAATGTTTTACATGTCACAATTTTGGCCACAAAGCTTCTCAATGTGTTGCTTACAAAACCATCATGACAAGAGAAGCAAGAAAGAAAAGGTTGGATACTGAACCAAAGAAGAATACCTATAACAACTTTTCTCCTCTTCAAAATGAAGTTGAATGTACTTATTGCAATAAATTTGGTCATGAAGAATCTGAATGCAGGAGCAAAGTCCAGCCAAAACAACACTTTCCCTCAAGTTCCAAAGTATGGAAAAAGAAGGAATTACAGGTTGAAAATTGTGGGATAGAATTATTTGCAGAAGGTGAAGAAAATCAATGGTACATTGATAGTGGATGCTCAAGACACATGACAGGTGACAAAAGCAAACTCCTTACATATATGCTCTAGAAAAGGAAAAGAAAGTAACTTTTGGAAATGATTCTCCTGTTGTAATTAAAGGAAAAGGGTCCGTGTTTCTAAAAGAAAAGGTGAAGGCTAAGGATTTCATGTATGTGGATGGTTTAAGGCATAATCTGTTGAGTGTAAGTCAAATGTGTGATCAAGGAACTGAAGTTGTCTTTAGTTCAAAAGAATGTGTGGTTCGTGATCTTGATACAGGTAAAATTATTATAAAAGGGAAAAGAAATCCAAGCAACCTGTATGTACTAAACTGCAAAGATCAATGTTACTTGAGCAAGTCTTTAGAAAATTGGCTATGGCATAGAAGGCTGGGGCATCTGAGCTTCTCTCAAATCAACAAAGCAAGCAGACTTCAAGCTGTTCGTGATCTTTCGAATATTAATCTACCATCAAGTATCATATGCAAATCTTGTCAATTCGGTAAGCAGACCAGAGTACGATTCAATGCCAAAGAAGGATCTTCAAGTAAGCCTCTTGAACTCATTCATACTGACATCTGTGGACCTATGAGGAAAAAGTCACTACGTGGGGAAGAATACTATATCTTATTTATTGATGACTACTCTAGAATGTGTTGGATCGGGTTCATTAAACACAAAGATGAAGCATTTGAAAATTTTCAGATCTTCAAAGCATTGGTAGAGAATGAATTAGATCTAAAAATCAAGTGTCTTAGATCTGATCGAGGAGGAGAATATTCATCAAATGAATTCTTTGAATTTTGTGAACAACATGGCATAAAAAGACAGTTCTCTGTAGCAGGCACTCCACAACAAAATGGCGTAGCAGAAAGAATGAATAGAACAATTGTTCAAATGGCTAGAGCTATGCTTGATGATTTTGGAACTCCTGACATGTTCTGGAGTGAAGCAACACATACAACAGCTAACATTCTCAACAAGGCTCATGTTCGGGTAAATAGTGACAAAACTCCATATGAACTCTGGTATGGTAATTCTCCCACTGTGAAGCATTTTAGAGTTTTTGGAAGTAAATGCTTTATCAAAAATAATGATGAAAAGATTGGCAAGTTTGAACCTAGATCAGATGAAGGGATATTTCTTGGTTACTCATCTTCAAGCAAAGCATACACATGTTACAATAAAAGGCTTCGAAATATTGTTGAATGTATTGATGTTGTTATTGATGAGTCTCCTGCAGCTCCTAAAGAAGAAAAACAAACAACAAAAGAAGTTGATGGTGAATTATGGCCTTCTACATCAAATAGAAATGATGTAAACAGTGGATCCAATGAAGAATCTGAAAATTATCTATCTGAAAAGGCTCCATCCAGATATGTTCAAAAGAATCATCCTGAATCTCAAATTTTGGGAGACAAGGAATCGGGTGTACGAACGAGGAGAACTCTGGTAGGATCTTCTAGTCATCTGGCACTTCTATCCACAATTGAACCACACAATGTCAATCAAGCTAGAAAAGATGAATTTTGGAAGTAAGCCATGGATGAAGAGCTCGATCAAATTGAAAAGAATGACACTTGGGAATTGGTACCAAGACCACATGATAAAAATGTCATTGGAACTAAATGGATTTTCAAGAACAAGTTAAATGAGAATGGGGATGTTGTAAGAAACAGAGCTAGACTGGTTTGCAAAGGGTATACTCAACAAGAAGGTATAGAATTTGAAGAAACCTTTGCTCCTGTAGCTAGACTTGAAGCCATAAGAATGTTTCTTGCTTTTTCAAGTTATCATCAAATCAAAGTTTATCAAATGGATGTTAAATCTGCTTTTCTTAATGGTGATCTAGAAGAAGAAGTATATATAGAACAACCAGAAGGATTCATTTTGGAAATGATGAAAATCTTGTTTGTAGACTTAAAAAGGCTCTATATGGTCTCAAACAAGCTCCAAGGGCATGGTATTATCGTCTTGACAAATATCTTCATCAACAAGGATTTTCAAAAGGGTCTGCTGATAGCAACTTATACACAAAAATTGAAAATGATAAACTATTGATTGTGGTAGTATATGTTGATGATATCATTTTTGGGAGTAACGAAGAATCTATGAGTCAAAAATTTGCTTCTATCATGTAGCAAGAATTTGAAATGTCCTTACTTGGGGAACTAACATTCTTTCTTGGGTTACAAGTGCATCAAACTGCAGATGGTATATTCCTATCACAAGCAAAATATCTTAAGCAAATTCTGAAGAAATATGGCATGGAAGAATGCAAACCTGTAAGTACACCAATGATAACCGGATGCAATCTCAGTTCTCATGATGATTCTCCCACGGTGAATCAACCAGAATACAGATCTATGATAGGAAGTCTACTTTATCTCATTGGGACTAGACCAGACATTATGCATGCAGTTGGGATTGTTGGACGATTCCAAGCTAATCCAAAAGAGTCTCACCTTCAGGCTGTGAAAAGAATTTTCAAATATTTACAAGGAACTCAAGACTTTGGTCTATGGTATCCAAAGAATGTTGATCTTACTCTTCATGCTTACACTGATGCAGATTGGGCTGGAAGTGTTGATGATCGGAAAAGCACTAGTGGTGGTGCATTCTACATGGGACCCTGGTTAGTATCTTGGTTCAGCAAGAAGAAAAATTCTATTGCCTTATCTACAGCAGAAGCAGAATATGTGGCTGCCGCATCTTGTTGCACTCAACTCCTTTGGATGATGCAAACCTTACAAGATTTTCAAATCAAATGTACACCTCATGTCCCCATTAAGTGTGACAATACAAGTGCCATCATTATTTCAAAGAATCTTGTTATGCATTCGAAGACCAAGAACATTCCCATCAAGTATCACTTCTTACGTGAACAAGTGCTTGAGCAAAAGGTGAAGTTGGAGTATGTTCCCTCCAAAGAACAAGTTGTTGATATCTTTACCAAACCTCTGCCCAGGGAAGCGTTCGAGTATCTAAGACAGAAGCTGGGAGTGTTCTCTGCCAGTCAAAAGAACAAATCTGCTTAAATTTAGAAGATGGCATTGGATACGCGGATTTCCTGAAACACAGTCGCGTATATATGCGAGTTCATGCACAGAAAACCGCGTATGTCTGATTGCTGACATTTTTCAGTTTGGAGTCAGCTCTCTTCAGCACAGCTGCAGTGCTGTTTGGTATCTCTGATACTGTTTGGTATCTCTGGTGGTGTTCCAGTTCTCATAATTCTATTTCTAATGTTTTGATAAAGATGCCTTGATGATTTGTTGGTGAAAGTGTTTAGGATGCACAAACTAAGGGGGAGCCTTAGTCATATGAAAAGGATGCTTGGATGCACAGTTTCAGGGGGAGCACTAGCTTTGCTGAGTATAATGCATTATTGGCATTATGATGGTTCTGAAATGTTCTCTTTCTTGAGGACTTTCTGGTGTTGGTTATGAAAAGTCATATTTGTATTTTGATGAAAAGGTCATGTTGAGACCCATGATGTAAAATTGTAATATTCAGTCATGTAAGGACTTGTCAAATTTGTAAACCAACTTGGTTGGGTAGCTGAGTCAAATTTGTAAACCCACTTGGTTGGGTAGCTGAGTCAAATTTTTGTAAACCCACTTGGTTGGGTATTTGGGTCTCATATGTAAATCCACTTGGTTGGATCTTTGATGTAAGTATGAGTCTTTGGTGATAGGAAGTTCATAGAGTCATGTACTTCATTAAAAAATATGTTTGAAGATTCAGCATGAACTCAGGGGGCGCTTGGTCACTTCAGTATATATCAAATCTGCAGAACGCTTCTTCTACATGAGGAGAAAAGGGGGAGAGTGTGTTGGTTTTGATCCGCCCTTTGCCCTTGATGTCAAAGGGGGAGAGTGACATGGTGTTTGAATGAAGAGAAAGAATGGTGCCAAAGAATGGGGAGAGTGACATGGTGTCATTGTATTCTTAATGTACCTATCTGTTGTGGTGATCAAACACCATTGTGGTTGCCATCAAGTCCAAAGGGGGAGATTGTTGGCAATATGATGAAGAGTGTTGTCCTTGATGGCAACCCACTGAATGAAGATGAAGACATGAGACTGTTGACATGTGTTGTCCTTGATGGAAATCCACCTGATGAAGTTATTCTTGACCTGATGGGCTTGATAAATGATGTAAATCTGATATGAAATGATGTTTGTTAGCAATATGATGCTGAGTGTTTTCCTTGAATGGCAACTTACTTGATGAAGTTGTGCTTGATAGAATATGTCTTGATGAACCTGTTTAAAGATGTAAATCTGATGTATCTACAGTGAGTACAGAAGGTAATGAAGAAAGGAATTCAACATGTGCTAGATCTATGATGAAAAGAGTATGTCTCAAGGAATACGCGGATTTGTCTAGTAGAAGTCGCGTATGCACGCGGTAAAGTACGTGCCAAGTCGCGTATGGGAAAAAGCGCTCAAAAAGTGCAAAACCAGGGGTAACCACCATGGTATTGACCCATTGTATTGGGTAATGATTCGTCTAAATGACCCCGTCCAGGAATACCATCGGAAGTAATGTGGTTTTGGCTCATGGTATTGAAAAAGGGTAAACCTATATAAGGAGAAGAATTTCATTATGCAAATCATGAATGTGGGTGCAAGATGTCTGAGCTTGAATGAATACTTCTCTCTGAAGTATATCTGAATGGAAAGGGTTACAGTTGAATGATAGATCTGAATGTATGATGCACCAATGATGAAGAAGGGGATCTAGATCTAAAATGTACTTGTATTTTGCTAGATCTGTTTATGGAATGATTAGATCTAAGATGAGGCGAACATCTGTCTGAAGTAAAGGGTAAAAATCTGTGTGATGTATCTGTTCTGAAGAATTGCAATGACCTAAATGTCTAAAGAACCATACGCTAGTTCGCCGCAGAGGAAGTGCGTATATACGTGGCTTCGCTGAAGATAAAGCGCGTATGCGTAGTGAAATCAGCTCTGTAATTTGTACAGAAGTATACGCGGGTTGATGTGATTGGAAGCGCGTATATACGTGGTATCAGTGAAATGAAAGTGCGTATGCAAACTAGGGTTTGCTGAAGAAATGGGTATGAAATTTCTGATATGTTCTGATGTGTTACTGCTATCTGTGAATGATGTATTCTACAGTTCTGGGTTGTCTGAATTGATAAGTTTCAGTTTGATGTATGATTGAGCTTAAATGTATGGAGTGGGTCCAGTCTGAAAATATGATGAAACGTGGTCTGCAAGTGGTGTCCTAAAGGAAGCTTTGGATCTAGTGTGAAAATTGATGAAACGTGGTCCATAGAGGTGCTGAGGGTTGTAGCCTTCAGTCAGGGGGTTGTAGCTCCCTTCCAGGTGAGGCTGGTAAACGAGAGCAGGGGGTCGTAGCTCCCTTCCAGGTGAGGCTGGTAAACGAGATCAGGGGGTCGTAGCTCCCTTCCAGGAGAGGCCGGTAAACGAGTCAGGGGGTTGGAGCTCCCTTCCAGGAGAGGCTGGTAAACGAGCGCAGGTGGGTGCCTGCGTGCTGGTAGAGTCTGCACCAACACATATGTTGTAAGATGTTTTCTCTATAATAAAATATTGAAGGCTGAGCAACTGCAGTGGTGGTTTTCTCCCGACTTGGGTTTCCACCTAAAAATCCCGGTGTTCATGTGTGATGCTTTGTGTGATGGTTTATTTTGTTGTTACTACTCATGTTTATTGTTAACTTAACATCAAATGAATGAATAGTGCAAAGAACTAAGTTAATAAATATCTGCATATTTAGATCTCTGCTAATACGCGAGTTGTATGAAGGATATCCGCGTGTATACGCGAGTTTACTAAAGGAAAGTAGCGTATGGGTTTTAGAGAGTGAAAAAGTAAATTTTTTTTAATATGTAGTAAATACTGATTCACCCCCCCCTCTAAGTATTTTTCCCAACAGTGCAAGTGTCAGTTCATCACTTATGGCTCGGAAGGACGCAGGTGAAGCAGAAGGAAGGGTGACTTTTCAGGACACTCGTGTTGCAGACATTGTGCACAAAAATTGCAAATTTTTATTGATGCTTTTGGAGGACGAAAAGCTCCTCAGTGGGAAGGATTGATCCAGGTGGCTCTAGAGACACACGGGACAAAGAGGGCTAATGGAATCTCAAAAATCAAAGTGTTTGGATTTCTCTCGAACTAGGTTCCTATTGTAGATCTTGTCGTCCTCATCTAAAAGATTCCTTTTTGCCCCAAATTTTCACTTCATCACAATTCAAAAAATATGCAGTCGATTGTTCACTATTTGATGCCACAAATATGATGGTGCATTCATATTTTCCATCCGATCTTTCTATTTTTCAACCACTTTTCAAAGTGGAGTTTCAGGTGTTGGAATTTAGCGAGTGAGCAGTCGATTCCACACCTTTCGATGCCACAATTGTGATGGTGATTTAAAATCCAGCATGAGAGCAACTCATTCTTTAGTCATATTCAGCATGAGGTATATGATGAGTTGATTTCATGTACTTCTTTGTATTTCTGTCTTTGAGATGCATTGTGCTGTACTGATCCCTGTTGATGTTTGATGTGGGATCTTGCTTTGTTTTTTATGTGAGATGTACTTTCTATCATGGATATATATTATGTTTGATATTCCTTTGATTCCATGTTGGCGGGATACTCATTATCACATCTATGTTGTTTGAGATCCCTTTGTTTTCCATGTTGGTGGGATACTCATAGTCATTATGTGTGAGTTATTGTCATACTGATAAGAGTCCTTTTGTGTATAAGCGTTCCGGTAGTGGAACATCTCGTAGAGAGGTCTAGCCACTCCTGCGTGAGGGGATTTTCCATGTATGAAAGATAAAACACCATCCATGTATATCTGCACTCCTTACATCACTTAATGGAACGACCTACACCATCTTCACACCGAGGCTCGGAGATGTAGTCCCTCCTGGACGAACTCCGTTATCAATGTCTTGTGTTGCGCATGCTTGTTTATGTTCCTCTTCTTTACAACATGAATTTGTTCACTTATGTTCATTAATGCTTTAATTAATTTTAATCCTAACACATCAGTCAACGTAAAAGGTCTTGGCTAAGGGTATCAAGAATTTACCTTGGATCAAGTGGTATCAGATCACATCTTCTTGCTAATTGGATTGTAGGAATGAACTATTGAATGTTTGCTAAGTTGATCCATGGATAATTTCAAGGACATGTATGAGACCATGCTTAGGGTGTCTGAATAAGTAGACATATTGTATGAGGCTTATAAAAAACAAGCCATAGAGAACACCGAATTGAAGGCACTCCTACATGAAGAGAAGTAGGACAAATATCGATTGCAACTTCAGTTGCAATCCATGACAGAGGCATGGGAAGAATTGAAGCGCAACAATGAAAGTATTCAAGTAGATCATGATGCATTGAAGGCACTCCTACAGGAAGAGAAGGAGGAGAAGTATTGATTGCAGCTTTAGTTATAAGCTGCGATAGAGGCCTTGGATGAAGCGAAGTGCAACGAAGGCTTAGAGAAGCCTTCTTCACCTCTTTCGTAATCGATAGCTAAGGTAAATAGTTTTTATTTCTCTTCAGTTTATTCACATGATATAATTTCAGTTGGAAGTGTGGGGATACCCATTATAGGTACCATCTGAGACTCCTCATGAAGATGGGGTACAAAGGAGGAGGACTTGGTATTCGTGGCTAAGGAATAACCCAACCATTTGAGGTTTTGTAGCAACCTCATTATGCAGGTTTGGGGTACAGTGAAGAAGGATGTTCGAAGGACATCAAGGGCAAATAGATATTGATGAACTCTCTAGGGAAGAGGAATGATGGGAAAACTTCACCATCATTCCATAGTAATGCATGTTGTCGTGAAATAGATGAGGCAAGCTCCCATCACCATGATCACACCAGAGACCACCAAAGAAGGTATAATAAATCTCATTATTCCAGAGTGCATTTTGATTACAAGAATGTTGATAACCATGGTCGTAAATCATGGCCTAAAAAAGCATGTCATTTTGTGGTTTACATATCCATGTGTTTTCTAAGTGTTGGAAAAGGATGGCAGCACAAAGGAGGAAATGGCATGAAAAGCCTTGTCCCCAATAGGGAAAGAAATTGGTTAACCAAGTTTGGAGGAAAAATACCTTTTGCACCCATTTCCACCGAAGTGGCCATCAAAGAGCCACGTGCTGGAGACTCCATATAGAGTAGTTCCTTAAAGACAAAGCGCCCGTGCATGAACCAATCAAAAGAGTTGATCGAAAAGAAAATCTCCCACAAGGGGATGACCCATTCACTTTGATAAGTGAGATATAGTTTTTCTAGATTTTTTTTATAGAGGTATTAGCTTGTCATGGCCTTACTTTTGTAAGTCATTTTTTTCATGTTACACTATAAAAGTGACGATGCGTTTTTCCATCACTTGTTTAAGCAACAATGATATTTTGGCCTTTTGTTTTATGAGTCGTGTTGCACATTTATTTCATGTAAAAGTGATGATGTGTTTTCCATCACTTCAAAATGCGACAATGATGTCATGTCTTGTTATGATAGCTAGGGTGTGATTTCCAATTGATGTAAAATTGACCATCGAGTATATGTTATAAATTCATGGCAAGTATGGAAAATGTTTTGGGTCATGGTTGGTCAACTTGAGCATGTGTTTGCAGAGGATTGTACTACAGTTTTGCAGAAGGTGCAAGTGTCATATCATCACTTATGGCTCTGAAGGACGTAGGTGAAGGAGAAGGAAGGGTGAATTTTCAGGACACTCATGGTGCAGACATAGTACACAACAGTTGCAGATTCTTATTGATGCTTTTGGAGAACCAAAAGCTCGTCAGTGGGCAGGATTGATCCAGGTGGCTCTAGAGACACACAGGACCAAGAGGGCTAATGGAAGCTCAAAAATAAAAGTTTTTGAGTTTCTCTTGAACCTGGTTCATATTTTATATCTCTTCGTCCTTATCGCAATGGTGTCAATGGTTCATCAAACCGAGCTCGTGTGCAAAAGTTAGGAGTGATCAACTTTTCTAGTTGACTTGGATGACTTGACAGGTTAAGGGAGACACAATTTGGACAATACCTGGCCACTGGGTTTTGGCCAGCTCCAGTCAGATTCTAGGAAAAATTGTGGGACACTTAAAATTCCCACTAATGCCCATTTTTGGAATTTTTGAAAACTATTTTGTTTTATACAAAACAAAAATATATTAAAAAACCATATATATATATATATATATATATATATATATATATATATAATGGGTCTATGGGCTATGATCCCCATTTGACCCCACGGTACCAACCAACCATATTTACTGCTACATATGATGTATATGGTGGGGGGGTTCCGTTGACCGGAGATCCTGCCTTGGACCATGAAAACAGACCGACGAGTATCGAACCTGCACCAACCACATGGCTGGCCTGCCTCCATGCCGCAGCCCCAATGTAAAACTATAACATTCCATGCTACCATATAACATACGGTGCCAGCAGAAGTTGCATGGCAACAGTCACTGCGCCCCCCCCCCCCCCCCCCCAACTTGCCATTTAAATTTGAATGCAAAGGTTTTTAAAAAAATGCACAGTTATATGCGCCTTTTTGTGGAGGGGGCAAGGTTTTACCACCAGACCCCATCCCTCATAACATGGATCGAAACCAACTCGCCCAAACGAATTTTGTTGGAAAGTTCGCCTACCTCCTTATATTTAATCCCGTCATTTGCAAAGTGCACAAGGCCATGGAGGAGCAGAGTGTGCATGGATTTTGAGGAATATTATGTTTTATTGCAGGACAAAAAACACCATGAGCTGGCTCAAAAATAGCAAGTGGAACCATCAGCCATGAGCTAGTGATTTCTCTCCATGTCATAATAAAGTCAAGTTTACAATCATTTTTCATGGTTTTTCATAGGGAATGCAATGGCGAGGTTGGGTTTTCCTTTTGAGTTGCAGATTACCAGTCCATCATTAGAGAAGCATCTTGCAAGAATATAGGGGGAATCTAAAAGATTCCTTTTGCCCTGGATTTTCACTTCATCAGAATCTAGAGAATGGAGAGTCAATTTTTCACTATTTGACGCCACAAATTTGATGGCGCATTCAAATTTTCCATATGAGCTTTATATTTTTTGGCCACTTTTCAAAGTGGAGTTGCAGCTGTCATCATTTAGTGAGTGAGTGGTATATTTCACACCTTTCGATGCCATGATTGTGATGATGATTTCAGATCCAGTAGAAGAGTACCTCATTCTTCATTCATATTCTGTGTGAGGTATATGATGAGTTGATTTCATTTACTTCTTTGTGTTTTTTTCTCTAAGATGTATTGTGTTGTACCGATCCTTGTTGATGTTTGATGTGGGATCTTTATTTTTTTTATGTGAGATGTACTTTCTGTCATGGATAAGTATTATGTTTGAGATCCCTTTGATGGTATGTTGGCAGGATACTCATTTTCACATGTATGTGGTTTGATATCCCTTTGTTTTCCATGTTGGCGAGATACTCATAGTCATTATGTGTGAGTTATTTTCATACTGATAGGAGTCATTTTTTGTATAAGAGTTTTGCTAGTGTAACATCTCGTAGAGAGGTATAACCACTCCTGCGTGAGGGAATTTTCCTTGTATGACATGTTGGGGTTCCCATGTATTGGCAAGTTTTGCAATACCAAAAGATGAGACAACATCAAAACCACTTTTAGATCTCAGGATCTAGCCCTCCTGGGTCCAGAGAGGGATCTCTCTATAAGGGCAAAGGTATATGTCTTTGAGGCTTTATTTGAAGGTATTAGGCTAGTTACAAGGCACAAGGTTTGTTTGTTTTGTTTGGTTGTTGGGAAACAAGAAAGGAAGGGATCAATACAAGACAAAGGATGAGAAAAGAGGGTCTTAGGCAAAGGAAAGATAATTCAGATAACACTCGAGACCATTGGGAAATGGAGTCATGAAAGTTTTTACTTGCTATTCAGTATTCAAGGCTATCAATTGGGCTAGTCATCTAAAATAATGGATCTTTAAAGATGATAGCGCTATATGAAATGATAAGGAATGAAGGTGAATGAAAAGGAAACCTCCAAGGTGACCACTTAGGAATCAGATCTAGGAACAGGGCATGCCATTAAACACCTATGATCCAATCCTAAAAGGCTAACTCTTCAAACAAAGAAAGAATTAAAGATTTAAACACAAAGGTGAAGGCCTGAGATCAAAGAAAGGCTTTGAAATTTCAATGCTTCGACATCCAACTTAAGCGAACTTAGAAAGGTTCAGCTGATTGAAAAAGACCCTAGTGAGATAGAATCAGCATTGTAAACTCCCAGTACCCCAATTATTTCAACCAAAACCCAACAAGAACATCTAAGAACAGATTCATAAATTCATACATCAGTTAGCAGTGAATAACCCTACTACACTAGTTGAGTATCTTGAATTAGTTCTTGGATAACACAATCAGTAGAAAACATCAAAGGTAAGGAGAGAAGAAGCGTTAGGGTACCATGCAAGGGTATATCCTAAGCCAAATTTCTGATGCTTACCAGAGAAATGAAATGTAATGAATTACAGAAGGAAAATAGAGACAGGGGAAGAAGACATCACCGCTGCTTAAATCAGGATCCAAAGAAATGTGCTTGTCATATTAAAGAGCAACAAGAGTCATGTACAACATTATCCAACAGCTTGATATTCAGTCTGAATACATATTCCTCGGCCTAACTTACAACTTTACATAGAGAACTATATCTCAAGAGAAATGGCTTGCAATTCACAGTTATCCAATCAATAATCAACAACAACCTTTACAATGTGTTTTTCTTGAGTTTTTATAGCTAAAAGAGAGGTAGAGGAGGTAGGTGAAACACTAAATGAAACATTAAAATAGAAGTAGGAGAAGAGGGCTCGAGGCCCATTCTGTCTTAATATCTATGCATTAATATTCAATACTCTTTGGATGAAAGAGTGGTCTTCGATAGGCTGATATTTACTCCAGGTATGTTCTTTGATGTAATTTCGGCTGTAGTACTCTGGTGAATAAAAAAACAGGCAGATAAATGACTTCAGGTCTACCATATTGCATAACAAATTCTCTGGTAGCATTAGGACTTCTATCAGGGTGGAAATCTTCTCAGGAACATGATGTAGAATAAAAACAGTATGGGTACATTGTCCTTTCTCGAGAGGGAAACTTCTGCTGATGTGAAATACTGATAATATTTTTTCTGTGATTTTAGGCCTCATTAGGCCTTCTGTGTAATTCACAAGGCATTCAATCTAGTACATTCACCCTTTAAACACTAAATTAAGGCTTAAAATCTTCAATTAGAGGCTTTAAAACTCTTTAATCCTGTACTAATACTCTTTGTCGCTTCATGACTGTCTCTATCTATGAATTTGCAGGTTTAATGGTGCTAGAGGTCTTCAACGGAGTTAATACCCCTTGTTAGGATAAGAAATGCATTTAAAACCTTTCAGGAGTCTTCCCTGCAAATTCTGGCTCCAATAAAACATCCTCTGTGCTACTATGTCACTAATAGTGACTATGTAGAATAGGACGATTTTCACCGTCTATGTTCCCTACAAAAAGACATAAAAAATGTTACAAAATCCAGGCGGTGGGAGGACGGATGTAGTGGAAGGTTGTGAAAATGGTAGCGCAGCAGAGTGAATGCTGTGGATGCAGAGGAAAATGGTTGAAAAATGCTGTGAAAAGGTGGAAACTTGATATGATGAAGGTTTGGTGGAGGAATGATTATGGACCGTTCGATCAGATCTGGAGGTGGTGATCAACAGTTATGATGGATTGACGAAATGAATTTAGAAAGTTTTGGCGAAAGAAATGAAATTTAATGTAAAACATTAAAGTTTTAATGTTTGGGCGGAAGAAATGATTTCCCGTGTAAACATAAAGTTTAGACCATAGGCAAAAATACAAATAAAATGCGTGAAAAACATATGAAATGGGCTTGAATGGTGGGACCCGGTCATGGGAAGAGGGCAATTCAACATGGACCATTAGATCTTAGGAGGAGATCAATGACTCAGATGATCCGATGGAATGCTATGGTAGCGCGATGAAAAACATGAAAGGGGGTGTGAAATGCATGAGGGTCGTTGATCTGCACAGATCAACGGTCGGGATCGCGTGGAAGAAAGTCCATGATCGGAAGTGGGGAAATGGTTTTCCAAGAAAAACAGTTGTTTTCACACGGTGAAAAGGGAGGAAAGCTGTTTTCACTTTTCGAACGCGATATAGGTCTCTGGCTGACACGTGGCATTTTGAAACCGCCCATATCGCGTGACTTCAAACTGGTAAACTTTGGACGAGGAAACAACGTGATATTGATGTTGGCCATTGGATCTGGGTTCATAAGATGCGATGGTGATGGATGGAGCATGATATGAGAAAGTGTGTGGTCAGTAAGGTGGGGGCCAATCAAAGGTGATTTGATTGTGGATGGGTTGATCATTGCGATGGATGACTGAGATTTGTAGAGGAGAAACACAGGCGGAGGAGTTGGTTAGTGGGCGAGAGAAATATGAGCCATCGGATCAAGAGGGATGAACGGATATGATTCAATTGGAGGGGGAGCGATGGAAGGGAAAAACTCCGATGGTGTGATGGTGCGATTGCATTTGGACTGTTGGATCGGTGGTAGATCAACGGTCGTGATTGGATCGGAGGGTGACAAATCGGGGAAGCAGGGCGGAGCAAGAAGAAATCTAGGCCGTAGGATCAGAATGGATGGATGGCTCATATTCAATCGGGGATCGGCCAATCAGGGCATCAGAAGGGTGGCACAACAAAAATTTCTGATTGGCGATGGAAGCGGCGCTGCGATGACCGTTGAATCTAACTATGAATCAACGACGGAGATTATCATCAGAGGGGTC
This sequence comes from Pinus albicaulis, assembly GCA_034641835.2. Lineage (NCBI taxonomy): Eukaryota > Viridiplantae > Streptophyta > Pinopsida > Pinales > Pinaceae > Pinus > Pinus albicaulis. The sequence continues at coordinate 961,451,290 of CM076571.1, read as the reverse complement.
ACAAACCAATGTTATGGGGGCATGGTAGGTTTTGCGCATACCGTCAGATCTATATATATCTACGGTTGATATTTCTCTCGAGTCCAACAGACTAAAACACCATCGCATCGGGGATTTTCACTTTAATAAAGAAAACGCGCTCTCGGACGTCTTCCGATTCCGATAAGTGCCATATGCTTTAGCGCTCAGTCTTAGCGCTCGGGTGCATGGAGGGGAAGTGGTTAAGGGGCTGGCTGAAAGGGGCTAAGCCTGTTATATGTAAAAAAAAGGGTTTTTTTGGCCTAAAAATATAGTTTTTAAGGCTGAACAAAGGTTTTCGGTAGAGGGAAAAATGGATTTTTAAGCCAAAAAAAGGGTGTTTGTAAAGTTAAAAGGGGAGATGGGATGATTTAGAATAATTAGGAAGGGATTTTGGGAGTCAAAGGGGAAAATTGAGAAAGGGAAAAAAGGGGTTAAAATGGGGAATTTTGCAGGGATATAAGGGGCAAATGGAGGCTTTTCTGAGCATAATATTTTCACAGACAGTGAATCTTTTTTGACGTAAACAGCAGTGAAGATATTTTCAAAGGTAAAGGGCACACAGAGGCTTCAAGAATGAGAGATTTTCATAGGAAATGTATCTCTTGAAGGCTCAGAAAAATAGTTAGCCACCTATTTGCTTGACAAAAAATTCATAGGTGGCTAACAGTGGCTCCACATGGGGATGGCATCTTCTCGAAGGTGTCAAGAATTCAGAAAACAATATTTGGAGTAGGACAGATGCATGATCTTTGAAATATCTTCTCTTCTTTGATTCAGCTGCTACAAACATGATGGATATTAATTAGCAGAAAACATTCCCCAAACAATCTACCTACCCATCCTACAATCGTAACATTTTTTTTTCAAGGTGCATTTGAATTTGCAGACCTTCTTCATCATTTTTTTATTGAAAGAAGAAAATGAACTAGTCTAATTCTACCCTTATTACTCCATGAGACCGGATTAAACAGTTGGTCTCATAGCTTACCTACCTAATCTAATATATGCTAGGATTAAACTGTCTAGCAGATTTCTTTCTCTACATTCTACAACAGAAATTTAAAAACAGTCAAACCAGGATTAGACAGTCTAGTTTGTTGTGGATCCATGGCATAAATATAGCTGCACATGAACTGAAATTGCAGAAACTTGAAAACAAAATCTTGAAGGCTTGAAATATTGAAACTTTGAAGCATCCTTCTTTTCTTTGCGACTTGAGTTTTGAGCTTGTTAGAGTCACTTTTCTTCTTCGTTTCAGCTCTAGTTTTGGGCTAGTTTGAGTTGATTCTTTTTTCTTCTTTCTTATTTGCTGGTCCAGATTTTGGGCATTTTAGGACCAACTTCTTTACTTCCTTTGGCTCAGGTTTTGATCATGTTAGAGCCAATATTTTTCACTTCAAAGGTTCATGTTTTGAGCATATCTGAACCTATGTTTCCCTCTTTTTTGAAACATTTTCTCTTTTTCTTTGAAAACAAAACACATCAATGGTATTTACAATGGAAATGAAAACTGTAAATTGGAAATCAGTAGTAGTAATGCTTGAGCATCCTGCCATTTAAAGGACCCCCAAACAGATCTGTACCATCTAGCTCTTGCAGAAAAAAGGCATTTGGACCAATGGTGGATTGGATGATGTATGGACCCTGCAACAAACTATCAAATTTTCCATGCTTTCCTTTGTCTTCTCTCCTAGAGTCCCATTTTAGAACCTTATCTCCAATTTTGAAGTCACAAGCCTTTGTTATTTTTTCAAACAACTTCTTAATATTTTCCTGCACTTTCAAAGCTTTGTTATAGACCTCTTCTCTTGTTTTTTGGAGATGAATTTTTTGATTTATCCTCCTTACCATGATGTCCTCTTCTGTCTGAATCTCTTGAACTATTTTAATCACTAGTACCCCTAGGTTGGTTGGAAACACTGCTTCTGTTCCATAAACAAGCTGATATGGTGACATGCCAATGGATTTCTTTGTTGTTAGCCTGTCAGCCCACAAAGCATGCACTAACTTGTTATGCCATGACTTCTTATTCTCTTCAAACAGCTTTTTTATAATGGTCACCAAGATCTTGTTTGATGATTCAGCTAACACATTACCTTGTGGGTAATAAGCAGTTGAATGACCGAGTGCTATCTGATACCTGTGACAAAAATCAATCATTTTATTGGACCCAAAAGCAGCAGCGTTATCAGTGATTATCTTTCTTGGGCAACCAAACCTAGAGAGGATGTGGTCTTCTAGGAAATTAATGATAACAAAATCTATGGCATTCCTAGAAGGTATGGCCTCTATCAATTTTTTGAAGTAGTCTGTGGCTGTAAGGATCCACTTGTGTTGAGCAGAAGATGCAGGGTGTATTTCTCCTATGAAATCTAGGCCCCATTGTTGAAAGGAAGCCTCAACAGTAATAGGTTGCAATGGTAAAGGGAGGAGCTTTCTTTTGTCCTAAACAATATGGCACTTATGGCAGGAAATTATCATTTTATGGATGTCATTGAAAATTGTAGGCCAATAATAGCTAGCTCTGAGTATTTTGTTAGCAGTGTATTTCTAGTTTAAATGGCCTCCACACTCTCCTGCATGGAACTCTTGTTTAATCCTCTCTGCTTCAGTTTCAGGAAAACATTTAAGCAATAGACCATTTGCATTTTTCCAATATAAACATTCATTTAGTATGCAATAGTTTCTGGCTTTTAACTTTAGGAATCTGGCCTTAGTCTTTGATAAATCAGGAGGGGCATTGAGGTTTTTGAGTACATACAGGATATCAGAATACCAAGGAGAGTTTTGGAATTGTTCTTCAACTGTAGGATCAGTAAATCCTTCCTGCTCATCCAAGGCATTCACCATGTTTATGTCAAGGGCTTCCAAATTAGATTCAGCCATTAGTTAAGCTAAGCCCTGACCTTTGATCAGTTTTGTGGGTTTTATTTCCAGGTCATACTCTAATATTACAACAATCCATTTGCCCCTCTTTCCATCAGGATCCTGGGACAAAATGTATTTAACCACTATGTTGGGCACGTAGGAAATGATGTGAGAATGCAGTATATACACCCTAAAGTCTTTCAAGGCCTTTACCAAGGCATAGGCCTGTTTTTCCATTATGTTATATTTTAAGGGTGCATCCCTTAGAGCCTTGCTAAAGAAAGCAATAGGCTATTCCATTCGCTCTAGATTTTTCTGTAGCAAAACTATAGCCACTGTGTGCTTGGAGGAAAAGGAAAATATCAGGAAATATTTTGAGAAATTTGGGCTAATCAGGACAGGAGCCCGTGTGAGTGCAAGTTTAACTAGTTCAAAAGATTTTTTAGCCTCTACATTCCACTTAACCCCTATACCTTTTTTCAGCACGTTTGTCATATTCCTGAGGTGCTCAGCTAAGTTTGGAATAAACCTCCTTAAGAAGTTAATTTTCCCAATAAAGGACTACAACTCTTTAATGTTTCTCGGGTGGGTGATCTGAAGTATTCCCTCAACTCTTTGTGGATCTATATTAATTCCCTTCTCTGATATAATATGGCCAAGAATCTTACCTTCTTGAAGCCCGAATACAGTCTTCTTGGGATTTAAAGACATACCGAACCTTTGACATTTTTCAAAAATATTCTCAGATGTTTTAGGTGCTCCTCACTAGTCTTGGAATAGACTGTTATGTCATCCAAATAGATGACAATGAAATGCCCTATTTCCTTCGAAAAGGATATGTCCATTGCTCGTCGGAAGGTTGCACCAGCGTTCATCAGTCCAAAAGGAATTTTTACGTATATAAACGTGCCCCATGGAGTGGTTAAAGTTGTCTTGAGTTGGTCTTCTGGGAGTACTAAAACTTGGTTATAGCCTGAAAATCCATCTAACAGGGAGATCCTCTTTGAACCCACTACCCCCTATAGGATGTATTCCATCTTTGGTAAAGGGAAATTGTCTTTAAGGGAAGCTGTATTAAGGTTCCTGAAATCAATGCATAGTCTGATCTCACCCGTCTTCTTTCTCACAGCTACAAGGTTAGAAACCCAATCAAAGAACCTCACAGGCACTATAATTCCTGCCTTGTACATATTCTTGATTTCCTTTTGGACTAGAGGCAGTTGTTTCGGGTTAATTCTGTGAAGTTTCTATCTGAAGGGTTTTTGGTTCTCTTTCAAAGGTATTTTGTGTTGTATAATGTCTGTATAGTAGGCTTTTAAGTCCTCGTAGCTTCAAGCAAACACATCGATGAACTCTTTAAATAAGTCAATATATTTCCTTTTCATGTCTGTGGGCAAGGACCTAGCCAGTTTAATCATCTTAGGCTTATCTTCAGTGCCTATGTTGCATTCCTCGACGTCAGAACCTGAGTGTTCTATAGTGGGTTTCTTCGCTACGTCGTCAAAATAAAAAAAGTCCTCTAAAGGGGCCAGTCCCCTAGGTATATTCTTATCTTTTGACTGCAGCACCTCTATTTCCTCTTTATCTGCATTCTTATATTCTTCGGTTTGATTTCCAAGTTTTTCACTTAAAGTGTTTATTTCTACGTTATGTGGTGATTTTTCTTCATCGGGGGGCTCTTCACTTAGGAAGCTTTCATCGGATTTAGAGTCTGAATCGGAGAATTCAAACTCATTCCTGCCAATCAAGAAATCCTCTATCTACTTGTAGCCCTCAAAGACTTGCCAATATTTCTTATTATCAGGCACTGTAGGTTTGTATTTTGTTTGAATGATGATCTTTTTATCACTAGGAGGCTTATGATACGAACTAGCTATGCAAGCTAATCCATTCGCAATTATGTTCTGACTCCTAGGAATAAACACCAGTTTATATTCTACAAAAGTTTTTAGTAAATCCATAGCATCATTCCTATACGCTCTAAATCTAGGGTGTTTCGCTGTATACTCTCCGTTTACTTGTTTTATGATTAACTCAGAGTCTCCATGTACAACTATCCTTTAGGCTCCTAGTTTTTTCAATAGCTTCAAGCCTAGGATGAGAGCTTCATACTCTGTGACATTGTTTGTACACTTGAAGTTTAGATTAAAGGCATGACTCTCAGCATAGTCATTCTTAGTGTTATGTAACCACACTCCCACTCCTGCAGTCCTTCTAGTGTAAGACCCATCGAAATTCATTCTCCATAAGGGATCATTTTCCTCCCTAATGTTGGTTTCACCAGTATGTTGTATTGTGGTGTCTACATCGTAGTGTGGATGGTTTTGTTCTTGTTTACTCTAAGTTTCATATTCAGTGCACTGTCCAAAGGTTTTTTCTTCATTTTCTTCTAAGTCCAGAGTGGCCATTATATTAAAATCTATGAGCTCTGTTCTATTGTTTGCATCTCTGTCTTCTGGCTCTGGCTCGTCTATGGATTCATCGTTGCAAAGGATAAAGGAGTCCAGATCTATGTGTACAGAGTACAGAGGTGAATTTTCAGGCTTTTTAGGGCTGCTAACCATGAACTTCATTTGTGCCTCTCTATATAGTCTCCTAAGCTGGCTAAAGATAGGGATTGTGGCATATGATCCATCCATCTGCATTATACCTTGCAGCTTGGCTCCCCCTGAGCTTGACAGTAACATGCCATACTTAGGTGACACATCTTCCACTACAACATCCATAACCATACATTTGGCTAGAATCTGGGTCAGGTTCACACAAAGTTCTTCGATTAGGCCAAGGCACTTTACTCTGCTAGAGTCAAATGAATATAAATCTTTATAAGGACGGGTTATCTCCAGGCCTAACCTCTCCATAACTACCTTAGGCATTAGGTTGTGTGATGCCCCAGAGTCATGCATTGCGTTGTGAAGGATCTTGTCATGGATATTGAGGCTGATATAAAACGGAAGTACTACCCCTTCCTGAAACTTCCCTTCTATCTTTGGACCAAAAAGAAGGGTTGGTTGCTAATCACTCAGATTGACAGTGTCACTGTTTTCACCTAGATTTAAAGCTTTCAAAATTTGGCCTTTATATACATCCTGAGTGGCCAGCTCAGAAAGTGGGACAAAGATTTTAATTTTAGCAATCTCACTCTCCAAATTGAAGGGAGATTGACTCTTTGTAAGACTCAATTCTATTTTTTTAGCCACTACTTTAGTGGCAGAATCAATGTGCTGATTCTCACTATGTACAGTGCTTGTGGCTGTTTTATCAGGAGCATTAGCTGCGGTGATAGTGCTGTTGGTTTTTTGACCTTGTTTATCAGTATATTGGCTATCTTTTTCTTTTTTTTTCCTAGAACTCTCAACTGCTGATTTTCTACTTTCAGTAGTCACCTTAGAATTTTTCTCAGGCCTTTTCTTAATGGTAATCTCGGAAGCTTTTTGTCTGGAAGTTTCTAAGCTCTTTTTGTTTCTAAGTTCATACTGTTCTCTGACCTGCATGATGGCATTTTCAAATCCTAGCCTATAATCCTCAGATTCTAACCTTTCCTCATCCCAATGTGAGTGTGAGGTCTACTCATATTTTGTGGAACATTTGTGGATTGAGTTTTCTATTTCCAAAATGTTCATTGTGGTCCCCTCGGACTCTTCTATTATCCCCTCATCCTCATCAAGGAAGTTCTCTTGAAATGGGGGTATGACTTGTTGATCAGAGTCTCTCTGTCTGTTTGGAGGGTTGTTTCTCCTAAAGTTCTAGTTCTGGTTATGATTTTGGTTTCTGTTCTGATTACTAACTGTGACAACCATTTTTTCCATCATTTTCTCTAGCCTTTCCATGTTTTTGGCTAGACTGTCATACTTGGGATCGGATGTGGAAGCTGATGTGTCATCCCTATATGTTACCTTTTTCTCAGACCTCATTCTGGCTCTCTTTTCAATCAGGTTAGCTTTTACACTCACTGCTCCTTTTTGCATATCTTCCAATGTGTTGTAATCTCTCTCCCTAAGCTGGTAGGTCATGTTAGCATCAAAGCGTTCAGGATATTTCACTAAAGCCATACCTTGGGGAGGTTTCATATGTGGAGGAAGAGCATTATAAACACTATTAAAACTTTTAGAATAGTCATGGACACTCTCTCCTACATTTATTTTAAGATTCTTGTATTCTGCTAAGATTTGGAGAGGGTTGGTCTTGAATTCCCATTTGTTTATGAAGGATTGGTATAAAGAGGGAAGATCATGGACACTATTAGGAGGTAGGCCTTTAAACCGCTTCTTCACATCACCTCCTAAACTCTGGGCAAAGATTCTCATCTTGACTGTCTCATCATCTATCTCCATATAGTCAAAAGAATCTTCCATCCTATCTACATGGTGTTGAGCCGTGGTAGACTCTTTTGCAGTGAAATGTGGGATCTTTGATTGATAATCATTGGGTAAAGGTATTAGAGGTTGTGGTAACACCAGAGGCACATACCAGGCTACCATGATGATGTTCTGAGGAGTTAAAGGATTGGCTTGAGTAGCAGGTATGTGGATGACAGGAATACTAGGACCAACAACACTCTGTTGAGATGATTTAGGGTGACAGAGCCCCAAGTTTTGAATGAAATGAATATCTGGAGGTGTAGATGGGGGAGCCTATCTATCCCTAATATGTTGACCACTGTGATATGGTGAACCAGGAAGCTCAAAGTATGGCTGGTCTGGAGCACTGAATGACCTAGTTCTAGGTAAACTACCTGGTAAGTCTAGGTAAAAAAGAGTGTCTGATAGAGCTATAAATTCTTCTGGTGCAGAGTTAGCTCTATGGATGTGTCTGGAAATAGTTGGTTTTCTAGGGGTGGGAGATTTTCTAAGAATGCTCTCAGGCTTTTCAACAATTTTAGGTGGGTTTGGGTTAGGCTAAGCTCTTGTATGAATGGTTCTTGAAGCCAGTATGTTGTCTTAAATGAAGAGGCTTAATCCTACCTGTTACTTCTATTATGGCTGATGTTGTAATGAAGGCTGGTCTCCTAGTGGAGTCTTGTGAAAACCAAGACAATCAGTAGGCCTACTGATCACCAGTGGAGTCTTTAATCATTAAGGAACTATGGAGTCGCCATGTGGAAGGTTTAAAATTTTTCAAGAGGGTTACTGTCCACCGCAATGATTAACCACCAAAATCAGGCTAATATGGTCTTCTTTGAGTCTTTGAAGTGTTATAAAGGTGTGTTTTACTCAAATTTCCCTAGTGGAGTCACCATTATGTGGGAGACTACAATGGGACACAAGACCAGATATAGCAGTTAAGGGCACACAAAGTTTTTTCCCTAGTGGAGTCGCCATTATGTTGGGGTTCCCATGTTTTGGCAAGTTTGACAATACCAAAATATGAGACAACATCAGAACCACTTTTAGACCTTAGGATCTAGCCCTCCTGGGTCCAGAGAGGGATCTCTCTATAAGGGAAAAGGTATATGTCTTTGAGGCTCGATTTGAAGGTATTAGGCTAGTTATAAGGCACAAGGTTTGTTTGTTTTGTTTGGTTGTTGGGAAACAAGAAAGGAAGGGTTCAATACAAGACAAAGGATGAGAAAAGAAGATTTTAGGCAAAGGAAAGATAATTCAGAGAACACTCGAGACCATTGGGCAATGGAGTCATGAAAGGGTTTACTTGCTATTTAGTATTCAAGGCTTTCAATTGGGCTAGTCATCTAAAATAGTGGATCTTTAAAGATGATAGTGCAATATGAAATGATAAGGAATGAAGGTGAATGACAAGGAAACCTCCAAGGTGACCACTTAGGAATCCTATGTAGGGATAGGGCATGCCATTAAACACCTATGATCCAATCCTAAAAGGCTAACTCTTCAGACAAGGAAAACATTAAAGATTTAAACACAAAGGTGAAGGCCTGAGATCAGAGAAAGGATTTGAACTTTCAATGCTTCGACATCCAACTTAAGGGAACTTAGAAAGGTTCAGTTGATTGAAAAATACCCTAGTGAGACAGAATCAGCATTCTAAACTCCTAGTACCCCAATTATTTCAACTAAAACCCAACAATAACATCCAATAAAATATTCATAAACTCATACATCAGTTAGCAGTGAATAACTCTACTACACTAGTTGAATTATCTTGAATTAGTTCTTGGATAACACAATCAGTAGAAAACATCAAAGGTAAGGAGAGTAGAAGCATTAGGGTACCATGCAAGGGTATATCCTAAGCCAGATTTCTGATGCTTACCAAAGAAATGAAATGTAATGAATTACAAAAGGAAAATAGAGACAAGCGTAGAAGACATCACTGCTGCTTTAAATCAGGATCCAAAGAAATGTTCTTGTCATATTAAAGAGAAACGCCAGTCATGTAAAACATTATCCAACAGCTTGATATTCAGTTTGAATACATCTTCCTCATCCTACAGTACAACTTTACACAGAGAACTATATCTCAAGAGAAACGGCTTGCAATTCACAGTTATCCAATCAACAATAAACAACAACCTTTACAATGCATTTTTTCTTGAGTTTTTATAGCTGAAAGAGAGGTAGAGGAGGTAGGTGAAACACTAAATGAAACATTAAAACAGAAGTAGGAGAAGAGGGCTCGAGGCCCATATCTATGCATTAATCGTCAGTACTCTTTGGATGAAAGAGTGGTCTTCGACAGGTTGATATTTACTCCAAGTATGTTCTTTGATGTACTTTCAGATGTAGTACTCTGGTGAATAAACAAACAGGAAGATAAATGACTTCAGGTCTGCCATACTGCATAAAAAATTCTCTGGTAGCATTAGGACTTCTGTCAGGGTGGAAATCTTCTCAAGAACACGATGCAGAATAAAAACAGTATGGGTACTTTGTCCTTTCTTGGGAGGGAAACTTCTGCTGATGTGAAATACTGATAATATTGTTTCTGTTCTTTTAGGCCTCATTAGGCCTTCTGTGTAATTCACAAGGAATTAAATCTGGTACATTCACCCTTTAAACACTGAATTAAGGCTTAAAATATTCAATTAGAGGCTTTAAAACTCTTTAATCCTGTACTGATACTCTTTGCCACTTCATGACTGTCTCTGTCTGTGAATTTGCAGGTTTATTGGTGTTGGAGGTCTTCAACAGATTTAATACCCCTGGTTAGGATAAGAAATGCATTTAAAACCTTTCAGGAGTCTTCCCTACAAATTTTGTCTTTGATAAAACTTCCTCTGCGCTACTGTGTCACTAATAGTGACTGTGTAGAACAGGATGGTTTTCACCATCTATATTCCCTGCAAAAATACATAAAAAATGTTACGAAATCCAGGTGATGGGAGGAAGGATGCAGTGGAATGCTGTGAAAATGGTAGCACAACAGAGTGAATGTTGTGGATGCAGAGGAAAACGGTTGAAAAATGTTTTGAAATGGTGGAAACTTTATCTGATGAAGCTTTGGTGGAGGAATGATTATGGACCGTTCGATCAGATCTGGAGGTGGTGATCGACGGTTATGATGGACTGACGAAATGACTTTAGAAAGGTTGGGCGGAAGAAATGAACTTTAATGTAAAACATTAAATTTTTAATGTTTGGGCAGAAGAAATGATTTCCCATGTAAACATAAAGTTTAGACCATAGGAAAAAATACAAAGAAAATGCATGAAAAACATATGAAATGGGCATGAATGGTGGGACCAAGTCATGGGTGGAGGGCGATTCAACATGGACCATTAGATCTCAGGATGAGATCAATGGCTCAGATGATCCGATGGAATGCTATGGTAGCACGATGAAAAACATGAATAGGGGTGCAAGATGCATGAGGGCCGTTGATCTACACAGATCAACGGTTGGGATTGCGTGGAAGAAAGTCCATGAGCGGAAGTGGGGAAGTGGTTTTCTAATAAAAACAATTTTTTTCGCTTGGTGAAAAGGGAGGAAGGCTGTTTTCACTTTTTGAACGCGATATAGGTCTCCCGCTGACACGTGGCGTTTTGAAACCACCCATATCACGTGACTTCAAACTGCTAAACTTCGGACGAGGAAACAATGCGATATTGATGTTAGTCATTGGATCTGGGCTCATGAGATCCGACGGTGATGGATGGAGTACGATATGAGAAAGTGCGCGGTCAGTAAGGTGGGGGCCAATCAAAGCTGGTTTGATTGTGGACCGCCCGATCATTGCGATGGACGGCTGAGATCTGCAGAGGAGTTGGTTAGTGGGCGGGAGAAATACGAGTCATCAGATCAAGAGGGATGAACGGCTACACTTCAATCGGAGGGTAAGCGATGGAAGGGCCAAACTCCAATGGTGTGATGGTGCGATTGCATCTGGACCGTTGGATCGGCGACAGATCAACAGTTGCGATTGGATCGGAGGGTGACCAATCGAGGAAGCGTGGCGGAGAAAGAAGAAATCTTGGCTATAGGATCAGAATGGATGTACGGCTCAGATTCAATCAGGGATCGGCCAATCGGGGCATTAGAAGGGTGGCAGAAAAAATAGTTCCGATTGGCAATGGAAGCGGCGCTGCGATGGTCGTTGGATCTAACTATGAATCAACGACGGAGATTATCATCGGAGGGGTCACAAAGCAATGCTATGGGGGCACGGTAGGTTTTGTGCAGACCTTCATATCTATATAGATCTACGGTTGATATTGCTCCCGAGTCCAACAGACTAAAACACCATCGCATCGGGGATTTTCACTTTAACAAAGAAAACGCGCTCCTGGACGTCTTCTGATTCCGATAAGTGCCATATGCTTTAGCACTCGGTCTTAGCACTCGGGTGCATGGAGGGGAAGTGGTTAAGGGTTTGGATGGAAGGGGATAAGCCTGTTATATGTAAAAAATGGGTTTTTTGGCCTAAAAACAGAGTTTTTAAGGCTAAACAGAGGTTTTCGGTAGAGGGAAAAATGGATTTTTAAGCCAAAAAAAGGGTGTTTGTAAGGTTAAAAGGGGAGATGGGATGATTTAGAAGACTTAGGAAGGGATTTTGGGAGTCAAAGGGGAAAATTGAGAAAGGGAAAAAAGGGGTTAAAATGGGGAATTTTGCAGGGATACAAGGGGTAAATGGAGGCTTTTCTGAGCATAAGTTTTTCACAGATAGTGAGGATTTTTTTATGCAAACAATAGTGAAGATATTTTCAAAGGTAAAGGGCACACAAATGCTTCAAAAATGAGATATTTACATAGGAAATGTATCTCTTGAAGGCTCCTAAAAATATTTAGCCACCTGTTTGCTTGACAAAAAATTCATAGGTGGCTAACACGATAGATAAACACCATCCATGTACATCTTCACTCCTTACAACACTTAATGCAGCGGAATACACCATCTTGACACTAAGGCCCAGAGATGTAGTCCCTCATGGACGAACTATGTTATCAATGCCTTGTGTTGCTCATGCTTGTTTATGTTCTTTTTCTCTACAACATGCAGTTGTTTAGTTATGTTCATTAACTCTTTAATTAATTTTAATCCTAACACATCAGTCGAAGTAAAAGGTCTTCATTAAGGGTATCAAGAATTTACCTTGGATCATCTTGTTTTGCCATATGTCAAGTGTACTAACCTGGTGATGAAAATGTGTTTGACGCTTATCTTAATCTCGATTATCATATCTTATAGAAATATTCAGCTTGAGAACATCTTGATATTATGTATTTGAGTCCAAAACCAAAGTTATTTTATAATTTCCCCTTTGGACATTTACAAGAAAAAAAATTGAAATTTTAAGTATGATTTTGGTGTCTCCAAGTTAACCAAGTTGGCCCCTCTAGAAGACATTTCATCGTGCCCAAAGGACATGCCACTTTGCATGAACGCACAACTATATATTGGCATCTATAATCCATCACTTTGCGACCAATTTGGGTTGTTCTATGGAAAATAAATTTGGACATCTGAGGTAGCGTGTGTGCAACATCAAAGGAAATTTTGAGATAGTTCGTGTCTAACATCTGAAGAAATTTTGAGGCACTTCACATTTTTTTTTGAAATAGTATTAACGATAGGCATGTGTCAGAGGTGTGATAAACATATGATAACTTATGGACATAACTTCATGAAGATTTATGGTAAAAGGCTAACTTGGCACTTGGATTTCTTATTAGTTATCTTGTATATATGAGTTGAATTTCTCTCTTTGATAAATATTCTAAGGAAAGGATTGTTGGGTTTTCCCCTTAAGGTCTTTTTCATGGCCTCTCACCGAATAGTGTCTCTTGTCTTTTTGTGCATTGTACTTGTATAATTTTTTGATGACCTAATGAATGAAGTACATGATAAATAGAAAAATATATATGTGTGTATATATATATATATATATATATATTATATATATATATATATATATATATATAGTCACAAGTAATTATAATGATTATAAATTCTTGTTTACAAATGAATTTCCTACATGCCAAAGGACTATGCCCTCCATGTGAACTTCAAAAATAAAATTTGTGTAGGTCTCAATTAGGTCCATGTTGTGTATACATGAATCAATATCAATGCCTTTGAGAGCCTCATCAAATTTATATATCAAAAATTTAGTGTTTAGCATTAATTGTTTCAAAATAAGTTTACTGAATAATGGGTTGGGGTTGGGGCTTTATTAGGATTACTATTAATAGATGATCAATTGTTGGAACATATCCATCATATCAAACATCATTGCGGCTTGGAAGCCTCATAGTTGTTAAAGGTTTTGTTTTTGTTGAGTATTGATGGTTTCTATATATAGGGATTATTAACTCTATATGTGTTTCATAGTGTCTTATGCAAGAAAATATTCCTATGACTTTCTTGAACCACTAGGGATTTCATTGTGAACCTTGCAACTTATGATATGCTTGAATAGATATTGTCTTATGCTTGGAATAATCATAGGGGAAAATAAGAGAAAATAAAACATAAATGAACATAATTAGTTAGTTTTAAAAGTGATGTTCCATTCAACCAAATTTTAGGAACTCTTTTTTGTCTACATCTCCCCAAGGGAAAATATTCATCTTATGACTGTATTCTCACAACTTATAAAACTTGAAGAAACTTCTGTCATGAAAATCGTGTTTTTACCATTAATATTGATTATGTATTGTTGCATGAAAGGTGCACAATTTCCTGTAGCTAAAGGAATGAGGCTACGATTCATTGTTCCTTGTGGTTGTGATTCTAAAGTAACACTCTTCATGGAGGAAAAAATATCCATGTATATAAATACACATTAGTGTTATGTGCACATAATGATGATCATTATGTTGTTTTTGTAAGAAAAACATTGGGCATAGGTATATAAATTTGTATTAATCTAATTTATATTTGAACTTGTCCAATGAGTAGAAAAATGGTGGCTCAAATCCATGTTGGGCTAGTACAGGAAGACTTGTGTCATAGTCATAGCACAAAAATATTCATTAGTATAAATGATATAACGAGGTGTATAGGCCTCCCTTAAATGAACGTGAGAATGCATGGAAACTTTTAAAATAGTCATTGAAAATACAAAAGGAGGATATGTGTGTGTGTGTGTGTGTGTGTGTGTGTGAAGGTTGTTGACTTAAGTGTTGAGTTGTTCACATTCTAGGATTAATGCCAAATTCATTTGTCACGGTTATAAAATCAGTGAGTCTAGTTATGTTGATGGTGTCCAGGTAGTATATTATAGTTGAAATCGTCATGTAACATAAAATTTTCCCTTAGGATTTTGTTGAGGGGCCTCGACCATGTATAGGAAAATAAACACACACACACACACACGCACAGATATATATATATATATATATATATATATATATATATATATATATATATATATATATATATATATATATATATATATATATATAGATAGATAGATATAAGGCACAATAGTGAGTTCATGATGTCATATGTGTCGAGTTGGCCCATAGCGAGGATTCGTGGTCCTTTTCGACCTTATGTTTGTGTCCAGATAGAGAATTAAGTGTTGAGGGGTGGGATTTTACACCATATCATCGATTATGCATTGAGACGAAGGTTTAGGTCTTCCTTATGTATCATAGCATGAACAAGGGTGGAGGCAAATCTCAACAGATGGTGAAAGTGGAGCGATGAAATAAATGGTCGACAAAATTAATGTGACCTCCCCCCCACCTTGATGTTAGCGATGAGTGGGGTGGGTAGATCTATTTAACTTTGATTGTTTGATGTGTTTTTGGGTGTAGAGTCATTTGGTGACTTGCCCAGATTTGTGAATGATATTAAGAGTGTGTGATCCCACACCCCCCCTCCCACTCTTGTGACATTATCTAAGGGCGGGTGGGGTGGGGGGGTCATGCTTTTGATTTGTGGTCACCAATTGGCTTGTTGGATGGTAGGTGTGGAGGGGTAGGGGTGGTGTAATTATACATATAACCATATATTGGAGTAACGTTCCAAGAAACACACACTTGAATATTGATCATGGATTAAAATCGTGTAACATAGATCATTGCTTGCAACAGAGGGTTGAATGTAAGCACACACACACACACATATAATTATGACCATAACTATGTTTGTACATTGGTGGAGAGTGATGTGAGGTAAATACAAACTAGGTATACCACATGGCCATGTGATAAGGTAGTATAACATCATTCCTAAGAATAGTGCGACATATATGCATTTTCATGTCTAAATATGTGTTAGCCATCCATTCGAAACGACACTTAACTACTCGTTTATCTCAAAAAAAAAGTTGTGTAGCTTGCACCTTGAAAACACCCAACTACTTATTTAGCTGAAAAAAATAATTATGTAACTCGCACCTCGAATACACCCAACTACTCATTTATCTCAAAAAAATACTTGTGCAACTCGCACCTCGAATTTGATAATGCTCATGGCCATGAATTATATCATGAAGAAAAGGAAAATGGATCATAAGAGAACGCCAGTGAAAACTGTTGGAGATTACCAATGGAATCAAAAACCATCCAGGGCATATCTTGTAGGCCTCTGCACGTTGTTGCAGTTACAGTTCCATTTCAGGAGCATATTACTCCCATGTTTAATTTCTTGAATAAGCTTGCAGCCAAGGGTGTTATTATCATGTTTGTGATTATAGATGTTAGAAAATTATATATTACAGAGAAATGCAATACATAAAATATGCGGAAAATACAAGCACACAAAACACATAAAACTAGAGAGACACAAATATACGTGGTTCACCCAGTTTGGGCTACGTCCACCCCGAACAGCCAGTCCTTCCTTTCTATTATCCAGCAAAATGAAGAGACACAACCTACAGCAGATCCGCTGTAATATCCTTTGTTCTCTCACAGTCTCCCTCTCTGTTTCTCGCTCCAAGAATGCACATACAATACATAGCCGCAATACAATACCCTCATAAAAACGAGGGGTTGACTTCTAGGGCAAGAAACCCTAATCTAAACATAACTTCTACCGTCAGATCATTTGCCTATGAACGGCCCAGATTGACTAGAAATTACTATACTTTTACAAGGCAATTTTACATCTGTTTTTAGCCCCCCCCTGGACCCCCCACGGCAGCGATTAATTACGGGCGGCGTTGCCGCCCCTTTTAAGGTACAGGGGGTCCAATGCTGTGATACAAAATAAACAATATAATCAGGCTCCACACCCAACAATCTCCCACTTGGAGACTGATTGTAGTAACTCCACCGCTGCTTCATTTGCTAGACAATGACTCCTCTTTGGACCTGGCTATTCCTCATCTTCATCGTCATCCTTGAAGACCAATTGAAACTGAGCACATTCTCAGTTTCTCCCTGGTTACAACTTTTGTTAGCATATCTGCAGGATTCTGGCTAGTGTGTATCTTTTCCAGCTTCAACTCTCCATCTTCCAATGCTGACCATATGAAATGGTACTTGAGATGTATGTGTTTAGTCCTGGAATGAAATGCTGAGTTATTTGCAAGATGAATAGCACTTTGGCTATCACTGTATAGTGTGCCCATATCATGCTTCTTACCCAATTCATCCATAAACCTTTGTAACCAAATCATTTCTTTACTAGCCTTTGTAGCAGCAACATACTCGGCTTCTGTTGTTGAAAGTGCAACAACACTTTGGATTTTTGAAACCCAACTGACAGTTGTTCCACCTACAATAAATACATATCTTGTAGTGCTCCTCCTGTTATCTCTGTCACCTGCCATATCTGCATCAACATATCCCTGTAGAGCAATGTTTGAACCACCAAAGCATAATGCTTGCTTTGTGGTACCTCTCAAATATCTGAGAATCCATTTTACTGCCATCCAATGTTCTTTTCCTGGATTATTCATGTACCTACTTACAACTCCCACTGCATGTGCAATATCAGGCCTTGTGCAGACCATTGCATACATTAAGCTTCCAACTGCTGATGCATATGGAACTTTAGACATATAATCCATGTCTTCTTGGGTCTTTGGGCACATCACCTTACTAAGTTTTAAATGGCTAACAAAAGGGGTACTAACTGGTTTTTCATTGTGCATATTAAATCTTTTCAACACCTTTTCTATGTACTCATACTGAGACAGTGTTAATTTGTGATTTTTCCTGTCTCTAGTTATTCTCATACCAAGGATTTGTTTTGCAGCTCCCAAATCCTTCATTGCAAATGAATTTGCCAATTTTATTTTTAGCACATTTATTTCCTGCATGTTAGATCCTGCAACAAGCATGTCATCTACATACAAGAACAATATAATATAGCTGCCATCAATTTGCCTTTTTAGATAAACACAATGATCAGAGTGACATCTAGTATAACCTTGTTCAGACATAAACTTGTCAAATTTTAGATACCATTGCCTTGGAGCCTATTTTAAGCCATACAAGCTCTTCTTTAACTTGCACACCAAATTTTCTTTCCCTTTTACCTCATATCCTTCTGGTTGCTGCATGTATATCTCTTCCTCCAAATCTCCATGGAGAAATGTTGTCTTTACATCTAATTGTTCAAGATGTAAATCTTCCGCTGCTACAAGACTTAAAATAGTTCTGATTGAATTCATTTTAACAACAGGAGAAAATATTTCATCAAAATCAATACCTTTCTTCTCTGCAAACCCCTTCACCACAAGTCTAGCTTTGTACCTCTGTTTTCCTCCATCTTCTTCCTTCAGCCTGTAAACCCATTTATTCTGCAATGTAGTTTTTCCTACAGGCAACCTGACTAAGTCCCAAGTCTGGTTATGCATCAAGGAGTCCATCTCTTCTTCCATGTCTAGCTCCCACTTCTTCCTGCTTTCAACCTGCATTGCTTCTTCATAACATTCAGGTTCACCAGAATCGGTCAGCAATAAATAATATAATGAAGGAGAGTATCGTTCAGGGGGTCTACTTATCCTGGTAGATCTTCTAACACCACTTTCAGGTGTTTGAGGTGCCTGTTGCTGTTGTGGTGGTTTCTGCTGCTATGGTTGTTGATTATTATTATTTTCAGGCACCTTTACTTTTTCAGTTATCTCATCAAGAACCACGTATTCCTTGCTTTCTTTTTCCTATTTCTTTTCCTGCAACTGATTCTTATACAAGACCTTTTCATTGAATATTACATCTCTGCTCCTAATGATTTTGTGATTTTCATAATCATATAAGTGATAACCAAAATCATTAACACCATATCTAATAAAGGTACATTTCTTTGATTTTGCCTCAAGCTTTGTTCTATTTTCTTTATTAATATGGACAAAGGCCTCACAACCAAAAGGCTTTAAAAAAGAGTAGTTTACCTTTTTACTTGTCCATGCTTCCTCTGGAATACCACCATCCAAAGAACTTGAAGGCCCTCTGTTTATTAGATAAACAACAGTATCTACAGCATCTGCCCAAAATTGTAAAGGCAATCCTGCATGCAATCTCATGCACCTTGCACACTCCATGATTGTTCTGTTCATCCTTTCTGACACACCATTTTCTTGTGGTGTTCTTGGAACTGTCTTCTCTCTACGAATTCCATGCTCTGAACATTACCTATCAAACTCTTTGCTGCAATATTCACCTCCATTGTCTGATCTGAGACACTTCAACTTCTTTCCTGTCTCAATCTCAACCAAAGCTTTCCATTTCTTGAAAGTATCAAATACATCAGATTTATTTTGAATAAAATAAATAAAAGTTTTTCTAGTTGCATCATCAATAAAAGTAACATAATAATGAGAGCCACCAAGAGATGATACCTGAGCAGGTCCCCATACATCTATATGCACAAGCTCTAATTTTTCGCTCTTCTTTTCTTTCCCAACTCTGAGAAATCTGACTCTCTTCTGTTTTCCATAAATGCAATTCTCACAGAAATCCAAATCAACATTCTTCAAACCTGGCAACAAATTTCTTGAGTGAAGAATCTTCATCCCCTTCTCACTCATTTGTCCAAGCCTATGATGCCATAATGTTGCATCTACTCCTTTGGAAGTTAAAGCATTAACATAGTTAGAAATACCATTGCATAAGTACAATGTACCAACCTTTTCGCCTTTTGCTATTACCAGGGCTCCTTTGGTGACCTTCCAAGCTTTATCTGTGAAAGTTGTCACACAACCTTCACCGCCTAACTGCCCTGTTGAAATTAGATTTTTCTTTAGATCTGGAACATGCCTTACCTACTTTAATAGCCATTGGTTTCCATTCTGCTGTTTTACAAGAACCTTACCCATTCCAACAATTTTACAGGGTTTATCATCACCCAAACGAACTTGTCCAAAATCTCCTTGAACATAGTCATGAAAATATTTCTTATCAGGTGTGGCATGGAATGAAGCCCTTGAATCTAAAACCCAAGAATCAGTAACATTTTCGAAAGAAAGAATCAAAGCATCTTGTAACACATCACCTGTCACATTTGCTTCATGATTGTTTTCTTGCTGTGTGTCTCCTTCTTTTCCCTTCCGAGATCTACAGTCTTTCTTTAGGTGTCCTTTATTTCCACAATTCCAGCACACTATCCCCGATCTGGACTTGGATCTGCCTTTCCTTGATTTACTGCGATATCCCGAGCTCTTTCCTCTTTCCATTCTTCTTCCCCTAGACTCTGCACTCAAAGCATTACCTGATGTCTCACCGGAGCTTTTCCATCGCATTTCCTCACTAAGGATAGCACCAACAACATCATCAAACTTTAAAGTACTAGATCCAGAGACAAAGTTACTAATGGCCATTACTAAACCATTCCAACTCTCTGGCAATGAGCACAAGAATAACAGAGCTCTAACTTCATCATCAAAGTTTACCTCTACAGAACTTAACTGACTGGTAACTGTATTAAATTCATTTAAATGGTCTGCAACAGATCCACCTTCCGACATCTTCATATTAAATAGTCGTTTCATAAGAAATACCTTGTTTGATGCTGAGGGTTTTTCATATAGTTTCACCAACGTCTGCATCAAACCCTCTGTTGTTGTGTCCTTCAAAATATTGAAGGAAACTGACGCCGCAAGGCACAAACGTATTGTTCCGAGTGCCTTTCTATCGAGAATGTTCCATTCCTCATCTGTCATGGTCGTCGGCATCTTTGTTTTTCCACTCAATGGTAGGTATAGATCTTTTTGATACAGATAATCTTCCATCTGCATCTTCCACAGCGGGAAGTTTTGGCTGTTAAATTTCTCGACCCTAAACTTACCATCTTCTGCCATTGCTCCCACTCGAACCAAGAACCCTTCTTTCCTGCGAGTCTATCAGCCAAATATACCTTCGGCTCTGATACCAGTTGTTAGAAAATTATATATTACAGAGCAATGCAATACATAAAATATGCGGAAAATACAAGCACACAAAACACATAAAACCAGAGAGACACAGATATACGTGGTTCACCCAGTTTGGGCTACGTCCACCCCGAACAGCCAGTCCTTCCTTTCTATTATCCAGCAAAATGAAGAGACACAACCTACAGCAGATCCGCTGTAATATCCTTTGTTCTCTCACAGTCTCCCTCTCTATTTCTCTCTCCGAGAATACACATACAATACGCAGCCGCAATACAATACCCTCATAAAATGAGGGGTTGCCTTCTAGGGCAAGAAACCCTAATCTAAACATAACTTCTACCGTCAGATCATTTGCCTATGAACGGCCCAGATTGACTAGAAATTACTATACTTTTACAAGGCAATTTTACATACATTTAGCTTGGGTACGCCAGCCCAGTGGGGGGCTCGGCTTATTTGCCCCTCCTGGAACCCCCATGGCAGCGATTAATTACGGGCGGCGTTGCCACCCCTTTTAAGGTACAGGGGGTCCAATGCTGTGATACAAAATAAACAAGATAATCAGGCTCCACACCCAACAATAGAAGCTTGTTATGCGAGGAGGACCCCTTCTCCCACGCCTAGAGCTTGGGTTTAGACATTCACTCCGCTCATGTTAGCGATGGGTTGCCCTTGGAATTTGTGTTGTAAAATATGGTATGCTCTGATACCATGTCGAGAACATAAATGAATACGAGAAGCTCAAAGAATAGGCGAAATGATTTTCCCACAACACACAATTTACACAGAACGCAAAAATTAAATTAGAACAATGACAACAGAGTTTTCCACATAAATTACACAGACACACACAGAGACGAAGAGAGAGAAAACTAGAGAAATATTCTATATGATTTATTCTTCTTCAACATGATTTTCTAGATTCTATGTGATACATGTGAAAACATCCTACTTAATACAAAATTGTGGAGCTAACAATTTAATGCCAATTCAATGTTGGAATGGACGGGTAACAACCAAATGTCCTTTTTTCGTGAAATTCCAATACTTCATATAAACAACGCACAAAACTTTGTACCCCGGACTTCAAATCCTTTAGGTTTCAGTCTTGAAACCGTATCGCATCCGCACTCACATCGCATAACATATTTCGTCGATGTCAAAATATAGCTAGGCACTATCCACTTGAGCTTGCGAAATGCGATGTGCACAAGTCACACCATTTAACATTTCGCGTGGTGGAACTTTTAACTTGGCACAATAATGGGGAAACATAAATATTGGCGATTGCGATGTGCGATGATGATATCACATCACACCATCACAAGGTTTGTAACAGAGCGCAAAATGTACGAGCTAAGATGTCCAAAGCATGAAATGCGATGCACTTGTTATCACTCATTAAGTTGTGAAAAATTTCTTGATAGGGTTATATATTTCACTCACCAAATGGATAAGGTCTCCTAAGCTATTTCAATGTGGCATAGGAAATTTTTTTACATTTTTAGCCTATCCTAGGTTTCATGATCACCTTCATTTATGTCATTTCAGTCAAATCAATCTCATATCATGTTAGTTTTCATTCCCCATGAATTCAAACTCAAAAGGGAACATCTGTTATTTTTTCAAAATTTCATAGCATTTTACACAGGAAAACAACAGACTTTTCTATGAAATTTCCTATTAGTTTCATAGTGAATCTGTCAGAAGTTAACTAATTTCGCTACGAAAATTCATTTTTAAACTTGTCTTATCAGAGTTGTATGAGGTGTCATTTTATGATTAGAGGAGTAAATGTGGAGGTTTTTATGGTAAATTTAAATGTTCATAGCTGTCCTTGATGTCATCATTAGCCCTTTTTGCTTGAATGTGTAATGATTGAAGCTCGAGTTGTCAGTTAAACTATTAAACCCCACCTTAATTAGACTTTTGTCATATTGTGCTTTATACTGGCATGTGAGTCAGTCCCCGGAGAGCTGCTTCATCAAGCCAAGAAGGTTGCTGGTGAATTCCAACTCTGTAGGTGTCATCAGCAGGTGAGGCATTGAAGACTATAAAGCATCCATGGCTACAAGGAGAAAAACAAAGATGTGTGGCCATTGTCACAAGTATGAGGCCATGGAAATGAAATTACTCAATGAAGACCCTACTTCCATGGAGGCTTTTAGAAGTACTGGCGGCTTGCAATTCTGTCGGAGGTTGCAGGGCTTTCATTTACATGTTTCAAAATATTTTTCCAACAGCTTCATAAGAACAACATCAAAGTTTGGAATTCTGAACCTTACAGTGAAACCAGAGAGCATGTCATCAGCTACAGGAATCCCTAGAGGTGGTGAATAGTGCTTTAAAGGTATAAAATTCACAATGCAGGATTACAAAGAGTTCATCAAGCAAGAACGTAGTGAAGTTTATTTTACAAATGTTATCCCTAGGAGATTCATGAAGGAGAATTATGCAAAGCTTTTGATGGTCATTCAAAAGTATTTTACCTGTGAAGGAAGGTTTCACATGGTCTAATCCTACCATCTCAGACTTCTTCTACATTTTGTAGGTAAGAGATCACTTGACCTGCCTTTTTGTTTATACCAAAGTCTAGGGAAAATGTCAGATAATGTTCAAATTAAGATAGAGTTCAAATGAGACATCTCTTTTTCGTCAGGGTCTAATTAAGTTGTTAGTGTTAGAAGAATTGAAAAGGTTAAACAGAGATTGGATTTCTTTATTGTTCATGAGTGATTATGAAATTGATGTGGTTACTCCTAAGAAAGCCTCCAAGCCTAGAACTACTTCATCACCAGCTATGTCAAAGGAATTTGAAGAAGAAAATATATCATATCCCCCAGAACCAGTGAACATGGAAGAAGAACCTTTGTAGGAGACTGACACATCTCAAACAACACCTGCAAAACAAAAGCATATAGTCAAAAAACAAGGTATCAAGAGAGTCAATAGAAGCCAGACATTGGCTATAAGCAATGTGGAATATATATTTCATGCAATTGACATTGAATAAACACCAATAGTGCAATCTAAAGACATTGAAGATGGAGGAAGAAAGATGAATAAAGGTAAGACTACTAAGAAACTAGATATTGCAGGTGATGATGCTAGTTTTATTTTTTAGCCAAGGAAGCCCATGACCAGACATGAAAAGAAGGCCATGGAAAGCAAGAAGACAGAAAAAATCAATGAAGTTGCCCAGCCAACAAGAATCATAGATTTGTCTCCATCAGTAAAGGAGGAATTTGTTATCAGGAAAAGAAAGGGCAAAGAGAAAATGATTGAAAAATCATAAATAGAAACCCTCAAAGAGTATTTTAAGGGAACAGGTAAGTAAATATTAGTTTTAAAGCTAGAGGAAAATAAGCACAAAGCTAAGAAGGTTCAATTTGAACAGATGAGGAAAATATGGGCAGAGCATGTCACAAGTGTTCCAAAAAATTTGCACAATACATAAAAGTCGCTGAAATGGACTTAACCATTAAGAGGGGAGGTTAAACGTGTTTGGAGGATGAACTTGCACTTACAATCCAAAATCAGAGCATTAAAATACCAAGTGGAAGATCTTCAGAAGAATCTGGATTTAATTCAAGTGGAGTTAGAAAAGAAAGGGCTGAAGATGAAAGTGGTAGAAGAACCCATCAGCCAATTGATTGTAAATGAAGATGAAACACCATAGGAGTAAAAAATTGAGTTGGAATATGTTTTATTAGGTTCATTACTGATAAAGAACCTAAATTTTACCTTTGGATATCAATTTTTGAAGGAAATATTGAACTCAACAAATTCTGGATTTTTGGACAGTTTCGTAGCGTACCTCAGGCTTGAGGCTAGAAAAATGCTACGAAAATTTTTGTAGGTGTATTTTTGCCTTTAAATTGAGTTTTTTCAAGCATTATGGAGGGAGATTGATTTTTTTCAAGGATTATTGGCATAGTAAAGGTGTTTGAACAGCAAAGGTGTCAAGGAAATAAGTGAAAAAAGAAGTTTTCATACGCTATGAAAACTCGCTACGAAACTGCCTAAACTGCCCTGTTTTGTAGCGGGGAGATTTTGAAGAGTTTTGAGAATTGAAACAACACATTAGCCAGCAGGGGACCTCCAACATGTCAAATGGACCATATGAGCAGAGATTCATGGCTCAAAAGGAGTGCTACACAACTAGCTCATCAGTCAAAACAATGTTTAAGGTGAAGGTCATCCATCCCTAAAAAGTAGGATTATGTTCCACAGATCTAGGGGTGTTTTGAATATGTAAAGTTGTGGTGAATTATCCCTCAAACATTTGATATCAATTATGTATCTGTTTCATTGTTAGGAGGACCGAATTTAATAAATAGGAGATAGAATCTATTAGGATTTTGATTTCTTAAAGGATAGTTGTCCTTTTTCTATTTCAAGTTACTAGTTTCAGTTATGAAGATCTGGCCAGCTAGGCAGTTCATCTACATTGTAAATAATGTCTATTTATAGACTAAATATCGAAGAGAAAAGGGTTGGAGAATATTGCACCAAATTGTTGCTTGTATGTTTTATCCATTGTCGGTAATATGAAGTGGCATTCTACTTACAGACCTGAGATTCTCATGAGGTTTTTGATGTGCTATTTCTTTGTATCTCTATGTTTAATCACTTGCAATGTATTTTATATCTAATTACTCATACTTCATAATATTATGCTCTGAATTCCTGTAGGGGTGAAATTACTGTGTTTTCCTTATGTTATGTGTATGAATTATCTTTGCTAAAAACCTCTATCTGCCTCAACTTCCATGTGAAGAACCACTGTCACTAAGCATACTGTTGTTGAACCCATAGCCTAAAGGTATAAAGCCCTCATTTTTCAACCTGCAATCATACAAAACCAAGTCAAAATTCATAGATTTAACCATCTAGTATTATCTTTATTCAAAATCATAAACCCCTTTTTCAGAGAACCCTCTCAAACTGAAGAGGCTAATATTCAGTTAGAAGTGGTTTGAAATAGTTACATTGAGTTGATTGATGAGCAGCCAATCAAGATCAATTTGGTGATAAAATTTTGGTGCATCTGCCGAGATTCTAAAGACATATTTCCCAAAGTTTTTGTGCAAACAGTGAAGCTGAACTATTGGAGGTAGCAGGAACTTAGAATTTGTTTGAGGCCGCAGCAACCTTGGTGAATCCATTACAAATTTTCATGTTTGAATTTGGCTTTGAGAAGGAGATATACAAGGAGCAATCTAGATCCTAACCCACCTACAATTGTGGATAATCCAAACACACTTTCCATAGGCATTCAATGAAGCTCTTCAAAGTCAAGCATTCCATCACACTCAAGAGCTTTGTCCTTTGAAATTGTAAGAAGGCCTAAAGATAATAAATTTGATGATAAGATTCAAGAAGTTTTTTTTAGGTCTGAAATTGAAAATGAATTGACTGAGATTGTTGTAGACCTACAAAGACGAGGTATTGATACCTCAACCCTAGTGACCAAAAAATAAAGAGAAGAATTCTGGGAGGCAGTTACATCAGAGTTACTGTTAGAGACAGAGTCTTTTGATAAGTTAAAGGAATTAGACCCATTTGAATTCTTGCTAAGAATAAAATCTGGTATTCCTTTACCTGAATGGAGCTCATTTTTATCTGGACTAAAAATACCAACTACACCACCTCCTAATAGCTCATATTCTACTACTATTGTTCCTAGAAATACTATAGTCCCTATTATCATGGCTGGAAATGTTCCAGCTCAACCTCCTGCTGCACCTGCTAGATATGCTCCACTTGTTTTCCCAGCTATTCTTAATGCCCTCCCAAGTAAATACTTAGCTAAAATCAAAACCTGGGGGAGTGATGAAGAAATTACAGCTGAGTAACATGTAAAACAATTCAATGATTCCATAGACAGAGAGGAGGTAGACCATGTAGATGTCAAAATGAGACTATTTGCTCAAATTTTCACTGGTAAGGTCAGAAAATGGTTTAAATCCCTAGCTCCAGGAAGCTTGCATAATTGGAACCAGTTTGAGGATAGTTTCTTGAGAAAATGGGGAAATAGAACAAACCCTATGCAGGTCATTACTGAATACAATAGTTTAAAAATATTTGTAGATGAAACTGTTCAAAATTTCTCTAAGAGATTTAACAAATTTCATGATTCTATACATGCTCATCTTCAACCTCCACCAAGAGCTACTCAATTGTGCTATGCTGAGACATTTGATTATGACTTCTCTATCCTGCTTAGAGAAAGAGAATCTCCTTCACTATTAGAAATGAAAAATGATGCTGTGAAAGTAAACATGATAGAAGCTAAGAAGTCTATGATGGGTAAGACAAAACTAAAAGAAGAAGAAAATCCTTCCACCTCAGATGATAACTTTGATTATATGATGAAGACTATGGAAGAACTCATGGATAGGCTTTCCCTCGAAGATGTTTCTGCACCTCCTGCACAACATGATCGACAATTTAGAAGGCCTCGCAATCAACAAAGACAAAGAGAAAATAGAAATCCGCCTCACCCTCAACTAAGGCCTCATTTTTAGCAGAACATAATTGACGAAGAATAAACTCAGCCTGAGATTCAAGAAGACTCTATTCACTGCCTAGATGAAAAAATGTCTGGAATGTTTTTGACCAAAGAAGATAATGATGAGTCAGATCATGATGTAAAGAAGGGTGACAGATCATCTGACTATCTTAAGGGTTATCAACATGTAAGTTTTGAGATGCAGAAGTAATACAATCTCAGAAACAGAAATGTTCCCATCACTGGAAATAAAACAAAGCCAAATAAGGATTCTCCTAAAGTAGTTGAGTCTAAAAAGGACCCACCACTTCCTCCCCCTATCAAATAAAGTGAAAAAATTACTTTTGTTTTCAGTTTGGAGAATGAGATTTCTAAAATTAAATACTTGTTCCTTTTGGAGAAATTCTCAGGGTTAATGAATACAGAAGTAAAATTGTGAAAATGTTGAATTCTCAACCAGGAGATTCAGATATCCTTAATGTACAAGAATATCATTCTACCATCTACTTGGGACCAAGATTGGAAGATGAGAAGAATGAAGAAGTACCTCCTTTCTTTGTCAACCTTAGTATCCATGACATGACCTTACACAATGCCATGTTGGATTCAGGGGCTTCTCATAACCTCGTGCCTAAAGTGATTATGGAGAGGATGGGTTTGGAGATCACTATGCCATACAAGGATTTGTTTTATTTTGATTCTAAAAGAGTGCAATGCATAGGATTGATAAAAGATGTTGTTGTTGGCCTAACACAAGTGCCTGCCAAGACAATGGTAATGGAAATTATGGTGGCAAATATTCCTCCCAAGTCTTCCAGCTCTTAT